>VZTG01004626.1:1583702-1776128 GCA_013397845.1 Melanocharis versteri
AAAAAAAAAAAAAGAAAAAAGAGTAAATCAGTGGCTTTTCTTGATGTGCATGTTTTCAGATGCATTGAAAGACCCTTGAAGGTCATTACCAGGTATATGCAGCTCCAGATGTGCCTATCGAAAGTTATCACACTGTTTATCTTTCTCAATTGTATTGTTTGAGCCTTTTCACAGTATCGAGGCCTTTACCTGTCAGGTGAAGTGACAAAATCTTGGCCAGTCAAAATCACAGTAAAAGTCAAAATTTGCCCCTTAGGGTTATGTAGATGAACTATAGTGCTTTCAGGTGCATCTAAACCCTTGATCAGCTGTAAAAGAGGTGTAAACAATCTCAAAGAGGTGTTAGGCTAAGAATCAGGAGTGCCTTCTGGAATACTACTCATCTTATTGTAACTAAACAAAAACCAAAAAATGTGAAATGAACAGGGGAAAAGCATCTGTGTATAACTGGACTTTCTGCCTGGCATTTAGAGATTGGGTACCAAGGTTAGTATCCAGTCTGGAATTGTTCAGTATCATCTCACCTCAGCTGTTGACAAAATAAGAGCTGTATCTAAAGTTTATAAATTGCCCTTGCTACATGGGTCATTGCTTTTGTGAAAAGTTTTGAGGCAAAATCTACCAGATTGGATTTGAGACTTTGATAATCCGTAAGGTTTATTTTGGTACAGCTCATCTGTGCGAAGGGGCTTTATTAATAGTTCTATCAAACCTAAGAATGCCAAAATCCCATCACTTTGTAGACTATAGCTATAAAAGTCAGTCATTCTTGTATCAAGTTGAATGAAACTTCTTTAGAGCAGGACAGGAAGTTGGTTGCTTCCAAAGGGGACCTTCTGAGGAGCTGAAGGAATTCAGAAGGTTCAGTCTGAGAAGCACTATCAGCAAGCACTTCTAGCCAGTGTGCCAAGGGAGTACTTTGTGTTGAAATAGTCCAAAAATGGTTTGACCTAGTGTGGTGGGTTGACTCTGGTACTATACAAGGTACCCAGCCAAGCTGCTCTGTCACCTTCCTCCTCATCTGGACAGGGGAGAGAAAAAATAATGAAAGACCCAAGTGTCAAGATAAGGGCAGGGGGAGATCACTCACCAATTACTGTTATGAGCAAACCAGACTCAGCTTGGAGAAATTACTTTATTGCTAAAATAATCCCTTGCACAGGCCCAAGTATGGGATCTTCTCTTCATGGGATTCAGGTCTTGCCAGAAGCCTGTTCAAGCACAGGCTTACCACAGAGTCACAGCCTCCTTTGGGCAGAGGAGGTGAATCCTGCTCTGTCCAGGGTTCCTCAATGGACTACCATAGACCTCCATGGGTTGCAGGGGCACAGCTGCCTCACCGTGATCTTCACCACAGGCTGTGGGGGAATCCCTGCTCCTGTACCTGGAGCGCTGCTCCGGTTCCTCCTTTACTGACCTTGGTGTCTGTAGAGCTGTTGCTCTCAGATTTTCTCACTCAACTCTCTGGCTGCAATTGGACAGTAACTTTTCCCACTTGTCACATCTGTTATCCCAGAGGCACTATCACCATCGCTGATGGCCTTGGACAGTGGCAGGTCCATCTTGGATCCAGCTGGCATTGGCCTTGTCAGACTTGGGGAACCTTCTGGCAGCTTCTCACAGAAGCCACTCCTGTAGCCCCCCCCACTACCAAAACCTTGCCACGCAAACCGAAATACACCCAGTCAGATGCAGATTTCTGGTTCATAACCCTGTGGGTATAGAGAAATGAAGATGTAAAGTATTTGCTCCCTTTCTGAAAAATATCTGTAATACAGAAAACCGGTGGTCATACAGCAATGTTGTTACTTTTGAGCATCATGATGTCATGCCTCCAGTTAAGGCCCAGCTGCCTCCTATAGACAACAGATTCTGTGGTGAGCTAGATGAGATTCAGAGGATTTGTGATGTGAGGATCTAAATGTTTGTGAAATGGGGGATGTCACCTCTGTTCTTTGAGTTGTTTTCAATCTGTAAAAAGCAATTATCATTTAGATATTTTTTCTATTTTTTTAGTGTATTATATGATTGTGGTCATCAAGAGACAAGCAATGTTGTTAATTAACATTAGTGACATAATCAGTGAGAATTGTTCACTTAGTGTCTGTGCTGTAAGAGCCCAGGACAACACATTGTAAAAACTTGTGTGTTTTTAAATGCATAAGCACTCTTAATGAGTTTTCTGATTATTCTGTTTTTCCTTCTGAATACATTCAATATTTGTATCTTGCCACAGGGTAAGTTTCTAAATATATACATCTTTTTGCAAAAGTAGTGTACTGGAAGCAACACAGTGCTATGGTACTGTAAAGAAGTAAATAGAGGTAACGTTTATTCTGCAGCTTGAAGCAAGCTGTACCAGCATTAAAGACTGTGCTCTGAGATTGCCTAAACTTTATTCCCCCAGAACGCAAGTTTTGATTGTTGTGTTTTAATTTAAATGTAAGGCAAAAATAGAGTGTTATGTTGCCTTCCAAGTTTATGCATACATTTATATTTAGTTTGCAAGCTGACAACACTCATACATTCGTATAAAGACGTAAGTGAAAAATACCTTCAGGTAACCTTGTGAAGAAAAGGAAAACCTAAGCTTAGGTCTTACATTTCCAGTTCTCTACAATATGTTTTAACTTCATCTTGCAGCTGACTGTTAGAGGACTTAGATGATGATGTTTTCTTGGGAGAATTTTAAAACCGAGATCATGTCTTTTGAGAGATCTGATGAATGTTGGTATTGAGACAATCTATTGTGTATGGAAAATGAGTTTTATGCTGGCTTGTCAAACATCAATAACACTGATTTTTTGTTCAATAATGCCTTTTGTGAATAAAGACTTGCAAGAATCTTGGAAAGTTTTGAATGAGACAAATCAATGAGCTGAAAAATCAAATAATGCCTTCCACCTAAAACTTATGGTTTCTTGATTTATTAGAAATATGAAATTATGACTAAAGCAGGCAGCTGAATATTCTCTTTTCTCATCTCCACTGTCAGTAAAAGAAGAACACATTCTCTTAATTCTCTCAAACTCTTGAGCGTACTGGACATCAATGATTTTAAAACAGCTAAAGGAGTGCAGATCTGCTGAATGTAAGGTGATGTATCTCAATCAACTCTTTTTGTAATGCTAAAATAATAGCAAACTAGCTTTTTCTTCTATTTTTTCATATATTTTTGTATAGAGAAATTAACTTATGTCGATGATCCAGTGCATGCTGGATTGCTTCCTCAAAAAACAACACAAAGCTCTGCTCTCTCACTCTCTAGAGAAAGGGATACTGGAGGGTGGTGCATGCTAGAGAAACCTTTGGAAAGCCTGATATATGCTCAATCAAATGCTGGTTTTTTGGCTCAGCATTCCTGAGTTTCTAGACTACATATGTAAAAATGATACCTGGGGTATTGAGTATTTTCTGGTTCTGGGTGATGAATTTTGTTTTGTTTGTTCTAGCACAGTTTACCACCACCATACATCATCATCTGAGCGCAGTTCACTTCTAGTGCCGAGTGGCTTACCCACAACTAATGAGTAACATCTGTGAGGCTCAAGCAAAAGCAGCTGATGCTTACAGTCCATTTTGGATTACTAAACCTTTATTATGTATAATCTCATGATAGCAAAAAATCCGCTGACCTGTCTAGCCCACAGCTGGCTGCTGGGAGGAAATAATATGTTGTCACATTTAAATGTAGCAGATTTTTGATAGCCAGGGGAAGCAGAATGTTCAGTTTAAGAGTTCGTAGTTTAAGAGTTTAAACTTTCCCATGGGTGTCTAGGTAATTGCTTGCTTTTCCCTCTCAGAAGCAAATGAATGAGGCAAGAATCAGGCAATCTGTACAAAATTGTTTTCTAATTGTTTAGCCAGCTACCTCAAAATATACCCCCAACTCTCAATCCCTTCTAATTTCTGTCACTTTGCGTCTGCTTTCTTAGTCCTGTCAAGAGCATTTAAGAGCAATGCTTTGTATCAGTCACAACTTGCTGTCTCTATCACGAGCGCTCAGATCAGTGCCGTGTACTATACCTCCGGAGGAGATCAATGTATTTTGTGCTTGAAACTGAGTGTGTCATCAACACTTCTGTTTTAGAAATGGTAATATAAGCCTGAAGCACTGAGGACCTGGCTGAAGGCTTAGACACTTGAAACGAGCAGTAAGTCTGCTCCTGTAATTGTAGTGTGTTGTTTCTGATTGTTGTGCCTGCTGGGTGGGTTGCTTTAAATGTGTGTTCCTTCTTCCATCTTTTCATGTGTCAGTCTCTCAGAAATTTGGAGAGGCTTTCAAAACAAAGTGAGATTCAGTAAATATGTAGATGACATTCAGTGACTTTTGATGTGTTAAGAAGGATGTGAATTTCTGAAATGGAAAATGGATCTTGAGCTTTTCTTTCCCATCAGTGAAGTATTTTGGTATCCTGGTCCTATTTACTCACATTTACAAATACCACATAAAGTTTCTTATCACTGTATTGAGAAATGCAGTCTATATGTCTCAGCAACTAACTGATTGATTATCTTCTCGATCTGCAGTGATCAGAATTGATGATGCATGAAGTCAAGTTTTGGGTATATGCTTTTCAAGATTGGCGATCCAAAGGTTACTGAAACGGTTAAAGCTGATCATTGCGATTCCTTCGAACAAGAACAGGTTGCAGAGTCTCCTTGGCTGAGGAGCAAGTGCTTTCTCAAGAGCTTGTTTCAGATCCATCACATTTTCCTATAGGTCTTAAAAATTCGAATGCCTAGATGGTAAATAGTAAAGCTTGCTCTTCCACTAAGAAATTAGCACAGTAGTTGTATGGTCTGCACACACTTTAGGGAAATAAATTTACTGTATTTGTGAGTATGATGGATCTCGCTGGTCATGACTTTTCTGTAGAGGTGTCCTCAGTTGGTAGAAATGCTTATGTGACTCGATTGATTGATTTCTGAATCAGTATCTCTACACAGGAGCATGAAATATCTCTTGCTCCTCCTTCTCTGATGATGTTCACCTCTGTGTACCATACTAAAAAGACTATCTGATTTTAGTCCTGGCAGTGATCTGTTTCCCATAAATTTATGTTCTATCCTGATATCTTGTGTAATGTAATAGCACACACATTCCCATCTCGGTCTTCAACCGTAGAGCTTGTGTTACTGGAATTACGTTTCCGAAAGAAATGCTCCTTCATCATTGCCTACTGCAAAAATAAGAATAATTCAAACTAATTATTCTTTGTTATTTAACTGTTAGTTTGATTTGATACCACCTGCCCATATTTATCATTTCTCCCTATTTGGCTTATTTTCTAGATATATTTGTTATCTTTCTTTCCAATTCAGTGCTTTCCCAGTGCTGGTGAATATTCAGTCTCTTTGTTCTCTTCTAATTCTCATTCTTTGCTATAAAGGGAATATCTGCTCATTTGTCACGGAGGTACAGTTGTCTCTTCTCAAGTGGGTATTGCTTTTCTTTGAAAATAGGGAATGTGCATTCTAAATTCTTGTACACTGATGGAACCTTTTTTTTTCTTAAATATGTTCATTGGATCCCGTCTTCTGTGATTCAGATTTTTTTTTTCTGAGTGTCTACCTACCTGTGCACATGCATAATTGTAATTTATACATGTTCATTCATTAATATCTACACATGTATGGGGATTTTTTTCTGGTGCAAAACAGTGCCCTTTGAATTCCATCTTTCCTTTGCCACAGTTTTTTCTTTAACTGCCTCTGGTCTTGTCACCCTTGGCACTTCTTTTTAGCCTTTAAACAGCATCCTTAGGCATAGATAGGGGGAGAGATCTTCCACGAATTCAGATTATCTTTAGCATCTGTTTATTGTTACTGTTTATGAATTTTTTTGTCTGTACTTAAAAGGCTGGATTATCTTTTCTTGTGTCTCTGAAAGGTGTTCATCTTTGACATTACAGTAAGCAAATAATCTCAGATTGGAAAGCGGCATCAGATTCATATCCCAAGAAAAAGTTTTCCACCGTAGGCATCGGATTCCTATTTGCTGCTATCAAAGGCAAAGTAGGGTGTTGGTCTTCCAAGCAGTTGTGTATATAAGCTTATTTCTTGGAACAAAAGATGGAACTAATGTTTTAGAATATTCTTAGTAATGTAGTAGTAACACTCATTTGTCCAGTTTTGACAAAATAATCAGTTTTTAGTGTTTCTTGGAGCTGGAGATACCATGTTTTCAGTTTAGATTAAATCCAACTTTGTTTTCTTCACCTCTGAGAAAAAAATTCTGCGTTACAGAGCCAAAACCAATTAGCTCTATATTCTCTTTCCTTATGTAAACACCAGTTTTAAGTCATTATTATTAACTCTAATCACTGAATATTTAAGTATTACTGTTCTTGAGTAAGTGTAGAAATATTTAAAAGAAACATGGAAGAAGTAGCTTAGTTAAAAATGCTTTTACTTAGGGAAAAATAGGTACACCAAAGCATTTTTACGTGTGGTATTTTTCATGACCAATTAAAAATACAATTTTTGATTGCTAGAGTGTATATATTTTTTATTCCCTGTAGCATATATTAGAATTAGCGGTACAGGAAAGCATATGTTGCAGTTAGGTTATTGAGATTACTGTTCAAATTTCGGTAGCTTCAGTATGCAGACAGCACCATCCAGCTAATGTTCTTTTCATTTCATTAGTGACATGAGGAAAAGTTGTTTGTGTTCAAATGTAAATAATTTGCTAGAACAGCATCACTATATGGGCTGAATAAACTTAATTATATGCAAACATTTTTGGTTTTCATGCCTTTCTTAACAGTATGAAATATTTTCTGAATTTTGTTTTATTTTAGAGGTTATATATTTTTCATATAAGGATCCAAGTAATGAAGCTTTTGCCACTTTTCTCTCTTCAGTTTGGCCATGATTAAGTAGTTATGCATCCTATACAGCTGTTTTTAGTTGTCTTTGTGCAAAAAACCCTACTCTTTACTGACTTTATTGGTCTGTGATGCCTGATACTCTATATACTGAAAGCGGCAAGAAAATTTCCGTAGTTGTCAGCATTCATAAGCAAGATCAAATAGTGTATCTCCCTCCTCCTGTGTCTGAAGTGTTCTGTCTCATGGGAAGTCACAAAATAATTTTCAACAGTTTAGAATAGATGAAGAGAGTTTTTTTGTCCAGCCTCCAGGTAATATATGTTCTTTTCAAGATAATTATGATGCTTTTCTGTGTCTCTAAGCATGTGGTCACTCTTAGCTCCACTTGAAAACTGTATTTGTCCATCATAGGAAACTTTTTTCTTTTGCTGAGGGTGACATTGCTAAGTGTACACCATTGAATAGAAATGCAGTAAATCACAAAAAACCATTAGTAACCTTTCTTTTTGATCTGTAATTTATGCTAATCTGTTTTCCTGGTTCTCAGAACGTTGTTTCATTGCAATAGATTCACCATCACAGGAAAAAGTACTCAATTCTAGATGTAAACTTATGTTTAGGAGTTCAGTAAATAGCAACTCCTAACTTCTTTTGGACATAAAGTATATGGAAAATTTACTCATTCATGGCGTAGACAAATAGAGTGCCCTTGGCACGGCTCTGCGGGTGCAGTTTCCCATTTAGATTTGCACCCATTGTTTGCAGTGAGCACTTTAGTTAAAGTAGATTACATTATCTCACAGATATGGGCAACGGAGCTGGTGAAGGGTCTGGAGCACAAATCTTAGGAGGAGCAGCTGAGGGAGCTGGGGGTATTTAGGCAAGGAAAGTGGAGGCTCAGGGGAGACCTTGCTGCTCTCTACGACTGCCTGAAAGGAGGGTGTAGCCAGGTGGGGGTCGGCCTCTTCTCCCAGGCAACAAGCGACCGGGTGAGAGGATATAGCCTGAAGCTGAACCAGGGGAGGTTCAGGCTGGACATCAGGAAGAATTTCTTTGTGGGAAGGGGTTGTTAAGCATTGGAATGGGCTGCCCAGGGAGGTGATGGAGTCACTATCCCTGGAAGCATTCAAGAATTGTGGCACTTAATGCTATGGTCTAGTTGACAGGGTGGTGATTATTTAAGGGTTGGACTCCATCTTGGAGGTCTTTTCCAGCCTAAATGGTTCTGTGATGATTCTGTATTCCTACCTTTTTTATGACAGCCATTGCATTTGACATTTTTACTGTGCTGCCCGAAGAAAAAGAACCATTTCTGTTATGCTTTGATTTCATTATCTGAGTTACTTTAAAGAATAAATGTAAATTGTGGTTCAGTTGTTGTAGTATGCCACAGCTGACAGCGTTTAATTCTGCTCTGCTGTTTTTTCATCACATAAGCAGTAGCTGAATTATTTTATTGACATTCTCTTTATATTATATTTATTTAAAAATCAATAAAGAAGCCATATTAGGTATTTTTTTTTAACTGTGTGCTTTGTGTTTTTTTGTAATTCTGACTATGCTGGCATTTCTCCTAGGAAGACAAACAAAAAACAACAAAAATGCTGTATGTCCCTTGTTACTTTGCGGTAATGTTGGTTAAAGTATTTATTCGTGAATTTGTTAGGAAGGCTTTGTGTAGGTGATAGAATTGCTTATACCATCGAAGTCAGTTAAGTCTGAAGACTTGAAAGTTGAGAAAACTGTGTGAACTTTTACGTAAACTGTATTCACAACCGTTTTGTAATAACTGTCTGAAACAGTGTGGGGAGTGTGTAAGAGAGATTTGTTTTATAACTGTAAAGCCTGAATAATATTTGTGACTAAACCATATCATACTGTCAAAAGAAGGTATTTTTTTTCTCTTAACAGTGACCTTATATGTTTTAACTAGCTTTTTCTAAGGTAATTTTTTTTTATAGAATATCATTAAAATGTAATGACTAATTTTTTTTTTAACTTACACCATTTTGGTTCCATTAACCGTCAACAGAATTTGGTTACTGGTGTTTCAAAAACATGTATCACAATTAAATACTTTGTCTCAGGGCAATGTGTTTTCAGGAAATTGATTTTTGAGTTACGCAGTGAACATGGTAAATCTGGGAAGCCTTTATATCCTACTACTGCTATTTATTATCTGTCAGATAGGAAATGGACTTTCATGTTTTGGAATGAAGTCGGCCTTTGCTTCCTGATTGAAGCGAACCTGGATATGGTGATTCAAAAGCATAGTAGCAGTCACACTGTGGTAAATCTTTCAAGCTGGTGCTTGTGCTTATACTGGTGTATGGCTGAGAAAATTGCTTTATCTTTCTTCTTCTTCTTGATCAATAGAAAGAAACTGAAAGAACTGAAAGAAAGTGCTTTAATGCCTATTTCCATTATATTTAGGAAATGGCTCAGAACATTTCTGTTTGTTTTGGCAGCAGTTTTTGGTAGCTATGAATAGCCACGGAGCCACCACTCTTTTTTTTTAATTAGGCAGAAACTTTCTTGTATTGGTGTTTCATTGATTTTAAAAAGTTCTCTGAAAGTATCTAGTTTGGTTTTTTCTGAATCTTGCAATGTCTTAGGCTTGTTGGTTTCTCGTGATGCAGTCACCTTTTAACAAGCAATTCTACTTGTGGGGTGTGCATAAATACTCTGATCAGTTTTGATTTGCCTGTGTGCAGTTCTTCATGTGATGCCTTGTATACCTAGGAAATTCTCAAGCTGTTTAGATAATGGTCCATTTACTCTGGGAGTGGTGACGAATAAGATATTTCATGCACAGGAACTGTATTAAATGCACTGGAACTTCTTACCGTAACCAAAGGGGTGGGAAGGAAGGGTAAGAGAGGAACCTGGAGTGGTCAGCAGGATCCCCAGACAGGGATTTTAAGTGTTAGTCTGGGTCTCTGTAGGTGGTAGGTAGATCTTGAAGGTCTAGGGATGGCTTACTGAGTGAGCAGGGCCACCATGCAGTGCAGCATGTGAAATCCTGAGCTGACTTCTCAGAAACTGGTAATGCAGAACATTAAAGCTCTGTATATTAATTGTTCTAGAATTATTTTGACTTAAATGCTGCTGCATGGAGGAATACCAGCAAAGTGACTGAGCTAGATTAAACCCAAGTGCATTCTTTGAGTTTAAATTTTACCACATTTCTGGTTTCAAGTTATTTATTGCTTTTTGTCAGTTTACGCATCTTGTTCCTAATTACAGCCAGCTATTAAGATTAATGCTTACCTTGAGTGAGCAGTATTTGCCAGGTTTACCTTTTGTTTTGTCTGCCTAATGGATGTGCTGAAAAGAAAAGGTTTACAGGATTCCCCCTCAGAAGCAGAGAAGATTGATCAACTGTAATGATAAGAACAGCAGCATCGTTTTGGCTTTACCAGGGGATAAAAGCTTATCAAAATGATACAGCTAAACAAAAGTGAAAACCAATTAGTCAGTGACTGTAGTTTTTCCGCAGGGATTTTGTGTACCTTTTATCACCTGATGAAATTTCTGTTTCATACAGCTGTAGAAAGTGGAAAAAATGTGCACTATTTTTTTTTTTAATAATATGAGGGCTATTATCTTTTAGCATTAACTTTTAATTTATTTCACTAACAGATTAGCACTTGCATTCCTAAAGTAGAGAACACTTGTGGTCATCTCAGTGCAATAAACACACATTAAGCTCAGTGACTTACACCACAAGTTGAGTCAGAGGAGTTTTAAAATCTACCCCAGGGTAGACGCAGAAAAGCTTTCAGGGCGCTTTTTAATCTTAGACCTGTGAAATGTGATGTTTCCTTACTTTTGTAGGATCTGCGTGTGTACAGAGGTCTGCCTTTCCTCCTTTTATGTGAAGAGAGATATAGTCTGTAACACGACAGTAATGCTGGTTTGTTCGGTTAGGCCATCATTTACTTTAATTATGTCAGAAGTTAAGCTAAAGGGATTAAAAATCTGTTAGTGTATTCTTCAAGATAAGAGATACCTTTATCTTAAAAAATAATTGCAGTTAAATAATCTGGTTAAGTAATGATGTGCAGTCATAGGTCTCCCTCCCTCCCTCCCTCCCTTTTTTCCAAATGTTATTGGTACAACTGAGAGACCGAAATCAAGTGACAGCTCAATCCTCTTGAAAAGCTGCATCAACAACCCCTTTGCCTATAAATTTTCATGAGCGTGGGTGTGGTTGTCATGCTGATGCACGTGGGTAGCACTCCAGTGACCATGACAGGTTTTTATTAGGATTTGACTGGCTGCCCATGGTGCTCTTTGGGCAATGTAGGATTCCTGTATCAGAGAGACAAGCAGCCCCTGTGGGAACAGGCACTCTGATACTGCAGCATAGAGATGGCCGTGCTAGAAAAATCATTAAAGCTACCTGTGCAAGGGGATTTGAAGAGGAGAGATGGAGCAGTGGTGGTGTGTGTTGCTCGTCAGCCTGATGCAAATGCTGAGATACTTGGGATGCTCCAGGCAAAGATATTTCAGAATATCTTGTGCAGGAAGCACCAAGGGTCAGTTGATTTTAATACTTCATGATAGGTCATACATGGTGTTTCAGTTCAGGAACTCCCAGCTCTCAAGGAGAAATAGTCTACAAAGTGGAGTAGGAGGCTTCTTACCACTGCCAAGATAGTCCTTCTCCTATTTATTGAAAAGTGGCTCCCAAAAATCTTGCAGTTGTCATTACTGATCTACTATCCCATCTAATTAATTTTCTTGATTTCTTGAAGTATATTCTGTATTCTTCTGTTGGATCACAAAGCACTTGCTCCCCTAAAAGTGCCTTGATTGCCTTCAAATTTTAATGAGTCAGAAATAAAAGCACTGATTAACATTCTGTTGTATTTCATAAGGAACCCTTTGCCATGAGTTCCCGCACTGCGTAATACATGAAAGACTTTGTTAATTAATTGCCCACCTAGTTTTCTAAAGGTTTTTCCCAGTGCATCTCAAGACTTGCTGGGCAGCTATTTTCAGCTGTGTCCCTACTCAAACACATACTTGGGTAACTGAAGCTTCCCATTCACACTAAGTCTGGAATTCTGCATGCTTCTGTTTAATCATTTCAAAGAAAGCTCTCACCCATATTGCCTTTGTAGATGATCCATAATAGAACCTTATTATGAATTATATGTATCTACTTATATATGGCCAACTAAATTGCCTTGGTAGAAAAAACTAACATGTAACATGTGTAGGACAGGAAAAACTTATTTTTCTGATTGTTCACGTTTCAAATTGATATGCTCTTTGGAGATTATATTTTAAAAACACTATCTTGTTGAAAGTATAATAATTAAGATTCTGAATATTCAAAGAATGTTCCATCTGGAGAGTAAATACAGAAAACAGTTAGAAAAAAATGCCAGTTTTTCTCTATAAATTATCCCCAAGTAAAGCTTTTATCTAATTTGAATGCTTTTTATTTCTTTGTAAGACTTCATATTAAACATGTATTGTATTTGTGCAACACTTTGTATTGTAGTGGGGATGCTCAAGTAGCAGTCATGTTGCCTGAAACTCAGGCAAATCAGAAGTCCTATCTGAGAATAATCTGTAAAATGGAAAGCCACATGTTGGTTTGATGATAAGACGTTGTTTTATTTAACCCACTTTGCCATAAATATTACGCATGTGTATCTTAAAACTGAAACAAATTATGCAATAAACTACTAAAAAAATGAGACTTCAGAAAAAGGCTGAAATAAGCTTTTGAGAATTTATTCCAGCAACTATTGTTTCAACAAATGTTCTTAATAAAAATCTAATCTGCATTGTTCCTTTTTGTTGTCCTTTGTTTTTTCTCCCAAAGCTAAATGTGCCAGGCATTGTAATGAATTCATTACACAAAGATGTCAGAATTGGCTTTGGCTCTTCACGTTTGCTAACAGGTAATGAACTAGAACAATTGGCAATCTATGCAGATTTCTTACTGTGAAGGCAGTTTCTTTAATTTGAACAGATGACCTGAGGACAGGGTCCATTAGCATAACCATAGTTGGTGTGCAGATGGGTGTTTAGCAAGAGGAGATTTTTAGTATTTTTCCTTTCCTTTCATTTGACAGAAATAGATGACATTTGATTTTGCAATTACTTAAAGCCAAGAACACTTTTGTCAAGGACGGTGTTTCGCTAACAGAAAACCCTAAATAATCTTGACACCAAAATCTAGAAGTATGAATTTTTCATGTGGAGTCTCTTTACTGGCAAGCTGTATAATGATCATCCCACAATATACCACAAATAAGTTGCTTTTTGACTTAAAATAGTAAATACCAATTACAGAGTGTAGGGATCAGAACCTGGAGTGTGGCACTGTCTTTTAAATAAAATTCTGTAAGCAACGTAGACTACTTGATTTGCATCCTTCCCAGGCATTATTTCCCTAAAATTTCACCTGCAATCATCTTCATAATTTTCTATGTATTTTTCATTGTTATGTGAACTGTAAGGATTTTTATCTCATGATTCCATCTATCCAGTTTTGTTTTGTTGATATCGAATACAGTTTTTAAAATAGCAGTGAAAATACCTGGAGTCATACTTTGTACTTGAATGGTCATAATGTGGTGTGTGAATTGCACATTGCGAGGAGTATAAACCATGGCTATTAGGATAATTTATTAAGTGCTGACAACATGAAATAAAACGGGAAGACATGGTCCATGTTGTAAAACAGCTTGTAAGGGTTAATTGCTGTCTCTAGCTAAGCAAGAAGGTAAATGGAGAAAAAAACCCCTACAATTCATTGTTTGTAGCTAAAAGTTTCTTTGGGTGGTAGATATCAGGCTTTTGTGTGTTTGGGTACCACAAAGATAAATTCCAGAAAAAAAGACATAATTGGAAGGAAAATAACAGAACCACAACGATCTGAAGGATTGTGAAGTTTCTTTGCCAAACCTTGTATTGTATTTTCCTGGTTTCTAGGTGCCCTACATGAGTTCCTAACCTCTGCCTGTAAGCTGTGGTACTGCTTCCATTGCCTTGTTTGTTTCATAATTTTTAGTAGGAAAGTAAAACAATGAAAGAAAGTCAATACATTTTGCTTCCCATGCTGCATGAATGTTAGGATTGTGAGTGTCATCCTGTCCATGCTAACCTCCAGGCTTAGCTGTCCTGAAAGAGTTTTAAAAAGCAGGGGGATTCTGTGTTTGCTGTCACTTGTAAGGACTTAGAACATTTTGCTAAATGAGCATAAGGGAGTACGTTGTAATGCTGAAAATCATTGTAAGAAGACAAACTGTGTGTCTTTAATTAGTTCCTCTATTAGTGAACTACTAATGTAGAAAATAAGGAAGGAGGATCTATTTCACTAACACAAGCATAAAACTTATGTCTGAAGACATTTTCATGAAGGTTGGCTATTTTCAGTTCTTAAGAAGTTCTACTTGCAGGAAAAATGGCCACCCTCTTCATTAGCAGGCATATATGAAGACTGATGAAATATGTTTTAAAATGGAAGCAAAAACTTTGCATGAAATTGCAGTTTTCAATCCAGTACACTGAATCTTGTTCCATTTTATTCAACTTTTTCTCACATTCCTTTGGCCTATAATAAGTTTTTCTTCTCAAATAGAATTTTGAGTGGTCTCTATGCTTTCTCTGCTGGTTCCTGAAGGCTTGTTTGCACCCAGCAAATAATTCTAAGGTTTTCATTTCTTCCCCTTTCTTGCCCACATAAAGCAAAAAATCTGTTCACGTACCCATGCTCGTGTCAAAGCTTAAAAGGAAGGAAACCTTTTGCTTGCATCTCTTACTATCCTGAATTTTCTTGCTTTTCTTCTTTCCAGAACCATTCTTTTTATCAACTTATTCCTGACTTTAAAATTTCCTGGATATGCTGGAACAACAGAAGATGTTTATTTTTATAAAAGAAAACCTAGAGTTACATGTACTACAGATGGAATGCCTGATTTAAGACTCCATCTCATTCTTGGTTTAGCAAACCTTAATATCAAATGAAGTCCAAAGTAGAGACTGGTGCTAACTAACCATTCATCTGCTCAAACACAGCGGATAAACTGGAAAAAAATTACTAGATATATGCGTTCCTGTTCTGAACAAATGGAGACTCCAGTAAAACACTGGACTTCACCAGAGTGTTAATAATCACTTGATAAGAGAAATTAAACTTTCTGCTTTCAGCAAAAAACACCAAAGAAATCAATAAGAAAGTAATTGTGGTCAAAATGAACTCTGTAGAAAATAAGCTTCCCATGCATTTGTCTGTGGTTTTTTTTTATTTGTTTGTTTTTCTTTTAACTATGTCCCCGTTGTGTTTTTTCAGATCTAAATTTATCACTACTTTGAAAGAATTTGTTTTTATAATTTGTGGCCTAGCCAGTCACATTTCTTCTGACAACAT
The DNA here is from genome assembly GCA_013397845.1 of Melanocharis versteri. NCBI lineage: Eukaryota > Metazoa > Chordata > Aves > Passeriformes > Melanocharitidae > Melanocharis > Melanocharis versteri. The sequence continues at coordinate 1,598,934 of VZTG01004626.1, forward strand.
AGTGTTTCCTGCATGACAGTGGGTGTCAAAGATTTATCTTTGGCACATTAATCACAGGTAAAACAACAGAATGGATCTTGTAATTTCTGTTTGGTTCTTGAGTATACAGTGGTAAAACACATTACCAGAAAGGTGGTAGTCTAGATTCTCCATACAGCCTTTGCAAATTTTCTAGTAATAGTGTTAAAAATACGAATTACGATTTTCTGCCTTCCCAGATAGTGATGAGGTGGTGAAATTACTATCTTTTTGCTTAGATAGACTGAGACAGCTGCTTCAGTCAACTGTGGACGACTCTTTTGTTTTTGTGGTAAGGGTTGTGGTGTGGTTTGGTTTGGGTTTTTTTTAATCAACTTTGTAAGTGAAGGACTACGGCTGATAAATTGTTTAATACACATTCAGAAAGGCTCATTGGAAGCTCGTATCTTTCTAGTAATATTCTCATGAATGTAGGATTTGATAAGAAAAAAGCAGAGACTATTTATTTATTTATTCCTACTGTGTTATGAAGTGCAATAATTGCTTATCTCAACCCAAAGTTTAAATCCAGATTTTACGTTGAAAGAAGGTGAAGCAGTTACGCTACTTTTTGCACTGCTGGTGGTAATAGGAATTATGCTGTCAACAAACTAAGGACAGATAGCAGTACTTAGGTGTGAAAACAAGCTGTCATTTCTCTAGGTCTTTATTTAGTGCATAGTCACAGAAGGTCTGTTGTAAGGAGATTACAGAACTCTGTAAATGAATCTAGAGAACATGCAACAAAAATTGCCATCTCTACACCAACTGTTAGAGGAAGTTTAAGGTAGCTTGTCTTGCATAATTTTCGAAAAGTGAAATGAACATAAGAAAGATTATTCAGTCAATTGGTGCAAGATTTGCTGGAAAAAAATGATTGGACTACTAATTCACCTGCAGGTTAATTTTATAAACTACATCCTATGAAAATGATTGATCTAACTTACAAATTTTTTAAAAATAAACTGCCTCAGGAAGTATGCATGAGTAATGCAAAATGGTGTGACAAAACTATGAAATTCTTTTATTTTTAATACAGAGATAACTAGAGCAGTCATACCAAAGTGCACTGCATGGAATTGACTCATGGTGGTAATTAACAAATGTAGCAACTAAGTGTGTGGCCATCAATCATCCTAAAGAATTAAAGAAAAATCAATTAACAATTTAATTAAAAGTCATTTGATGACCTCAGTTATTCTGTTTAAATAAGATCATAAATTCACTTCCCAGTTTAGAATTTAGACCAATTATTTAATTAAAATGCCAATGAAATATTGACCTGGTGAAACCTTTATTCTAGGTGTTTTAAATATAGATTATCAAATTATCTTAACGGCTGCATGTCCCATGAGGTATGAACAGTAATGTTCCTTTTATTTAATAAAATATTTTTACTCCTGGTGAATTATTTTGCTTTACTACAGACAACTTTTGTGGGAGAAGGGTGCTCAGACCGTTTTTGTCTGTTCTGCAAATTTTTACCTGTTATCTGAGGGCTATTTTTCTTTTACTCACCTACAGTCAGTGTGCATTTTCTTTCCCTTCCTTCTGATGAGAGGACACACTGGAAGTGAATTTACAATTTTTTGGCAATTCTTTTCCAAATGTCTTTTCTGCCGTTGGTTGTCCTTTTCTGATTTTCAAGAGGAATCTCAGTTCTTGATTGAGTTCTGTCTCTTGTCTGTGGGAATTTCTGTTTTCCTAGATGCAGATTTTGAATCTACAAGGTGCTGTTAGCACTCAGTTTAGTCATCTAGGTTGTTTTTAAAGGCAAATAAATTAATTTTAAATAGAATGGTATACTGTTTAAAAACATAAATTAGTCAACTAGTATGTTTTTGTTTGACTGGTTTTTAACTTAATTTTTTTTTTAAACTTATGTGGAGCTGTAGACTTCTCTCTTGCACTTCATCTGCTCATATTTCTATTAGTAGGGGTTAAAAAAATTAATGTAAAAAGAAACATTAAAACTTAATAATGTTTGAATCGTTTCATGTCTTGAGCAAAGAAAATGGAGCAGAAAAATACAGTCTATAAAACAAAACAGTACAGGCAGTCTTGTCCTGCCACTGACATACTTAAGATAGTGGGGGACCTAATATGAAAGAAATAATAACCACGCTCCCTGCCCCTGCATTCTGCCCTGGCCACAGGAGCATATGCAATCATGAACATGTATTTCCCCATTGCTGAAGTACAGGTTCCTGGCAGCAGAAGGATATCAGCCTTATCCCCACTTGTCCTGGGTGGGAAGAGAGGAACTTGATTTAATCAATTTCCTGCTTGGTGCTGGGACAAGCACAGACACGTCAAGCAGAAATGAGGCATCCAAGCTAAGAGCAGCTAGTTAACAGTTAGCAGTGGGTCTTTGCCACTGTAAAATGTATTACAAAACTTGGAGTAATCTTAATGCATTTCTCTTGAGTAAATTTCAGTTCATCTTCCTTTGTATGCATATGTTGAGATATTTCTAACAGGCCCTGCTCATCAACATTCGTGGGGGTGGGAGAGAAAACTTGGGCTCATGATCATCTACATTTTAGGTGTCTTTTTATGCCAGTGAAACCAGTTTGAAGGTTCTGTTTTTGGCAATGGTCACCAGTAGGATATTGGAGGACATGGACTCAGTGTAACGCTTACTAAATTACTTGGAAAAATCACTGCATCAGTAATACAAACAGACCATCAGGTTCAGTGCCCGTCTTCCCCTGTGCCTCTTAAAGGTGACAGAAATATGCAGTCCTACTGCACAGCTCCTGTGTGTGCAGGCACTCTGTCCCTGCCCATCATTCCACACATAGCAGGTTTTAAGCAGAAAGAAGGCAGTTTACACAGTATCAGTTTTACAACTCCCTTCACTGACACAAGAAATTACCAGGGTTTTTTTTGAGATTTATATTGCAAAACAAGCTTGAACTATTTTTACAAAGCTCTAAAGGCACCAACTGATATCTGGAGGACTTACACTAGAAAATTAATTATTTGAACAGTGTTTGTTTTTTTTCTTGTACAGAAGTTATTCATTAAACTGACTTTTGAGTTTAGACTGTTAAAAATGGGGAAGATGCTTTATGTGGTATCTTAGTCACTGACCTATTGAAGGTCACATTAAATATTTTCTGTGAACAAATAGAAGCATTACTGAATGAGTGTCCTGGTCTTCGGGGACTAGGAACCTCCATCTTTCAATCCATGAAAGCAAACTTAACATTCCCAGCTCTCCTTTCTTATGTTGCATTTGTACACGAAAATCCTACAGGTATCAGAATATACAGCCAGAGAGATAATGTGGTTTTTTCTTTTCTTTTAACCAAAGTCAATAGGAGTGTAAAATTTTGTGAGAGTTGAATTATAAACAGTCTATATGGACAAATACAGTGCACTCAGTAGTTGTACTACAGAGTATGTGAGATACCTATGCCATGGTACATTTGGTACTTTGGATCTGTTGCTATTACATCTTGATGTCCTAACTAAGTCTTGCCCACAGTATATGTCGTTTTAAGGTCCAAAAATATACTTGAAATGTGATTAAATTGGTTGTCATGTGCTTTGGAACATTTTGCATTCTCTTGTCTGTCAATATGTCTTGTGGATGTGCTCACCTTTGAACACTTTTAAACATCTTGTTTCTTTTAAGCAATCATAGTCAACTGTTACTTGTTCATTTTTATTTCACTTGTAGACCTTTATATTGCACCTTGTCATTATGTGCTGCTTTACGATTTATTTTATAACACTCAACTATAAGACAAGGACTGTATCTTTCAGTTTTTTTGCACTAATCCAAAATGATGTACTGCTTGATTTAATAGACTGGGTCATGAGCCAGGCTTGGTTCTGCTAGCTGGAGTTTATTTTTACTGCTATAAAATGTGCCTTTATTACCTTTTTTTTTTTGCCTCTGAATGTCATGATTTTGTGATTCCTCATTTTCATTTTGACTGAAATGTTAAGTTTAAACTAGTCTTACTATAAGAATACAAACTCAGTTTTTCTTTTATGATTTTTAAATTTTAATTCTATCTAGCTCTCTTAGAGATTGAAATGTGATCTCTTTTCTTTTTTTTTTCTGTCTAGACTCTGTTGCTCTAAGTTGTTTAAATATGTGTCTAGTTAAAGTTGACTAAAGATACCCTTTTACAGTGTTGTATGTGATTTTTATGGTGGTGGTTTGATGGTTGTTTCTATTGTTTTGCTCAGTTGTAAATATATTTTAGTTGATTCTGCTAGTTTTACATGAACTCTTGCAAACTGAGTTCTCACAGACATTGGAAATCGCATTTAGGTTCTTCTAGCAGAGGCATCAGCAGCACTAAAGAGTGCAACCCACCAGTTCTGCTGACAAGGAATGGTTCTCTACTGGTTTCTCTGTCATCTAGACCCTTAACTGTGCTGTGAGCAAAACATAGCAATAGTTTATCATTGGAAGAACACAAATTCCTTGTTGCTGCATGTCAGTTACCCTAAATTAAATAGACAAAGATCTATTTGTGCGAATTATCCTAAGGCTTTCTGTCCATGAGTAGCAGGCACTGTGATATATTGACGACCAGGACATGGAGTCCTTCTGCCCGATTTCCTGCTTCATCCCCTCCTACTCTGAAGCTGTTCATGTATTACACTGCTCAAAGTGTCACGAAATTTTTGCCCAAAAGATTTAGTTTTCCCAAATGCAGTAGTAAATCTTCTTTTATCTCTAAATTACATAAATTTTGGGATTTTTTTTGCTGCATGTAACTTTGTTGTACTGAGCATCTTTTCCTCACGGTTTCCTGAGGTTGTGAAAGTAATGTGTTCTCTTCTAAACCATGTCCAAACATAGAGTTTAAAACTTTTAGATCTCCATGGATCACAGTTTTCTAGGTTGTTCTTTTTGTTTGTTTGTGGTTTTTTTTGGTTTTGTTGTGTTTTTTTTTAAAGAAATGTCAATAAATTGTAAATATATTTAGCAAAGTTAGTTTTAGAAAGGTGGTTTTTTCATAAAATTGAGTGATTCTAGGAGGCAGAGACTAACAGAGAAACTCTATTACATTCCTTGGAAAGAAGAATGATCACTATTTTAGTGATTTTCTATGCTATTTCCTTACTTATGAACCTTTTCCATCACTTCTGATGGAGTCTGCATGTATCTTTTATTTTGAACAGTTTTTGTTCTTTTTTAAGCTTAATCTTAGCTATTTATGTGTATTCATACTTTTCATCATCATCTTACGATATAAAAGAAAAGGATTTATTCGTTACATGATCTTCTACATTTCTTTATATTCCTTTTACCACTGCTATAAACTTTAATTTTGTGAAGTATTTTAGCATATGCTCTCTGTGAAAGATGTAATATTGTATTAAATTTTATTGTTCTCTTAAAGTTTGTGAAGACATCCTGTTAAGTGTAGTAAATTGTTTTAATGTATGACCGTGACTATTAAAAATAATGTAGGAACATAAACCACCAGGAACATATATTTATAGCAAAAAGTTTGGTGATAATTATCTTTCATACTGCGTGATGAATGTTTCAGGATGTAAGTGATAGCAATTTCTAAGTGATAAATCTCTCAGGTTTTATAAAGGCTAAGAGCAAAACTTTTGCATCAAAAGCTGTCATTCTCTTCTGGTACAGCTATTTGTTAAGGCAGCCTGGAAAATAAGTCTTTCTTTATAATGGCATCTGAAGTTTCACAGCACGATTATTTTATCAGTATTTCGTTTTCTGAACAGACCTATGCTGAAGGTAGTTTATCTAGCTTCAGCCTTATGTGGAGATCATTAGTGTGGCAAAAAAATGATAACGTGGAAAAATTGTCTGAGCTGTGGATTGTATTTCTACCACACATTGAGAGAGGGGTGACAAAAGCTTTGCCTCCCCACCACAGTTTTCCTTTAAGTGCATGTGATTTTTATTAATCTGAAGTTTCATGGTATACTTTTTACATCATCAGTCCTATAACATAATACACATGAAAATTTGGACGTATTTAAAGTATATATATATATAGCATAAGTAGAACTTTTCTAGATGAAGTTTTGACCTTGAAAACTTCTACAACCAGTAGGGCTTTGTTACACAAAGGCCACTGCTTTTGTCATTAATCATAACAGACTGTGCCTACAGCTATTGTTGCCTTTTCCAAGTGAATTATTAAAGATATAGGAACATGAGGAGTATTTATTGCAGATCATTTTATCAAGCCAAAAGGGCAGGAGTCATTTGTACGGACTACAGCAAAAAGGATGTTTTTCCTGTCTGCATTTACAGTAGGCCTTTAACTTAGTGCTTTTAGAATACGTCCGCTTAAAATCAATCTACTGTTGAAGGAGGATTTGATAAATCAATTGCTAAATATTGGTATCTTAATTCACAAAAGTATCTTCGGGGTCCTTTATTCCAATCCATGTCATCTGAAATCTCCATGCATATTTTAAGCAGTTCTCTCTTGTATTCCTCTTATTTTTGGAAGCATACAGGATGTCATCACAAAGTCCTAGGGGTTATTTGTTAGATAAGGAAACAAATACTTGGCTGCCTTTTTATCTTAATTAAATCGTCATTGATGGAATGATGTATTGATTTATAGCTCACAGGCATGCCAAGATCTTGAGGTTTTAAGTTCAAATGCTAAAAATACTTTTTTAAAACAAAATGAAAATTGAATACCAATATTACTTTCCCAAAAAGCTCATTGTTCTCTTTCTGTTGGGTTTAATTAGTTGAACCAAAGCCAAAAGAAAAAATAAAAAGATACAATCAGCAGTCGTAAGAAATACATCATTTATATGGCAGATAAATATAGATAGTGAAGAGCTGCTGAGATAGTCCAACTGTAGCCCCTTAATGATGCCTGCCCAAGTCACTGAGCAGGTGGGTAGGGTTTTCCTGGGGAAGGTATTCAGGAGAGCTCTGGATGCTGTACTAGGATGCACCGATTAGGAGCATCCAGTAAATTTGCAGAATTCCATTAACTGGAAATACTAATTGGTGCATCCAATGTCTATTGCCATTCAGAATGGAGCATTGTAATTGGAGACTGACTGACAGGAGTTCCTGTGAAACAGCAGCTTGTTCTGTGTATGTCTGAAGAGGCATATTTGCTTATTCAGCCTCAGGTACTTCAGAATCAGACATGAGTGAGACATTAGTACATTGTGGGGCGGAGGGAAGACAGGTTCCTTCAGAAAGTTCCAGAACAGGGTGGAACTGCAGAGGTGGATTGATTCCTACAGGTAAGACTGGAGAAACTTTGAAACCCATCGCCACTCGAAGTGTTTCTGTTTCTTTGAGCTTGAAGAGTCAAGAGGTAAATGAGTGCAAGTGCTAAGTACATCATTCTCTTGTGTACCCATTGAACATGTTCAGATGGCCTATGGATGACACTTTTATATTTATATGTGCATAACAAAATAAATATAGAATATTATATGTTATATTATTATTATCTGTTCTTCGCTCTTAGTTGGTTGAATGTCATCAGTTCCACAGTTAGATGCTGTTTTTGTTAGTCAGTGCTTGTTATCAGTCTAGGGATGCAAATGTTCCCCAAAACCTGTTTATAATGCACTTTTTGTCAATGTCTAACCAGAAAGGTTTTAACATTACCATATATGCTAAACAAATAATTGCATAGCTACGTGCAGATTTTGTGTATACAAGGATGCACCAATGATGTGACCTGACAGAGAAAGGTACTGCCAAGGTGTACTCTTGTAGCATGGCAAATTAAGTTTTGAGAATTTTTGTGCCACAGTTACCAGCTTAATTCAGCCATCTGAACTTTGCTGCTTGGGCCTATTAGATGATTGCATGTGAGAAGTATGTCTCATCTTTGAACTGTGAAAAAATAGTGTTAGAATATTCGTAGTACTTAGCAATACAGTGGCTGCTAAGGCATAGATGTTCTTCGCTTTCTTTGGCTCAGAGTACAGCTTGTGTTTGAAAAGTTTGTTCTGTGCAGTGTCTCATGTAAGTTCACCTTTTTTAAGGTGCCTTTACTCTGAGTATTTGGCCAACTTAGGAAGGTTATTTTTCATGTTGTCAGTGTGAAATCAAAGCTTATTTCTCTGGAATATTGCTACTAATGTAAAACATGATTTCAAGAACAGCATGTGTTTTTTTCTCCCTGGAACAAGTGAAAAACTTATTTTTCTTTTCAAGGTGATAATTTATACATAAGGTGTTGTAAACAGATACTTTTATTACAGATTTTCTCTTAATCTGAAAACCCAATTAAGCATTGGCCAGATAAGCTGCTAAACCCTCTTATGAATAAACATGATTTATATTACTCCATACCTTCCTCTGAGAAGAAAAAAACAGGAAAATAAATTTATTTGTACCTAGAAAGAGGACTGAAATGAAACATTACAATACAGACATTGTAAGGAGATTATAATGATTTTATACGTCTGTAATATTTTAAACTGGATTTTAAAAATTGTTCAATATTTTAGCTTTTATAGTTTTTACAGGCTTTCCGTGAGTCCTTTTACTGAATGAGGACAGTACACAGCATTGGATGAACAATGAGGATGATGTTTTTCTGAGGGGAAAAAACAAAGGAACATTAGAGAACCTTCATTTCTCACACAGTATTCGTTTAGGAGCCCCTCTTTCAAAGGAGTCTAAATATACTGAATTTGAGAGCTTGCGACAGTGTGTAGTCTATTCCAGAGCTTTATTAGATTTTTCTCATGGTCTAGCCATGCATCTTGCAGCAGTTTAAACCTATTTCTTCTTGACCTGTTCATCAGAAATGTTTTTCCTTTACATGTTTTAAAGTGGCTCTCAAATTGCAGCTCAGGTTTTGTTTGTGTTAGTTGAGCATTAGTTTGGATATGAGAATAAATTAATGATGAAGTTATCCAAAATAAGGAATAGTAGCTCAAAGATGGTGACAATGATTAGAGATGGTATTTTGGAGCCTGCTCTTGGGCCCTTGGTGAGATGGTCTGAGGTCTCTTGGAAGGATTCCTGTTTTCCAGGGTGTTTCCAGACGTGTGAAGTCCACGGAATAATGTCAGTCTTTCTTAGTATTTCAGATTTAAGCAAGTAAATTTGGGCCACACAAGCTGCTGGGCCTGCATGGGCATGACCAGCAGGGCACTGCCAAGTGGGATGCTGCTGCTGTCAGGGCAAGGCACATGCATGTCATACTTCTAAATGTGAATTTGACAGGGATTTTAAACGTGTTAGTGACAAAGCAGACATCCAAATTGTTAGCGAATTGCTTGCTAATATATAGATCAGATAACTGTATTACCAGTTGTGTTATTGTATTTAACTCCTAAAATAAATTAGGTGATTTATTTAGGTACATAAACCAGGCAGACTAAATTCATATATTTATTATATTATTAAAACTGGGGGAGAAGTCTAGTATTGCTGAAATACTTTGCAGATTGAGGCCAGCAAGTATGTTCTGTGATGAGAATTAAATTCTCTGAGAATTTTGCTCGTCCAAAATGGGAGAACCAAAACATAGATGAAGTTGAGTCTGAATTATAAAGTAAGTCCCTTCCTCTTGTTGTATTCTATGGTGGATTTTAATTCTAAAAAAACAGTAGATTGTTTTCAGAACTAATTTAATGACTAAGTGTCATGGTTAGAAGATATGAAGAAGAGCTGCACTAGAATGCTCTCTCAGCAGAGAATTCCATTATAAATAAAAATATGCACTTGGCTTAGGTAAGTATATATATCAATATTAACAGGCATTTAAAATCTTGACTTTAATATGTTTCATAAATTTCTTTCCGCCAAAGATGGAAGTCTGTAAGCCACTAGTAATGCTTTTGAAGCAAAGTAATACAGAAAATATAGTATAGTACTCCCAGAAGATGAAGGTGTGAATTTTCCCATACATCATCTTAATGGCAACATTTTCTACAAAATGACATGGGGCACTCCTTTCATATTTCATGACTTTTATTTGCCCAGCTTCAAAATGCCAAATGTGCCAGTGAACAGCACTTTAATATTCATGGATTTCTGGGATGGCTTTGACAGTTGTCAGCTAGAAAAATGGCTTAATTAGGAGGAGTATGACTTGTGATTTCTTCTTCATACTCAGCCACATACACAAACATGCAACATTTAACTCCACGTTTGTCTTCCACAAAAAATATAATTCACGAATGAGAGTGTTCTTTTCCCATCACGCTTGACTATGTTGATTGAAGATGCATCTTCATTTATTATAATTGCTGGAATAATACCTTAGAGGAAAATATGCTCTAATCCAAGGGGGAAAAATCCTGATCAGCACTGAAACTGACAATGTGAAATTGTAAGTCTGACTAAAATAGCATTATCACTAATTTACGTTATCAAAGAGGCAAATAGAAAGCTAAACTACAGGCAGCCATTTTCAAGACAGCTGAGTTATTTGTGTAAGAAACAGATTTTTGAAGAGATTAGAGAGGAAGTCAGAGTGTTTTGAAACAACGGAAGTTCTGGTGGGGGATCTTGTTCATACTGTATTGTTAAGACCAGGCAAGCATGAACTAAACAAAAGCTTCAGAAATTAATTGGACTTGTGTGTAAGAAAAATCAAATGTAGTGGCAGAACATGTTTTTCTTAGAGGAGGAAACAGAGTGGACCTAAGACTTATCCTAGTGGATGAAGCCCTGAGCAGTTTGGATATTTTTATAATTTTACACGCACTTTCAAGAATAAGAAAAAGACTGTCAGCATGAAAACTGGGAGAGTATATATAATATCAACTCCTTCTAGTTTGTCAAGTACTCACTAAAAGTGAAGCGTGAACATGTGTGTTGAAGAAAATGCGTTGTTTGGATTGCCCCGAAAGTACTTGATATAAATTAAGCATGCAAATATAGGAAGTTAAGAATCTAAGCATCTTTAAGGAAAACATTAAGTGATCAGATAAAGTCAGAAATAGTGTATTATGGAAATAACGGTATAAAAAACAGGCAGGAAGTTCTTTTTTAGTTCTGACACGAAACATTTTAAGAAGGATCCTCAGTTTCATGGGTGTGTAAGTACAATGAAAAGACTTCAGGGTCTCTCATATAACTTCATTTAAAGGTATACAGCGAGATGGGAAAGCTTACAGTCTCTCAGTGTAACTTAACTATCTTTCAATGAAATTAATGACTATGTTTGAATTCTGTATGGTTTTTTTTGCACTTGTAACTGATTCTGTCAAAACTTAAAGCAAACTGGAAAAGCTGGGTTTTTCTAAATTAGATCTTAGTTTAGTTTTACTTAATAGGTTAAATTCAAACATGAACAGGACTTAGATATTTATAACTAGAATTTAATGAGTTCCACTGTCCAGTTTGAACCAACAGCTAACTAATTTAAACTGTTGCAATTAATGAAATTTCTTCTCTGTATCTGAACCACAGGTTAGAGGATTTTTTTTCAGTTTTAGGTCTCAACAAGAATTAAGGTCCCAAGGCAGAGCAGATTTTGTGATCCAACTTGCATTGAAACTAATGAGATGTATAAATTTTAAAGTTGTCCTCAACCCAGGTTGTGATTCCATTTCACTGATGCCACTAACAGTGTGCTGTACAGAGGTGGTTTTTTTCTCTCTGCATTTTATTCAGTTCTTGAACTGGTCCTCATATCACTTGTGGATTCCCACTTAAGGAATTCTGTGAAATCATGTATTTAAACTGCAGATGCCGTATGCTGCAGGCGAATTGCAAAATGGGACATCCTTATCTTCTTCAAAAATACAGCATCCTGATGTTTCACTAGTGTAGTAGTAGTAGTAGTAGATCTGAAGGTAATATGAATTTAAATTTATTGTATAGAGAATTCTTCATAATTTCTTGTCCTCTATTGCTGTGTAAGTATGCTTATTTGATGGTAGATCCTGAGCAGTGGAGTTGTGCATGCTCATGAGTAAGTGCTTTGCTACCCTGAGAGCTTTGTAGAGCTAACTTTATGCAAGACCCGTTTCTGAAAAATAAATAACGTCTTCTTCAAATCCATCTGTAGTCAGGGAAGTGCTTAAAAATTTATTTAAAACACCCAGCTTTCTTAGCAGTCAATGAAAAGGTACGGCATCTGAATTTAGTCTTGAATTCTGAACACAAGGTTTAGGCTTGATATGATGGAGAATCAGTCATGTACTTTCTCTTCAGTTGCAAAATCTGCTAAACAAAAATCAGATTTTTGATTATATCAGGAGTGAAATTTGTTGCAGTGGGCATTAATCTGTACAGTAATTCAGACTTGTCTGGGTTACTTAATAATTTATTTTCCTTTTACTTACTCTAGGAATCTAATACATATTTTTGTAGCATCTAGAAATGTTTTGGCTTTTTATTATGCTTATTCCCTGTAAAGATGTCTTTTTGAACAGACCTTATTGATTTGTTGCACCTGTTTTACCATTAGATAATTACTTGAATGCATGCATTGTTGTCAGTGCTACTGATAATTAAATCTTGAGGGAGAGGGACAGCAGGAGATTAATTGTTTTTATTAAGAAATTAGTATGAAGTTTGATAAATAATGGTGAGGGTAGCCATGAAGTGTTACTATACTGACTTACTGTTTCCATTCATCAATAATTATTGGCTTTTTCTGGACTTAAATACTGATCCTCTATATACTTTTGTTCATGTGTATATAAATTCAAATGAACTTCCATTAACTTCAAAAGAGTTCTCATAAAATTATATATTCATAAGCTTTGCAGAAGTGGCGTTTCAGATTATTAATATTCTAGATAGAAACCAGAGAATTAACTTCCACCTGGCATTAGCTGAAATAAAACCATAGATTTCCATGATACTGAAGTGATTTATGTCACCTGATTTTTTTTTTCCTTAGAAGTTTTTAGATTTGGTGATTATAAAAATTTGGATTTAGTCACTCAGTATTAGCAGTATTCAAGGTCCGCTTTGCCACACACAGAGATAGGAATTCAAAGAGATTATACAGATACTGAGGTAAATGTGTTTATCTTAGGATCCCAAGTACACGAGTACCCTGCCTTTTCCACGTAACACAGCATTATGTTACATGAGTAATATTTTATATTCCAGAGTAATTTTTTTTTTAATATTGCAGTTCTGTAGTTGCTGTTGTCCGATGTGAGATAATCAAGACATTTTTCGGTGCTGTGGGACTTTTAAATAAGGAATACTAATTGGGCTCTTCTGTTATCTGGGTGAGGAATAGGTCACTAGAGAATATAACATTTTCAGGTGACATGCCATTATACAACAGGGGCATCTCTGAGGAGTTCTTTGACATGGGCAGTATTTCATAACCTGATTTGCCCATAGCTGTAGTCAAATTTATTGTGTTCCAGCACAGCTAGTAAATCTGCCATCAGTCTGTCAATTACATCAGTAAAGGTCCCTTTTCTCAGGTGTCGGTCCATAAATCCTACACTGTATTTATTATTTGAACCACACATTATTTCACCTCTGGCCTTCAGAACAGCAAGAATTTGTTTTTTCATCAAAAAGAATGTTAAATGTAAATTATATTAACATATGATGAAAAAATCTGCAGCCTGTTCACACATATTTTCTTTGATGTAATTCATCTTATTTACTTCTCTTGTGAATAAAATTAGCAAACTGTGGGAATTTTTCGTGAATTTACAAGTGATTTTGTTCAAAGAAGTAGTATATTTCAGTGGAAACACTTGAAGCTTAAATTATAATCTAGCATGTTCCATTTAGAGCATGTAGTACTTAGTATATGTTCAGAAAACAGCACGAAAGTGAGTGGAGGAAAGATGGAACTTGCTGTTGTTATGTGATGTATACACTAAAAAGTCATGGAGGTGTAAAATGCACTGGACTTTTGCTCATTTTCAATTGCTAATTTTACCGTAACTAGATCAGTTAAAATAATCGTGAATTACAGGGGGGAAAAAAGGCTGCAGCAGTTAGCTGTGAAGCAAAAATATCAAAAAGCTGTACTTTGAGAGCAGTTGATCAGAGCAGTAACATTTTCAGTAACGTACATTGCCCATATGGCTCTGTAATTTTCTATCAAGCTTCTGTCTGTCTTTATACTATTGCATCATAGACTTGGTCAAGTTTCATATTATAGGATTTTGGACAGATCTTAAATTTTAGCTTATTTTATAGTGAAGTAGAACGCATGGAAGGAGGGGATTTGATTTTTTCAATGAGAGGCTTATCTCATGTGTAGCTATTTTTGGGTTGTTTTGTTGTTTTATGAAAGTAAGAATATATTACAGTATTAATTCAAGTTAAGAATAAGACAATGAAACATGAAATATTAGGAACATATCCCACAGGCAGGTCCTTTTCCATATTGTTCATCCATCTTATTAAAAATCTTCCATATTATTAAGAAAAAAGACATTTGTTTGAATGTATTGATTTGAATATTAGCAAACAATGATAGCTGATGAGTCATGCTATTGAATGGAGCACTAACATTACAGTGAGACAAGTCATCAGGTACAGCCTTCACCAGGGGCAGTTTTTGACCTTTTGTATAATGGTGAGTTTGTTAAAACTGGATGTATGTGAGAATGCAGATTATGAAGGGAAAATTGCAGTTTGCATGTGTTCCTTCTCTATTCCTCGGCAGCATCAGGAAGGATTCTCAGAAAGTATCTAAAATGTTAGTAGGTCTGAAGTCCATGAAGATGAGAAGATGGACTTTAGGAAGTGGGCTGAACATGTAAATCTAAGCCAACACCTTTCATTTGACGATATGTAAATTGTGATGAGAGACTCAACAGAATTGCACAAAAATATAGAGGTTTCGGTTTATGATGTTTGAGAAGGCTGTGCTGAACACCCAGCAGAGAACTTTGAATTCCAAATTTGGAGTTTAAATAATAGTACTGGTAGTATATACATTGCCTATGAGGTAATTTCCCCACATCTGAAATATGTGCCTATCCTTCTTTAGAAAGATGTGGTACAGGTTTATATGTGCTGTGACTCAGTAAAGTACTGTACCATTTCAATTATTTATTGAGATCCTCAGTCTTGATGGACTCCTCAAAGCCGTATCTCTTGGCTCTTATTTCACCTGCTCTGCAGTCCTTGTCTCCACTTCAGCCATCTCTGAAGCCATCCCCATTGCACCACTCTCTGATGTCCTCCATCCCTTCAGAGCCTCCCCTCTGGTTTTTCATTGCTTTTCAATGCCCATTAATTGCTGTGAGTCTCTGGCACAGTCATCCAAAGCAGTCTGCCGGCTTCTCCCTCTTTTCTAACCTTAGTTACCCAAAGCTTACATTGGCCTTTCCTCGCTATTTCAGATCTCCCTGAAAATGTTGGGACATCCCCATCACTGCAGATGTATCATCCCTGTTGCAAGGACACTCTCTGTCACCTACATGCAGAGACATTTTTATGTGGCTGTCACCAAATTAAATTCATAACAATCAGCAAGTATAAAATAGAAAAAAATCCAATATGCTGTTATCTTACAGCATCTCTTCTTTCTTGCCATACCTACATGACTGCTTTTTAATTTCTGCAGTATGAAAAGTTTCTAGTATGTTGTGACTTAGTTTATTTCTTTCAGGTTGTATCCTAACATTGTAGCTAGTTGAACAGTAAATCTCTAGAAAAGCCCACTACCTATCTGCCTACTTACCTGTTTGTATCTCTGTATTTTTCGGTTAATTCAGCTAGGCTGTTCATGATTAATAATTGGCTGTACTTGTTATCAGGGCAAAAGTTAAGCATATAAGTAATAAGCAAAGAGATATGCAATAAATAAGTTAGCAGTAGAGGTATAGTTTAGGAATTTATCGTAAAGCCCAGATCCTGTCATTATGCTGAAGAATTAAATGGAAAGGTCAATACTTCAATATTCTCTTTGCCTCATCACATATGCTATTAAATGTCAGGACCTTACTAATGTGCATGCTAGACTCATCTCTGTATTTTGGTCTCTCAGTCTTTGTCAGCGGCTGTTGTTTTTCCAAAGAGGCAGGAGACAGTCCATTGTTTTAACGGTTCCAATAGAAAGTGTACTCGGGAAGATGACTCACAGGTTTTGTGTGATTGTAAAACCCTTACTAGGGCCAGTGTTTCACAACATCATTACACTGAGCTTAAGCATAGAAAGGGTGCCTGCTGTCCTCTGCTGCTCACTGTCATTGTTTAACTGACTGACCCATCAGCTGCTGTTCCTCAGCTGCTGGGTTTCCTACAGCTCTCTATTGATCTTCTGGTAAAAAAAGTTCAATGAGACAGCTGCACTTGTATCTAGCTTGGTCTTTTAAGTTTTGGACTTGGCTTTCAATTAATTTAAATCTGTCTGTTTAAACAAGACAAGCCCATGGTCTTCTCTCGCAAGGGATATATGTATAGAAATATATTAAACAATTATGGTGGCTTAAAACATTCATTAAAATTAAAATTGAGATAGAGTATACGTTTGTTATATAAACAATAGGAAGGTGCATACCACTGGGTCAATAACAAATGTGTCACAAAGATGTATTACTAGAATTTTATTTAGCTTTTTTTCTTACTCCATAACCTGGAAAAGAAATTCCAAATCTCTAAAGGAAAGCAATTGTTGAATGAATCTTTAATGAATTACAAAAAAAACCCAACCCTGTATGTTGTTTTCATAAGAATAAATTGATCGATCTTTTTTTCATTTGTAGATTGTAGCCCAATGCTTTTATAACCAAAAATGAAATTATATTTTTCATTAATTGGTAAATTCCTTGGTAAAAGAAGTTCTAAACATTAATAGTATATTTTCAGGAAATAAAAACATTTTGGACAGTTGGATTAAATTTTATTAGTTAAGTAGTTCACCTCTCTTTATCTCTACATGGAATGGAAAAGTGCACAGCTAACTTTGGCTCTGTAATTATCTCCATTCGCAAGTATCTAGCACCTGTGCTTACCTAGATCAAGAAGGCATTCAGAGTTAAACACATTCAGTTTGCATGTGTGAAAGACTTTGTTCCTTACCAATCCACGTGTCAATTTTTCCCAAACTGCTAAAGATTTGGAAAAGTCCAGATCTGTAGAAAACCTTCCTCTGCCATCTCATGAATACTTTATTCTAGTCAAGATTGGAACACATGATCTCTCAAACCAGCATTGCAATTTATCTCCTGGTGTGAAATCAGTTGTGTACCTAGGCCTTTAGATCAATAACGAGTCTGAGCAGGGCAGTGGAGTCACTGATAGAGGGCAACCCAGATTAAATTAAATCAGGACACATTCAATTAGGTTTAGTAGAGACATTTGGAGAGAACATGGCATGGAAAAGAGCAGGAGAATTGTGACAGGATCGCATTACTGCTGACAGCTGATATGCACCTTAAGTGTCTTTTAGGTCTGCCTACAGAAATGTTATCTATTGGTGCCTGGGCTGAGTTTTTCGTGTGTGTATGGGGTGCAGTAGTAGTGTAATTGCATATAAAAGCAAACAGTAATCGCACATTAGTGGAGTAGCTGTACGTAAAACACTTGGTCGTTTCAAAGACACAAGTTTATGAAGCTTATCAAACAGTTCGGCCTTTCTCAAGCATAAAGCTCTGAGGAACAGGGCAGAATTATTTTATCTGAAACTCTAATACTACATTTCAAAATAAATGAACAGAACAAAATGCAGCAACTGAAGTATTTGTTTGAATAGAGGGATGGAGTCTAGCCAAGTGTTTTTTCTTAACAAGACAGCGTATGACAAAATTGTCCCATTGGCAGTGGGAGTGATTCTAGACAGAAGAATTCCTTGTCTCTCAATAGTGCACTGCCTGCTATGAATTCTGTTTTGATTTTAAAAAGTCACGTCATACTAATTTAAAATGTAGTAGATTGGATGGAGAGAGAAACAGAATACTAACAGATGACGATTATCCTTTTTTCAGTTTATTTGTTTGTTTTCTTTTGTCTTTTGTTTGGAGTTTTCTTTGTACTTCGAGGCTTGTAAACTAAGGCACTACATTATGTTATCATGTGTTTAGAGCCTGTTTAGTCATCAGTGGTGGGTGCTGTGGGATATTCAGTGGATATAAATACCAGCTCACTGTCAGACTGAAATTTGGGCATTTGGGCTCCCAGCCTCATCTGAGTTCCAGTCCCAGGAGTGTGAGCAATTTTAGTCTCCCTGATCATACTGGCAGTGTTTTCCTTTTTTACTCGTTGACACCCTTACTGCTCCCTGGTCAGTCTGGTAAAGCAATCTTACCCTCGGTGGCAGGCTGCCACGGGCGAGCTTAACATGGCCTTGGGTAAATGATGCTCAAATAAATTCTGTTACAGAGTTCCACATCGATTAATTGCAACCCCATCTGTTTTTCCCAATAGTCTATTTCTGAATATGTTGAACATAAAAATCAAAATCCAAAAGAATTGAGATAATACAAACTAATCTTCTTTCATCCTCTTTGCTGCTGGAAGGAAGAGCTCTGATCCTGCCCTCCAGCTGCTGCGCAGCACACTGCTATCAGCTGGAAATGGAGATATGATCTGTATTTTACATATTAGCATCATATAGGTGACAGTCAGTCCTTGGTGTGTTGCTAAGATTCTTCTGAGCCTCTTGTTTCCCTGCCAGGTTTATCAGCCCTTGTTTTTTAACCAACCTCTTGGAAAACAATTAATGCACAGCAACAATAGGCTACATCTGTAAACTCTGCCGATGGTAAGAGCAGGAAGCTTGGACTTCAGATTTTCATTTCAGAAATTTTATTCTGCAAATAGTAATGCACAAAGCCGCTTCTTTTTTGCAGGGTGATTTTAAAGCTACTCTTCTAGAGCTTCAATGTGCAGGTTAAACATTTGTAAGATTCTTCATTATCTACAGAATTTTTGATTGGAGACTCCCTGGGCTGCACCACATGTGAAAATATTGAAAAATTAGCTAGGTATTTTTGAATTACTAGCTCAAAAGAGAAAAAAGCCCTGATGTCTGAAGTGTACACTGCTCACAGCTAGAAAGCAATTCAGTTTGATAAGTGTAAGTGTGAAATGAATATGAAAAGATTAATGAAAATAATGGGAAAGTTTAGGAGCAGCATTGAGTTTAAATTTGTTCTGGGTAAAAAATATGTAATTATAAGTACTATAATCTTTTTTTGCTATAATTACATTCTAAAAATTAGAAGATAATTAGTGCTAAGGGGCATTCCCTTTATTCATTTCTTGCTACATGGTTTTTACAACATTCTCAAGTCATTACATGCAGCGAAGTACTGCATTTAAAATGTGTAATCCATAGTATTCTAACCTCAGTGTGTTTTCCATGAGCTGAAAAGAAGGAAGGAAATTCTTCCTGCTTTTAAAGCCAAAAGAGGGGTCTTGCATTGCGTGGACATTGCTTTTTTGGGGGTGGTTTGTGTTTAGAGTCCTTTAGTGGGTCAAAGGTAAAGAATTTTTCAAGTTCTGAAGTGTAGCCAGGTCCGCTGTGAATCCTGCTCACCACGGTATTTAGCTGTATCCGATGTACATACCTATAAGGTACCATCTCCATTTTCAGCAGGAGAAAAGATCATTCAAAGTTAATTCCGGAATGAATTTGAAAACTGAAATCTCCTTATCCTTTTTCCTTACTCTTAACTGGAACAGCATTTGCCCCGTTTTCCAATTTTGTAAATGAAAATTATCAATCACAACTGAATTTTGTTCTGAATAGTTATAGTCAGACATAGAAAATGTAGAGCCAGATATCTAGGAATGCTTCATGCTTCACTGCTAACTCATTTTGACAATGTTCCAGACTCGATGTTATGACATTAAATATTTTAAATACTAGAAGGTTGAAATGAATTTAGAAATACTTTAAATTATGCAGTCGCATTATTCAGTATATTACTTTGAATTAGGTTATATTATATTAATATAGTATTAATATAGTGTGATTAGTACAGAGGATTTGCTAACTATGATGTCTCTTAGTAGAATAGTAGAGGTAAGCAGACTGGTTAAAGTGTCAAGAGGAAAAATTTGTGTGCTTGTTGCTAATCAGAAAAAAACACACATTAGAAGAATATGATCTTTTGAATTCAGAAATTAATATGCTTTATTCATTTACTACATTGCATGGTAGCTTAGAAATTTACATATCTATAAGTTTTCTTGAGGTTTTAACAGAGCTGGAATTTATGCTTTGCTCTGTTACTTTTTCCTGGGCATGTCTGAAAGCTGAGCTGTTTGCTTGACCATAAGATTTAGAAGTCTGAAAAGAAAGAGAAAAATTAATCTCTCAACCCCAACTTACTGTCTTTCTGACAGTTAGATATAATACTTTACACCTCACTAAGTGACTTTCGAGTGGAGGCACTGACATCTGACACTACAAAGACTAAAATATTCATGCATATTAAAAATACAGAATGTAAGAAATAGTGCTCGCTACTCACATTCACTGCTAGGAGTGAAGGCAAATATATTAATCATATCTTTGGTATCCCTCTGTACCTTCATTCACTTGCCAAAACCAAGGATACGACATGCAGCTTTTGAGCAAGTTTTTGTCTTTGTTTTGAATGCTGATCATGTTGGAAAAAGAAGGCAGGAAGTATCCTTTTAAAATTTATAGTATTCATCCAAGTCTCTTCAAAAATGATCTTTTAAAAGAAGGAGAACACCACTGAGTTTATGTTCTTTATTGTTTTAAAATAATTATTACAATCACTTTTCTCTCTGAATTTTGGCAAATTTGAAAATCTCATACAACATAATGATTAGATGGAGCCATTCAGCATTGGCTTATCCACTCCTCAAAAAAAGTCATATATGTGAGAATTGCATCAATCTGAAGAAGGCTTCTTTCAAAAAATAGCTGTTGCACAGGGGAAAAGCTTTCTTTCTGTTCTGTTCTGTTTTCTTACTTCTGTACAACTTAAGTTCATTTTTGGAAGTAAAGAACCAATATTTGTTCCATATCTTTCTTCACTTTTAAACAGGCAGTGGGGCAAGTAAGGCAATGTACAGTACAAACTGTACCAGAGCTATAATTTTTGCTAACTATTGTTTCACTGCCCCGATAGAAATCTTCTTTTGTGAATATTCCTCTAAAGTGATAATAATTTTGGTTCTGGCAGCTTTTGTAGTGCTTTTGAAATGCTTTACAATTTAGTATGCTTGTGGGAAGCTTCTGTATGCTTCTGTGGAAAGGAGCTGGGGTAAAGTGGGAAAGAAGGAAAAAACATTTTTCTGTCCTCACTTGGGAATCTTTGTTTTTAGCTTAATGAGAGGAACAAACAAAGCCTGTGATCCACAAAGACAAAAAGCATTAATTTGAAATGGTATTTCAAATATAAAGAAAATATAAATAAATTTTCTGTTTGTTTATTTCAGGAAGTTATATTACTTTGCCATATCTGTGATTGAATAGAGAAGCAAATAATTACTTTTTGATTTGTAGGATCAGCAATATTGCTTTTTATAAAACTGTTATTTTTTTCATATCTGGTTTGTGGATTCAGTTATGTGATGGGTTTGTGCAAATGTCAGGTTTCAGAATGAATTATATGTGAATGGCTTACATATACCAAAGAAATTCATAAATTCAGCTGCATTGAATATTTCTCTTATACTTTAAGTCAGTCACTGCCCAGTCAGTTGTTTTATCAAATTTTTTACCTTTTAACCATAGACAATAAGGTATCATTTTTTGTCATAGTATAAGAAGTTTAAACAGTTGTAAAAGGGAAACAGAGGAAGATAAATTTATTTAGTTTGGAAAAGTTTATTTTCCAGATTGTTCTGGTTTCATCTGGGGTGATTTTCTTCTTAGTAGCTAGTGTGGGATTGTGTTTTGGATTTGTGCTGGAAACAGTGTTGATGACTCAGGGATATTTTAGTTACTGCTGAGCCGGGCTTGCACAGAATCAAGGCCTTTTCTGGTCCTCACCTCAGGCCACCAGCAAGGAGACTGGGGGTGCACAAGGAATTGGGAGGGGGACACAGCTGGGACAGCTGACCCCAACTGGCCAGAGGGAGAGTCCATACCATGTGGCATATCCTGCATTGTTCGGTTGGTAGCGAACAGTTGTCTTTTCATTTATATCGTGTGTCTATCTTGGGTTTTCTTTCTTCTTTTTTTTTTTTCCCTGCTGTTTTCCTTTTCATTTGAATTTTTATTATCCTCATCCTCATCCTCATTCTCATCATCATTTACTGTTATCACCATGTACTATTGCTGTTATCATTCTTTCAGCTATTAAACTGTTCTTATTTCAGCCCATGAGTTTTTTGGCTTTTACCCTTCGATTCTCTCCCCCATCCCACTGAGGGGAGCAGTGGGTGAGTGGCTGTGTGGGGCTTAGTTGCCAGCTGGGTTTACACCATGACACAGTTACACACATAACTGACTCCCAGGAAATTTAAGGAGACATTAATTTTTATTTGTTTTGTGCAGAACTGAAAGATGCTGAGCTTGCCAAAATGATGAATTCCTTGGTGCCCTTCCCTTTCTTTGATGAATCCTTGAAAACTGGTACCTAGATTTAGTGTTGTTGACATCAAGTTAGATTAATAATTAAAAACAAAACAAAACAAATAAAACCCTTATGCAAGTAATTTACTGCAATTCTGAAAACTGAGAGAACATTTATATTCAACTGCAGTCTTGATGACTAAATAGAAAACATTCTATTTTGGTTAGAAAACTAAGAAAATACATTAATTTATTACTCAGTGGAGTAAAGAAAAATCAATACATATAAATAAATACCAAAAAATGAATAACACTCTATAAAGAACAAGAGCCATGCCACAATTATATTCTGACACAAATTTTAAAAAAAGGTGATAAAATAACTCTGCTTTTTTGAACAGAACTGTGTTGTAAGCATAGAAATCTAGAAATGTCTCACTGTCGACTTTATTCCAAGTGCAAGAGGAAACAATACTTTTTTTGCCTGGAGCAGCATCCTTGTACTTCACACCACATTTTTTTTTCTATACCAAGACTCCTTGTTGTTTTCTTGGTCTTGTTTTATTATTCAAGGAATCATAGATGAATGATTGTCATGATTAGGGTTGGGCATTTTTTTCAATTGTTTGCTGTTGTTTTGCATTGAATTTCTGTCCCACCAAGTAAGAAGACTTTCAAAATATTCAGCAGTTTCTGATATTTTGTGACTAGCAGTGGAGCTCTGAGAGATGAACAGGAAAAAAAAGCCTAGATTACAATTCTGAGATTGGTAAAACTACATAAATGGGACGTTTAAAAAAGCAGATTCTAATGTTATCACTTGACATTGCAAAGACAGTTTTAAAAAATTATTTTTCAACTTCTGATATTTAAGAACCATAAAAATACTTACTTTAGTATACACAATTTTTGCCAGATAATTCTGTAGTGCTCTTTGCTATATATCAAATTGACTTTCCCAAAGAAATTTTAATTGTGGCTTGGAAAGTTTCTGTTGAAAAGTTAAAACAGTACTTCAGAAATAAAAGAAAATTACCAATAATATTATCTGTGCAGTAATTACTTAAATTTCTAGTTGTGCTTCTAAGATGTTTTCAGGGGTAATTATAGTCTCTCAGCTGGTTACATTGTGAGCAGTGCTGTCTCTTATGGAAATGGGCTGAAATTCTAGAGGCTGGGTGTGATGTAAACCTTTAGTTTTATGTTATCTATAAAAGTGATTATCTTTCTATGATCTGACTTAGTGTTATAGAAAATGTTTGGAGTATGTATTGGAAAATGCATGGACTGTGAAAGTAATTAAAAACAAACAAACAAAAACCCCAAGAGGTTATGTTATTTCCACTGCTGAACTGCACTGTAAGTTTGCTAAGTGAGACTCAAATAGCAATGACTGCGCTCTCTGTAATAACCATCCTGAGAGATGCAGTTTCTTTGTGATTCATGCTCTGTCAATGCAGTCGTTTCATGCACTTCTCCCTTATAAATCCACTCCAAAACCACTTGTCTTGATTGGCAAACTGGTTCGTTTCAGATTTTAAGATGTAAGTTTGTGACTGTTGGTAAATGTAACTAAGGAAAACCTTAAATATTCTTTAGCTAGAACATTGCCTTGAATGCCTCAGCAGTTTTTATAAGCTTATTTCCATTCCTTGTTTTGAAGTTATTTAAACTACATAGAGTTAGCCTTTTTGTTGTTGCTATTTCTTTCTCTGGATGACCAGTAGAAGAAAATGTGTTGAGCTTCTTTTTTCATTTTTTAAGTGGTCTTTCAGTTTTTTTTATCATTCTTATATAGCTTAAAGTTCTTGGTAAAGTTCACAATTTCTTTTTTTATGGGTTTAGAGTTCTTGAATTTCTCTTTCTCATGGAAACAAGCATTATGGCACAGGATGCGTGGAACGCCCCACATATTTGATCTCTGTATTGTGTAAAAAGCTGCAAGACAAGAGTTGTAGCTATGAAATAGTGTCTCTTTCCCCAAAACATGTATACAAGTCAACATGAGGTGATGTCATAGTGACTGTGGGTCCATGACACAATTTTCCTCATTCTTAATTTTAAATTGGAGCAAAAAGAGCTGGAGAAGGGACCAGATCATCAAAGATATTTAAAAATGTGTTTTCTTCTTTAGTCATCTGCGTCCTGGATTGAGCTCTGATCCTGGAATTCCTAGTCAAACTACGACCAGTGTCAGAAAATTAGTTAAGGCCGGATGCAGAGTCCAGCTAACCTCCTAACTAATGCCTCATTCGCTTTAAATACTCACAGACATTTGGCTGTGAAAATTACTATTATTCAATTAAAAGAATCAACATGGGTATTTACATTTATTTCTAGATAGAACTTGTTACTTCATTACACAATATTGAAAACAGTTGCATGATTAATGTTACTGCGTGTCATTTGGTCATACTGCTGTACTCCATAGAAACAGGACTGACCCTCCCTGCATAATACACTGTCTTTTGTTCTTTTCTGTGGTGTTTTCTCCCATATTTCCGACAACTTCATGTGTCTTGGAAGAGCCCTTTTTTTTTTTAATAGTTGCACCTTCCATAATTCAGAACTTGCATTTGTGGATGATAGGGTTGGAAGGAAGGTCTCATTGAATGACTCAGTTCCAATGGCTTTGAAGTTATTTATGACTTTCTACAGAATACTCATTAGACTACCCCTCTGCCTGTCTTCAGGTGTTTTGTGAACACTTTCCAAGATGGTGACCTGGTTGCCTTTCTTTCAGCAAAACAACCCAATTAGCCGCACTAAATGTGCTTGCATTTATTTAGGCTTGTTTTTCTTTTCATACTTCAAGGGCCGTTTCTTCATGTGCTGACAGTAACTACTTTTCATTGTTTTCGTTAGTTCTCCTTATGTACTTATATTACTATACTCTTTCAACAGTATTTTTTTTCTAGTGTATATGGACTTGTTCTAATTTTGATCATGCTTATTACTCCTGCATTACAGAATAACTCTCTACTGTTCTGCATTCTTGCATCACACTAATTCAACCATACAGATTAGCAGTGTATTTACAGAATTCTGTGTTTATCTGTATCAGTACATCAGAAAGTTAATTGCCTCACTAAAACTGCCTGTATAGCCTCTCCATGTACAATCTCTAGCATATAGTGCTAGTTTTGTAACTCTGTTCACATTCAGTATATTTTTGTATATTTCAGTATATTATTTCTTGTATATTTTCCTGCAGTACTATTCCCTAGTCAGTATTTTCTGTGGTTTATATGTGGTCCCATAGAGCTTTTCCTCTCTAAATGTATCTCAATAAAGTCTCTCTCAAATGATTGTAGCATTTATCCAGTAATATTATGTCTTTAGTCAACATATTAACCATTTTGAAGTGTTTTCTCTTCCTAATTGTTTAAAAAAGTTTGGTTTCACCTTATCCTTGTTTACTCCACCTTCTTATTCGATAAAGCACTGGTTAAGACATAGTCTTTCTTTTAATCACCTCTATAATAATCCTGTGCATTTTTCAGGTGTTCTTTTGTACCATTTTTCAAATGCAGGGATTGCTGCTTCCTCTGGTTGTGTGACATGTGATCATGGCTATATATATTGCCATAAATGTAGCAATTTTTGTTTTCTGTGGCTATAGTTTTGGTTATACAAGCACTTCTTAGGGTCTTTCTAAGACATAGAGTACAGAGTATGGATTTGCAAAATGTTTTATCTCTATAATGCCTTCAGTAAACCTTCCTATTAATAGAAACTCTTACTGTAGAGGGGAAAGGAAGGAATGCAGCTGCTGGCATCCTGAAGTAGCCAGTCTAATTAGGGTGAGGGTGTCAGCAGCACAGCACATGCAGAGGTGTGTTCCAAGCTGCAGTGATTTTGTGGGCTGAACATTTAAATAAGATCCTCTGCTTTCACTCTGCTTTGACACTTGACATTGGATCAGCTTTGCTTTCTGTGTGCTCTTCTCTTCAGCTGCACTGTGCACCGGAGCTGGGTTACATGTCTGGCAGTGTCGCCACCTGTTCCATGTCACTCTATTTGTTCTTCAGCAACTCTTCAGTACAGTGTAAGAGAGCTCTTGAGTCTGTTTGAGAATGTCATTTGGGCTCTCTTGCTAGTAATCAGTGACATATTTCAATTGGAAATACAGTAGAAAGAGATAGAATTGTTTATCTTCTTAAGGAGGAAATGGAAGTCCTTTAACATAACTATAAGCCTATTTAATGTCTGCAGCTACAGTGTCATCACTGGACATGGAAGGAAGTGCTGTTCTATTCTACACACATTCAGTGCTTGGTCTTTTTCTCAGCCTTGCCAGCACAAATGTACAGTTTCTACAGCAGTTACTTAAGCCACTGGGAAGAACCCAATATATCCCAGCTGAAGTCAGGTAGACAGCAAAATAGTAATTGAGGCATACAGAACTGAATAATGGTGTAAGATTATGCCAATAAAAGATTCATTGTATTGTGAAACACTTTGGGGTAGTATGCAGAAGAGACAATTTCTGCGTTTTTGTTGTATTAGGTATTTTTTCTTGGATCATTAATTAACGGTTATGATATTGCAACATGAACTTGAAGATGAAAAGGTAAACTACTGAAAAACTTCTGAATATTTGGTTTATCTTCTGAATAAAAATAAGACATTGTGTAATTATAGTGCATTATCAATGCATGATTGATCTCTAACTGACCATTTTATTAATTTTTTTTTCTCTTTTAAAATTTGGGAAGATAACAGCTCTCCTTGGGTGGTTATATTATAGAGTCATCATAGAATGGTTTGGGTTGGAAGCGACCTTAAAGATCGTCTAGTTTCAAACCCCTGCCATGGTCAGGGGTTCCACCCATTTGGTCAGATTGCCTGGGGCCCCATCCAGCCTGGCATGATAAGTTCCAGGGATGGGGCATCCACCACTTCTCTGGACTTACTTCGTTCTCCCACTACCATCTGAGTGAAGAATTTCTTCCTAATATCTAATCTAAATCTCCATTCTTTTAGTTTAAAACTATTCACCCTTGTCCTATCACGTATGATGTGTCACACACTGTACAACACAGAAGTGAATGTAAAAGTAGGTCTGTTTCTGTAGTTTGCTAAGTGTAAAGAATACAGATGCAGAATTCCCGTATTCATGTTTCTTACAGAGTTTATGTCAAGGATTCAATTATTCCTGTTATTTCCAATAGAATAATATATGAAGAAGTATTTAGTCTTAAAAAAGTAATGAATTATATTACTACTTAATTTAATGTGACATAGATTACAGTAGGCCAATAAATCATATGCATCCTTAGATGGGCTTTGAAACATTTTATGGCCAAGATCAGGATGTAAATTGAAAAAGTGACATACCATTTTAGAATAATGATACAGCTGCAGCAGGGAGAGACATGGCCAAGGATAAAGAGGCAGACTCATTTTCTGAGGTAATTGCACCTGTGCTTCTCTCATGGTTTTTGACATTGCAAGAGTGAGGCCTTAGAAAGTGACTTCAGTTTATTGCCAGTGTTCTTGTCTGGGACAGGAAAAGAGCAAACCTGGAATCACATGTCTTATGAAGTAACTTTTAATATAAACAAATATTTTTATTAATAAATTATGGATTTGTAATTTACCAAGAAGCGGTAAATTAAAAAATACTTTGGGTCAAATTATCCAACTCTTTTTTGCTAATTGTTTTTGTGCCTTTGACTGATCAAGTGGTTTCTTTCTCATACAGTTGTTAGCTTATTTTCTTTCTCTTTTCTCTACCCCTTTTGAGGTTCAAGTTCTTATATGACATTACAGGTTATCTTCAGATTTAGATATTTTGATCAAAAATCAAATTTTTTGCTTTAGGAAACCTGTAGCTTGTATTTTTTCATTTTTGAAGAAGAGCCTTTCTTGTCTTTAATTCTTTAGCTGTGAATCAGTCGAATGAGTATTAAATAAGAACATTTATTCAGGTCTTTTATCTTTTTTTTTCAGTCCTAAGAAAATTTGAATCATTGAGTATGTCACCAAACATGATATATGAGATTACTATGGAGCTATGAGCCATTTTAAAAGTACCAATATTGTAAGAAATACTAATGATAATCATTATGTTTAACGAGATGTCCATGTAAAGGTAATGTGTGTACAATTTTATTTGCCTTGGAGAACAGTTTAAATGCAGATGAGCAACACAATCTACTCTCATTTGAAATATGTAAGTGGAGTTGCACTATATTCAGACTTAGGAGAAGATATCAATATGGCATGACTGTTAGTATCTAATTTAGCAGCCTAAATTACCTCACTAATCTCCCTAGGATCTCTTCAAAGTGTATGAGAGAACATGGCTTCTCCAGAGAGCAATTCTTTAGCAAAAGCCTAATTTAAGGTGCTGAATTGTCCTCTGGAGGAGTTTATTGCTCTCCTTTGAATAAGCCAGGAGCTTGGTTAATAGCTGCTAATTATTTATCATCGTGCTGAGGTAGGTATCAAAACAGGAAATCAGAATGTGTATGAAAAGTTGACCTAATTATGCCAGTTGAAGGTCTGTAATTTTAGGCAAAATGGCTCACTTCGGTCTCTTTTTTCTATAACTCCAGACTTCATGTTGAGGAGCAGGAAAATAAATGCTTACAATTATTTTTACTAAAATATAAGGTATGAAAACAGGCCTCATATCAGGAAATCACAAGAGAATTTCACGTAGATGTTAGACTAAACACGTGGAGGAAGACCAGAAGCAGATTGAAAGAGGCTGTTTAAAAGAACCCATCAATCTACAAATTCCTAGGTGTTACCAAGGTGTACGTTGCAAAGCCTGAGAGGGATTGCTAGACCTCCCTGAACTGTCTTTCACAGGCAGTCTCTGCAGGAGACACAGAGGCAGCTACACAGTCATAAATATTACCTTCCTGAAGAAAAGTGTCTTTCCCGAGACCCCATAAATAGCAACTGCCAAGCTGCAGCCGGAAAACTTGTCCTGGGAGTTCCACAGCTGTTGCCTTGTAACTAGCAGAAGCTGTAGTGGTGGTGTGGGGATTTTGTTGATTTGCCTTGGAATTGCATGGTGGTTGCATTAATGGAAATTAAATGTTTTCAGAAAGTCTTTAAGTTGATGTAATAATTACAGGTCATTTTCTGCTTGGTAGGTGTTTGTTTGCTGAGCATATGCAAGTTCATATACATACAACATATATAGACAAGTGAATGAGCTCATCAGATGAACCTCTGAGGTGAGCTCAGTTTCCAGGCTATGAAAAGCTTTCAAGCAGTACTGAGCTTCCAAAAGCCAGAAGAAGAGTCTTGAGACTGAGCCAGTTTATGGCCTTATTGGACTTCCTAAATTGAATTTGATTGAATTTGAGCTAGCTCAACCTTCTGCTTAGACTGTTTCCTAAATTGGAGTTATTGCACTAAAACTGTGAAGAGATTTATTACCCCTTCAGTTCTTCCATGTAATGAATTAGGCCTAATTCTATCCACCAGACTCAAAAAGATTAAAAAAAAAAAAAAAAAAAGGAAAAAGAAAATGGAANCAAAAAAAAAAAAAAAAGGAAAAAGTAAATGGAATGATACAATACTAGAGGAGTCTACCTTTTTTATTTTGTGGTTTGTCTGGAGTTTTTTTTCAGTGGGTGAGAAGTGGGGTAGCTTTGTGAAAACATTTGAAATATCACTTAGATTTTCCAGACTGTTGTGGGGATCACTGTACTGCAGTCAGAATGTAAGACTTCCAGATTTCTTAGGCTCCACCTGTTCTGCTGTGAATTGAGCTGGCCTGAATCACTGGTGATGTCATGACTTTACAGATTTCTACACGAATTATACTATCTTTATTAGACCTTGTATATCAATTTGTATGTATTCACTGCTATTGCTCTTCATATTCCTATGATACCACTCATGTATCAATGAAGTAATTAGATAAAACCCCCACTGATGAATTACTGGTATGTTGATTTGATCTAGAGATTTCCAACAGATATTTAATGTATTAATAGCATGTCCTGTTCACTCTCTGAAAAATGAGAAGCTTCTTGAATAATATTTGTTTAGGTTTGAGTAACACAGAAAAGCAGAGATACTGAAGCTCGCTGAACTACTTTCAGACAGCACAAGATAATTGCATACAGCTGCAAGTTAGCAGCTAACACAGAACTCCACCTGGGTATATATCACTCTGCTTGTAGTGTAGATAATTAAATAAAGCAGAAAAGATTAAATAAAATTTCCCTCTTTTGTATCTCCAGGTTAATATAAGTTCTTAGTATCCTGTTCAGTAAATGCACTTAAAATTGAAGTATTGGGAGCAATGAAACAAAAAATTGTCTAATAATGATATAATTAGTGCCGTCCTACATTGTTTTACGAGAAGACACTCTTCTTGATGCAGATGAATCATTTTGACATTATTATTTTGGCATGTCTTGCCTCAAATAGTCAGCTATGTTTTGGAACTCAGAAAGTTTTATTTTCCTAATAAATCAAATACCACAACTTTCCTGTTGTCTGTTACAATTTGAGTTAATGAGCTTCAGTTCCTTATCACAGTGCTTTAATTTACAGTTCTAACATGACCAATGCCAGTAAAATGTTCTAGTATATTATCTAGCAGTAAGTAAAACCTGTCAAAAAATCGATAAAAAGAACAGTGCTTAACAAAAGACATATGCCTCATAAATAATATGTCATGACAACTGGCAGCCCTAGTAACATATTTGAAGGAAAATGCTGAAAAAAGTAACCAACCATAAGGAGCTAATGGGTTATTTTTTGCTAGAAATCTGTCATAGACTTTTCCTGTCACAATATTATTGCATTTGTGATAAAGCAAAAGGATTTGTACTGTGGTTTTTCTAGCATACTATAGAAATTTCAGTTAGCAAATATCATTTCACATTTATTTTTATTAAGAGCAAGTCTGTCATCCTATCCTTAATCCCTTTCTATATCAGTATTCCAATAATATTAGTCCTTTGTCTTAACCTCAGATCTGGCTCTTTTTTCCAAAAATACATGATGCACTTGTGCGAAAGGCGCATTTAACTACTTATGAATCATTTGTTCAGATCATAAAAACATAACATTTCAGAAGAAACACGTTCTGATAGTTTGAAAATGACAGGTTAATGAATTTGAGAGAAATCTGTGTGTCTCGCTTGAACTGACAAACTAAACTTTGAAATCTCTTGATTCTAATGTGGGGGTTTGGGGTTTTCCGGTGGTTTGTTTGTTTGTTTGTTTTTTAATGAGTATGCTGGAAATATTTCTGATGAATGGGCATATTTGCTTTAATGCAGCATATGATGATGGAGTTTAAAATTATAATAATAGCATGGAAGGGCCACACCACTACCACCCCCCTGAAAAAAAACCCCAAACTCCCACAGTCCTGTCTCCCCAAAGCAAGATATAAAGGTGTCCTGAAACGCTAGATCTACAAGTTATCTTTTAGGGAGATTTCACAGCAGGAGACGATTGGCCAATGGAATGAAGCCCGATTTGATGTCATAGAAGACTTTGAATATGAACACCAAATAGTTTTTATACAGAAGATGGTGAAGACATAATATAGGGGATAGGGTATAATGCACTAGAAAACGGTAGTAAAGTAGTAATAAAATAGAATGACAAAGGGAGGCAATTTTGAAACTGTTATCTTGAACTGATTCAAAATGAGAAACTTAGTTAAAAAGCTCAGGGAGGAGGAGAGAAGGCAAGAAGAGATGTGCAGCATTAGGAGCTGCAGGAAAGGGAATGAATTATGGCACTGGTGAAGGCAAAGAATTTTTGTGCTTTACTCTTAATTTTTTTTCAGCTTTGCATTTAGCTGGTAAATTTAAATGTAAGTCCTCCATGTGTTCTCTGATGCAAAGAAAGTGAAAAGAAAGCTGTAACATAAATGCAAAAGAGTTCCTGAGTACTTAATGGGCTGGTTTATTAAAAGTTCAGTACTTGTCCGATTTATCTGCATTTACTCTGTGGGTGGCAGAACAGCTATTATTAAGTATTGTCTTCCAGTATTAACATTTAGAAAAAAAAAATCATGACATTTAAGTTAAATCTGAGTCTTCGCTAATCTTAATACATTCATAGTTTTCCTTTGTTTCATTTGTGATTTTGCTGTACAAAGAATTCAGTGCTCCTATTACTGCTGGTGAATTGAAAGTGTGTTATTATCATGTCAGCCTTACAGAAGCTGGTGTTCGAAATAATGGTAGGAGTACAACATCACAGCCCTCCTAATGTGTGAGGCGCAGAAGTTGTGCTGTTTGCTAATTATGTACCTTTTCTTCTGTGAACAGAGATACTAAGTAAGACCAGAAATTATAAATGGCATGGACTACCTGTATCATGCTTTTAGGTGAGCAGTGGGTCACAATTCAAACAGCAAGAGAGATCTCCTCTTCTTAAATAAGAAATTGTCCTTTAATGATAAGGAACATTATTTCTGTTATTTCAGAGGAGAGACAAAATGACCCACTAGTTTCAAAGGTTGTTCTGGATGCTTTTCAAATGTATCTGCTTTGGAAGTGCTGTCTGACGCTTTTGGTGAATAGCATGGTATTGGATATGATTCAGTGCTTCTGTACATTTACCTAGGAAGCATAATGAGGAGAAACATATATTGAGAGAAAAGAGTAGTTTGGGTCATGTGAATAACATAAAAAGGATCATCTCAGCACCCAAAGAGTCTGGTCGTCTGTGTCATTTGGGAAAAAAACTCCAAATAGACAGAAATTTGGAAATTTTTAGTATATTTCTCCATTGGTGAGAAAATATAAAATATGTGTAAGTTTTTGAATCCCCACTGATGAGAAAATATATGGTGAATGCAAAAATATTTCCAGTAAAGTATCATCAAGTGTTACCTTGTGGCATTAGTAGATCTAAGGATGGATCTCACACTGTTTAGGATTTTCTGCTGCTACGGCCAGAATACGGACATTTAACCTACTCAAAACATGACTGTCTGTAGATCAGATGGAAATGTTCATTGTCTCTTTTGGGGTGGGACTGGGATTAATTATCTTCATTTTGACTTGTGCTAGGCCTGCGTGTGTCTAATGTCACTTCCCAGGAGTGCTTATTGGCGCCTTCCACTAATATGAATGCAAGAAGGCTTGCACAATTCTCTGTGCCAGTATTGGAAATCTAAATTAAAATATGCTCTCAGCAAGCAGTGTTGCACAGGCCAATATGTGGAAGAATATCTGTTTGCAATTTGGGCAGCATGAGTGGTAGCCAAAGAAACCAGCTGTAGAAAACAAAAGAAAATATAAGCACTTATTAAAAAATACAAAAATCATATTTAGAAGCCTCAAAGCACAGAGTGGAACCAAAGAAAGAGATTTATGATGTATCACTTCTAATTCTAATTTGCAGTCTGTTATTATGATATAATCTGTGGTTCTCTTCAGGGAACAGCAAACAGCATCTGGTAGCTCTTTGGATTCTCTCCAAACTGCTTTGAAATAGATGTGAATACAGTAAAGTAGTGTGAAGGATATTCTGTTCTTTGTTTTCTGGTAAAGTTTATTGTTACGAATGCTGAGTTTAAAACTTAAGTAAGCTTCTTATTTCAGGTGCTATAATACTGTTTTGCAGTGTGAATGTGTTCACAGCTGTCGTTGAAGATTTCCATAAATTGGATAACGTAGAACTGTGGAGGCTGACTGAGCTTACCAGTCAGTCTCGAGCACTGTGCTGGTGTGACTGAATCGCTTTGAGGCTGTGTCTGCTTTGGGTTCACTGTGTCTTTGATGTGCCATGTCGTGCCACAGCATCACAGCCAGGGAAGCCTGTCTGGGCATGAGGCACCATAACTGGGAAAGCCCATGGCAGCTGGCTGACTTTGGCAGCTACGGCAGCCTTTAGGGCCCATAGCTCAAACTCAGCTGAAAGGAACCACAGAAACCTTTTGCAGATTGATGTGAGCTGACTCTGTCAGTCGTTAACGCTAATGCAAATGGCTTTGCTACTGAGAATAACTGAAAACTCTTTGGCTGTATTTGCAGAGCGCTGAATGCAAGCTGATGAATGCCATGTTTTAGTTTTGGCCTTTGTGGGCGGCCATGGGTGGCTAAGCTTACATCGACAAACAGTGTTGATAGCACAGTAGATGCTGCTGAGCACCCAGTGCCTAGTTTACTGTGCTCCCGAGGGTTCACTCTTAAGTAGCTCTAGACTGGTCCCATGGACTAGCTGTGAGCTGGTAGAAGACCTGGAAAAGCTCAATTCTATGAGTTCTGGGCAGTTAGTTTGTATTTCTCCCCAAAATCTGTGTAGATATAGCCTAGAAACCCAAGCAGAGGAATACTGCTTTGTAGGTATACACATATACCACATTTTCCTTCCTTGCTTCCCTTAGTGTTTTAATAAAATATAATCACTTCCTTTGGAAAATTATATTACAATTTAATAAACCTAAGTGTTATGAAATGCCTTTTAGTGTCCTGTCCAATTTCTTTAAATTGTGTCACACTTTTAATTATTTCTTATAATAATTTCATACAAGTTCTCTGCTTTCTGTAAGATGACAGTGCTTAAATCTATATAAAAGATTTATCTTCTGTACCATATGTGATTATTTTCCATGTATAGTTATTTACTTTAAAAATATGAATAATAAATAAGTGGTAAACAATTATAGAAGAAATGTAATTAAATACCAAGTAAAGGCTATTTTTTTTTCCAATAATTTATTAATAGCTGCCTCACACAGCAATGCTAATTGCCATTTATTTGTCAGTGTGCTGATCTCCAAAGATGCTGGTGCCTGTTCAGTGACCTGATGTGAGTAGTACTCCACTATTGGGAGTAAGGTTCTTATGCTGAAATCTCTACACCTTGTGGTTTGTTTTTACGTTCGTAAGTTCCAGCCTGTGTGCTTAAAACATATGTACCATATAATGCAAATCAAAGATTAACATAAAGTCCATTATAAGAAGGATGTATAGGATTTTTCAAACCTTTTAGTGATATCTCTGTTCTCCAAAAGTCACATGAATCCTGAACATGAATAGAGGAAGAGTTAAGCTATTTACTGCCACATGTCTTGTGAAAATGCTTACAGCAGTGAGAATGTTACATATATTCTCATAGTGAAGAAATACAAAAAGTGGTTATTTAATTATACAAAGTGTTACAGAAGTGAAATAGTAAAAGATATCAAGAAAGAGCTTATTCTTAGTGCTTTCAACAGTCAACTGCCTCACAAATTTGTAAAGAACTTTTCCATCACCAGAATTATTTGATTATTTTTTGCTAAGAAGTTGGAGTTCCAAGCATGGCATCCAAACTAAAGATTTCCTGAAATTCGTCTTTACTTGTAATATGGGAAATAGTAGAATAATTTATTAGTTAAACTGCACTCTTTTAATTTCTCATCAGCTTCTTAAGACGTTCATAAACTAGGAAATGTTATAGATGTGTGCTATTTGTAGTCTCCTATTAGGGAAGCAGAGTGACTCTGAATCCCAGCTTGTGACTACTACATTGCTCTTGTAGGGACAAGACATTGATAGTTACATTTTTACTTCTAAAACCCACCCACCCATATCAGGCTGAAAAGTAGAGTACTTCACATTAGTGCAGTGTGACCGTATTTGTGCCCAAAAATCTCTGAAAAATAGAATAGGGATCATTAATAAAGCAATTGTATTAAAACTTTGCATGCAGAGCGTTAGCAGTAAGCACTGGAAGCTGCTGAATCAGTACCTTTAAACTTTACCCAGTCACCCAGGCAGACATTGTTCTGAACTCTGTCAGAACATCTTGCGTGGGACTTCTGTAGGGTTCTTTTTCTTCTTTGAAGTTTGTTTTTTTGGGGGGGTTTGTTTTGGTTTTGTTTTGTTTTGTCGTTTTTTTGTTTTCTACATAAAAAGCATGTGTGCTTATAATGTACTATTACATTATGTATTATATAACCCCGGGCTGAAATGAAAGGTGGTAAGTCTTACCTGTGACAAAAAAAGCAATTGCTTATACTTTGTAAAATTATTTTTATGTTTATTGTACGATAGCAGTATAAGACGTGGTAGACTTGGTGAATTATTTTCTCCCTTTTTTTCAAGTACTGTGAATTTCTGAATGATATAGCAGGAGCATTTATGGCTCTTAGTGATCTTCACCAGATTTTTCAGTTAAGCATTTTGAGTTTTTGTTGCCCTTATAGCTAGCTGTATCCTGGCCTGCATCCAAAGCAGTGTGATCAACAAGTTGAAGGAGGGGATTCTTCCCCTCTGCTCTGCTCTTGTGAGACCCCACCTGGAGTGCTGTGTCCAGCTCTGGGGTCCCTAACATGAGAAGGACATGGAGCTGTTGGAACAAGTCCAGAGGAGGGCCACAAAGCTGATAAGAGGACTGGAGCAGCTTTGCTGTGAAGATGGGCTGAGAGAGTTGGGGCTGCTCAGCCTGGAGAAGAGAAGGTTGTGTGGAGACCTCATAGCAACCTCCCAGGATCTGAAGGAAGCCAGAGAGAGACTCTTCATCAGGAACTGTAGTGGTAGGACAGGGAGTACTGGGTACAAATTGAAAGAGGGAAAATTTAGGTTAGATACTAGGAAAAAATTCTTTACTGTGAGGATGAGTAAGGCACTGAAACAGGTTGCTCAGGGAGGTTGTGGATGCCCCAGGCCAGGCAGTGTTGAAGGCCAGGTTGGATGAGGCTTTGAGCTACCTGGTTTAGTGGGAGGTGTCCCTGCCCATGGCAGGGGGGTTAGGACTACGTGATCTTTAAGGTACATTCAAATCCTTTAACATTCTATGATTCTGTGATTCTTTGAGGATTAAAAGCAACATTTTTATTCAGGTTATCTGAAGGCACTGAGATAATTTAAGCAGATTAGTTGATGACATTATTATTAAACTCTTCAAATTCATTATTACAAGTATTGTTTGTCTGTAAATCTTAAGGTGTTTAAGAGACAAATTTACAAGAGGGATGCTGGTGCCTAAATGTCCCTGCAGGCATCTAAATCAAGCCTTTAAATGTCAATGTATTCATACCTCACCTGTCAAGTACTGAGAAGAAAACTCCTTTGGATTTTTAGTTTCAAATTCCATAGTTGTATAAGCTGATAATTTGCTTCTCCTCAGCATTTTCATGGCTTACAAAATGTGACCAGTGAGTTGAGCTGCAAGGAACCTTTGCACCAGTGGCCTTATTTGTGAAAACAGTGGATATGCAGCATGGATGCTCACGACTCTTTTACCATGGTGATATGCAGATGATGTCCTAAAATGCAATGATGAGCTTCCAGAAAAGATGGTGTAAAATGGTTTTGCTTAAAATACTTGGCTGAAATATTTGAGAGACTGGAGTCACACTTCTTGCCTTTTTCCAAGGGTTTTACATTCAGGTTTTCATGTTAAACAATTGACTAGTCCTTTCAGAGACTTTCATGATGGAGCTGCTCTGTTTAGAATTAAATTTCTTTTAAGCCAGAGAGAAGAACTCTGTAACCTAGGGATTAAGGCAGCCCTTTGGGATGGGAAAACAGCCTTTCAGATTCCACAACAATGAACATTTCAGTATTCTAAATTAAGCATTCATAATAGCAGAGTCTTGAACTCAGTCCTCCATCCTCCCAAATGAACAACCTAATCATGGAGCTTTGGCAATTCCTATGTGTTCACTGTGGTCCAGGGGGAATCCTGGGATTTCTTGTGGTGCAAAGGAGGTGTGCTATGGGAACATGAGGATGAGTGCAGAGTCTGTTATCAGAGCTGGCTTTGTCAATCTTCTGAAAGTGGAGATCAAGTGTGCATCCAAATAGACGCCCCTTTATTTGCAGGGGTTTTGAACCTGTGCTTTGTTATCTCCCGTGTGCATTGTAACCAGTGAGCGACCGGGTAAAACAGCAACTCCGTCAAACAAAACTCCATTTTGAAAGAATCGATGCTACTTAGTTTTCAGAAGGAAGCTCAGGGCCCTGTGTCAGAAAATTTTAGAGTTACAAATAAGGGGAATATCTGCTGCTTTCTGCCAGAAGCGAGCTGCCTGTGGAAGGGAAAGAACTCAGCTTTCTTAACAGCCTTTTGTAGTGACTAGCTCTATGCTGAGTATTCTGGCTGTAGTAAACTACTTTCTTAGACACACACTTACGTGTGTATATATATGTGTGTGTGTGTGTACGTACACACACCCATACATATATGCATATATATACACATGCATAAATTTGTAGCCTTCTCTAGAAACAGAGATGTAATAGTGCATTCTGCAATCGATTTTTTAAAAGAAAAATTATGCATTATTTCTATATAAATTTCAAGTTTTGAAATACCACATTAAAAAAAAAAATCCTTCCATGTAATTTTCCCTATCATTAAAACCAGCAAATTAGTTTAGTGAAATAATGATAATTGAAAGTGATTTGTATGGCATAAGTGTTCTGTGCTTTGTTAAAATAATTGCAGTTCTTGTGCCAAATACTTTTAAATCTCTACTTGATTTTTAGTATTTTTGACAGAAGGTTCCTTTTTTCAGCTTTGACAATTAATATTTTAATAGAGCAATCTAGGGACTTCCGTGATTTAAGTCAAACAGTTTATACTGTAATACCTTGTACAATTTTGCACTCAATTACTGTAAGTAGAACTGATGAAATGTCTGATAGGTTTGTTCAGTATTTCTCAATAGAATCTTTGATTTTAAGTGGCTTATGACACTATTGAGCATAAGGCATACTGGTTGGAATTCCTAATATAAAATATTGGCATCAGGTTGAATATTTGGAGATTTTTCAGGCAAAATGCATATTTCAGAAACCTGAAGTAGAGAAAACAGTATTTTGCTTATTTATACATATTATATTACTTTAAATAGTCTTACAGTCTTACTTTGAAGCAGGAAGGTGAAATTACTCAGAGAAGGGGATTTCATCAAATCCTTCCTTACTGTCTGCTTCATAGGCCCAAAGTTGGACAAGTTTTAAAACTTTCAGTAATACCACTTTTTTGCATTCCCAATGAAAATGTTTCAGTTCTTCCTAGCTAACTAGATCCGCTTGTCACTTAGCATTATTAACCTTTGCCATTCTATGGAACATCAGAGCAGAATCCTATGGACTAGTAGGTTGGAAACATATGGTGTCTGCTGAGGCAAACTGAGAACTGAATATGTGGCACACAAAGTCTGTGTCATAAGTGACATGCGAAAAGAAAGGGAGAAAATT
Organism: Melanocharis versteri; assembly: GCA_013397845.1. NCBI lineage: Eukaryota > Metazoa > Chordata > Aves > Passeriformes > Melanocharitidae > Melanocharis > Melanocharis versteri. Next base: position 1,638,439 of record VZTG01004626.1, read on the forward strand.
TGGTACCAAATCTGATAAGATTAGGAGGTGGATATGTGGGAAAGAATCTAGGGCTTACAAAGGAAAGGTACCAGAACAAAGAGAGAGTGGGAAGAGAATCTGTACAATTTGATCTGGTGGTGATCACTGGGCTACGTGAGGTATTTTGGAAACAGGGCAGTGGAAGCAGGATTTAGTATAGAAGTGGGGCAAATGACTTCATGGAGTCTTGATTGCACCTATATTGCTGGAGATTGCATTTGGAAGGTATTGTGAATTAATTCCCTTTTCTCCCTTACAAGATCTGATCCAAAAAACAGTCATTAGGCACTGAAGATCGTTTGCATTCCAGACAATATGAAAAGACATGTTTTAAGTTCAAGAATAATGTTGCCTCATAAACAGGGCAACAGTAGACATGGAAAGGAAAAGGTAGATGGGAAATTACTTTAACTTGATGAAATTTATCATCAGTCCTGCCAGTCCTGCTATTGTCTCTGGAGCAGTTAGGGACCATTAATATTAGGTATATATTCTGATGTGTGGATGGTACCTTATTGACTGATGGCTTATTTGATTGCAGATGAGACTGTAAATATATTTGTATGACAGAGATAATGGCTACAAGTTGTAGTTCTTTCATCATGAATTTTAATTTCATAGAGAAAAAATCTCTATTTTCTTACTTGATTTTGGAGTAGAGAGACACTTGAAATTGATTATTTGGAATGTTAATGCTATGGGAATCTCAAAGTAGTTTAAAATAGGAAATAACATCTGTGTTTATGATTTCCCAGAGGAGGCAACCATCTCTTCTCCTTGCCTAATTTCAGTGATAAGTTCTAGCAAAATTCCATGTCCATCAATAGTAATTATTCATTGTCTTTAAATGTAGTGAGGGCTTTGACAACCAATTTCACATCTAATCTAGATATTTCAAACTTAGCGACTATGGTTCCATAAGATTTCCTTGAAATACAGGATTCAGAGGGTGAGTTCATCTTTCTTCTTTGCTTGGGAATGCTCATTCCCACGACTTTTACCTGATAGAAGGTAAGCAACACCTTGATAAACCCGTACTGCCATCACCTGGAAGCAGCACTGCACGTCCCTTGCTGTGAAGAGGTGTGTGTGAATTGGGCCACTTCCCCTCTTGTCACCTCCTCCTCCAAGCTCAAGTGGTGAAGTTGTTCGTATTTGTTGTGGATCTGAAGCCATACTCAGTAAGGTTTGTACATTTCGAATGGTACATATTGTACAAAAAGAAAGATACTAAATATATTTTCATAAAAATCTAATTGTTAATGAGGAGGCTTTAACCAGGATTGATAATTAGCGCTATTGACTTGTTGCAATACCGTAAATAATGTTTTCTGCCAAGATATCACAATCGCCTTTGAATGTTTAGTGTGTAGTCTTGTTTCTTAGTTGGGAAAAGGTTTTTTTTCTGTAGAAGTTTCTTTTCCATAGAAGAGGTAAGAAGGGCTTCTTTTCATTGTTTCTGTGCATTCCCTGTAAGTCATTGGAAGATACTAGTTTCGTGTGTGTAGAAAATTAGGCTGAAATTGGTGCCTTTTGCTTTGTAACATAAGATCTATTGTAGATATAAATTATGCTAAATTGCTAATTTACAGTTACTTCGTCATGAGGAAGTGTAATAATGTTTTAGTTTGCAGTTTACAGGTTTAGACAGATTCTCTTTTTCTGCACTGTTTTTGAGCCCTGAAAACCAGAAACTTTTTATAAATGAGCTTTTGAAAATGAGATGGAATATCTTTTTTTGAAATATGAAGGAAGCATTTCACAGTTGACACAATTAATTTGTTAACAAGTCATAGGGTTTTTTTTAGGAGATAAAATTAAAGAGATTTGTACACTTCCAATCAATAAAGGTGGGATGGTATATCAGTGGGCATTAACTCAGGTCCTGGAAGACAATATAAGGAAAATTATACTAAGGATGAGAAAAATAGAGTTTTTGAAAGAAAACTGCATGGATTACAGGTTTCCCAAAGAGACTGAGAAATACCCACCTTTGGAGATAGTGAAAAGCTATTTGAACGTGGTCCTGGGCACCCTGCTCTTGGTGGCCCTTCTTGAGCAGGGATTTGGACCAGATGGCCTCCAGAGGTCCCTTCCAACATTAGCGCTCCTGTGAATCTGTGATAACCCTGTGGTAAGCCTGTATTGCTTTGAGGCTGCATTTTTGACTGGAGAAGGTCCTTGGAAGTGAAAACAACAGGTGCGAAACCCCACCACATTTCATTTTGTTTATTTTTAAGTATCCCTCTTAACCAATATTCATGGCTTTTATTTCCTTTTGCAAGAGTTCAGAGCACAGGCGAATCTAATTCCACATAAGGAATTAATCTCTCTACTCTGATTAGTCTTGATTTTCTCTGTGTCCTGCAAGTGAAACAAATACAGCTGTAGCCAGACCTTGGCATTATTTGGAAAAAGGTTTAGTTTACTTTACATTTTATTTATTTTAGGAAATTGTATAGCTCATGGGAATGGAATGGGACATATAATCTATCACCATGAAATAACCAGTGTAAATAAGGTCACCATGATTAGTGATCAGAGCTTTTTTGGCGTTCCATTGGGTCACTGAATAGCTTTGTGAAATGAGATTGGCCTGAGTCCAGTTCACAGAGTTACAATTTTGGTTTTTTACCTCAGGAAACATCCGCTTTTGCTGACAGTTTACAGAGACAGATCAAGAACTTTTGCAGTTGGTCTGTTTGAGGGAAGAGTTTCATGTGTAACATAGGTATGTTTTGATGCTGCCTGATGCTGTATCTATATAAAGGTGTTTATTTCAGGGGCACCAAATTAGATGTTTCTGGGGTTTGTTTGTTTTTAGAAATCTGTGTGTTACTAATTTTAAGCAAATATGTATAATTTTTAATAATGCCTTATCTTCATTTTTTTCTATTGTAACAAATCAATTCACATTGAAACAATTTAGTTGCATCTGTATTCTTAGCAGTGTTTAATTGCACACACAAAGTGGATTGATACTCTGAGGTTTTCTGCTTTTTCTTCTGGTCTTTTAAAGAGTTTTAGAGGTTTTCAATTTTTTTTAATAACTAGATCCTGTCAAAAATTTTGAATTAGTAAACCCTTGAATCAGTAAAAATCAAAAAAAGGATGGAAAAAATTCTTAATTACAGGGTGTGAGTGAGCATGATTTTCCTTAGAATTTTGAGATTCGTTAAAAAAAAAATAAATCTTCCATATGTACTATGAGGCTGATGAAGTAATACATATTGTGAAGGCTGATGTGAGGCATAACTCTGGCAGCTTAGTGTTTCAAATCTCCGTGACTTCTCCCACACCATCTAATAATTCATCAACAGAGAAGGTACAAATTTAATTTTTACTTGCCAGGGTCTGAAGTACCAGTTTGTAGTGCTTTCCTGCTGCCAGCCATTCTAGACAATAAAATGGTGACATTTTTTAGACATTTATAGTAGTGAATGGCTATAATTTACAAGTTAGATAGATAGCTAGTTTTATTTTGGATTGGAGCGTAAGCGTATGAAGAATGGTTGTTTTTAAACTAAATGCTCATGAAAAATTAAACTCATTTTGCATTTAGTTTCTTCTTTTTGGGTAAGAAATTAAAAACTTCAGGGTTTTTGAGTTTGAAAAATGATGTTTAAAAGCTCTTAAAAATGCTAAAAAATTTCTTCTCCTCTCCAGATAGTATAGCCTTTTCCTCCTGTAACCAAACATACTCACTATCACCCATCACTTCATTCCTTAGCTTGTGATGGAGCCATTCATTCTTCAGCTAATGTTTTCATCTTAGTTTGAACAAGTCTGCTGTGCCCATTTCAGTACTCACCTTCGTATCTTAAGAAACGAATAGACATCTTTAGGAGTCATAAGATTTTTCCGTGCAGACATAATAAACACTTGATTTAATGGAGGGGACTTTATTGCAATATATTATACATAAAATTAATTGGTAATTGCAACTTGTCTTGAGACCTTTCAGAATATAGTTGAGTTAAATAAAAATAAAAGCAAGGTAATTCTTCTCTTATGTATGATAAGTATGAAATATATTTAAACTCTGTGCTGCTGATTCCACAAATACGTGCTGTCCAAACAAGATAACTGTTTGCATTGTTTTGGACTTTGCAGAAAGAGAATTTCAAGGGTTGGTGAAAGCTCATCCATTAAATATTTCTCCTCATCCTCAATGTTAACATTTATGCCTACATCGTGGACTGTGGCTTGGCAACTCTATCAGCCAGTTCCCTCAGAACTCTGGGATGAATATCATGACGTCCCATAGGCTTATGTACATTCAGGTTCCTCAGGTGGTCATGTAACTGATACTTACTTACAGTGGGAAGCACTTTGCTCCCCCAGATCCCATCCTGCTGTCTGTCCTCTCAAGAGGTGTGGGAAGAAAAGTTGCCATTGAAGACTGAGGCAAAGAAGTTGTTGATTACCTCAGTTTCTTCATCATCCACTGTTACCAGTTTACCATCCTTGTTTATTGAGGAGTTATGCCTTCTTTGACCTTCCTTTTCTGGCTGACAAACCTATAGAAACCCTTCTTGTTACTTTTTGTGTGCCTTGCCGGGTTCAGTTCCAGCTTCTCCTTGGCCTTCCTTACCCCTAAACAACCAAACTTCATCTCTATACTATTTTCAGGTCACCTGTCCATGTGAGCTGTGCCTGAGTGTTTACTTCTTTCCCTTCAGTTTGACCAGCAGTTCCCTAGTCAGTCATGGCATACAAAGCCTCATAATTATTGTGCATAGGCATCTGTGAGGCGTGAGTTGGGTGAAAGATTTCACTTGCCACTCTGAGCATGAACTGCCCTCCGTTTGCTGTGTTAGAACTGCTGCCTTTTCCTTGCTGGGAGACAGATAGTGGATCCCCTTGATCTTGAATTATTTCTGGTGGCTGCTCCGGCCTCAGGTAGGCTAGAGCTTGGTTGTCCATCTCTTCTTCTGATTCTCTAGTACTCTTTAACCTTTCTAACTCATCATGTAACTCTGCTACCGGGTTAAGCAGGTCATCCACCTGGTCACTGACACAACTGCTCTCTCTGCTACAACCCAGTGAAAGAAACAGGCATGCCCTGCAGCCTGATACTAGGATGGCCACATGTGGTTTTGGGACCTCTGTCTGGGGCACTGCCTCCCTTTTGGCAAGCAGATATGACTTGGCTCTTTGCTGAGTGGATAGCATACCAGAGCTCTTCCCCAGAGGGTAATGACACCATCTGAGCTCTGGAGTGGGTAGGATATCCATGTTCTGCACGTGCAAATTGCCTGCAGGAGCTGCCATGCTCCTGGTTGCTCATGCTCTGTGAGGGTGAGGTGAGGTGGGCATTGTCCCTGCGGGCAGCACCCACGCTGGGTCACAGCTGCCTATCTAAGGTGCAGCTTCTCCACTGCTGGCTCAGGAATATGGGGTCGGGCCCATCTCTCTGTTCTAGTGTTGAGGTCTTGCTGGCTAGGAAAGCTCTCCTCCCTCCCCTGCTGGGATCGTCAGCTCCAGGGCACTTTTTTCTGTGCAGGTTGCCTCAGAGTCTTCACTGAAGAAGACTTATGTTTATGTTATAAATACAGCAAGTGTGATGTGTTCAACGTTTTGGGGATAGAAGGAAGGAATCACACATACCTGCCAAAACATGTAAGTCTTTATACACAGAGCTCAAGTGAATTACAGCAGTTTGAGTCTATAACAACATAGCAAGAAACGGTAATCCACTTCTCTGTCTAGTAGTCTGTCTCCTGACTGCTATTATCCAGCTATATGATTATCCAGATTTTCAATATAGTGTGTAGGAGTGAAATAAGGATTATTTAAGCCATCAAGGCAGACTACTCAGGATTTTTTTTTTTGTGAGTTGAGTTGCAGCTCATATTGTATATTTGTGATTCAGTCATTGTAGATCTGAAAAAAAGGTGGTGCTCTTCATTTTCTTCAAGGGCTTGTTCATTTCTTTGGAAAGAAAAGGCTTTTCTTTTAAGTCCTCAATGTGTGAAAGTGTTGCAATTGTTGAGCTTTGAAGAGAGGAAGTCAATGCCATGCAGAATGAAGAGCTAAAAGGTCCCTGAGAAAAACTTGTTAAGTGTCTTCTTTGACTAACTAGGCTACAGAAATCTCTGGGAACTGCTAGTTGGAAATACCTTCCCCAGGTAAGCTTCCTTTATGTTGCAGTACACAGCAAAATAATGCCTATGAAAGGGTCATTGAAGTGAAATCCATTCCAGATAGCTTTAATTATTTTACTATTACTTTACTATTGGATTTGAAGAAAAGAATAACTGAAAAGCGACAGTAATACTTCATCCACCTTCAGGTAATTCTGGGTGTGTGTCTATTCACAGTTTTCTATGAAGTAAAAAAAGAAAAAACCTGTGAAAGTATTTTTGGTGGCATTTCTTTGCTATATAATTTAAAATAAATTCTCTGTATCAGTGATCATTAAGAGTATATAATTAAGATAAAGCAGTTACTATATTTTTAGACATAGACCCCACACTTACATAAGCCTACACATACAGACAGTCCTCTCCTAATCAATGTCAGAAGCAGGGGAGGATGAAAAGCAGAACGGCTTTTTGTGGTAGTGGAAATAGGATGAGTAATAGCAAGATTACTATTGAGAGATGCAGATTATGCTATGGGGGATCAGGCTGTGGGAGACAGAGAAGCAGCTCTGAGATAAAACTCCTTTTTATATTACTTTTATGTATACACAATCACAGTGCAGCTGCGTCACAGATTTTTTTATGTATAACCTCCAAGCTGTAAATATGAAAGTAGTGTAAAGTGAGAAGTAAGTCTGAAGGATAAAATCACCTTTAAAAGAAGCGTTCATCTGACAGTATATACCTTTTTTTGGATAAGATAATGTAATTTTCTAATTTAGAATGAACACTAGAATAAAACATTATGATGAGTATTGAAATTATGGGGACTACTTCTGCTCTTAACATTTACCAGAGCACAGTTGCACACAGTTCACCCACCAAGTGCCTCATGTCTCTTTTTTCTGCTTTCATTGCCAGTTTTTCTGATCTGCCTTTCAAGATAGCCATTTTGTGGAGTCACATGTTTAATGGACATTATAGGCATTTCACAAGTAAATTACTTTGTCACTGGAGTCTGTGCTACTGTTTGTCCAATATCTGTATTCTTATCTTTGTCCACAGCTGTGAACTACTTGCATTCTTTAAAGTCTCCATGTTAATAAAGCAAAGCAGAGCACAGGCTTAGCCATTGAGTATTCTATGGGAAGCACTTTGTACTGTTGTGAATTTTACTTTTTTTTAAATTGAAATAGGAATGCTGAATAGAAGCTGCAGCTTTGTTTTTTAGAGATGCTTTGGACTGTCATTTACAGATGTTGTCTTTCAAGAGCCTTGAAATCCAGCTTTTGAGTGTCAGACTTCACTGTAACAGAAGGCTTATCTCTCTACACCTCAGTCTTTGCATTCAGTCACTTGTCGAGGTGTCTTCTGGCCTTATTGGTCTTGTTTGCTCCTGGTAGTCCATTTCGACTCCATTGTGCAAAGAAACAAACCATTTAAAAAGCAAGATGGGATATGTCCCTGTTGCTGCTCTGCTGCTGACATTTACCCAGTTCCCTACCATCAGCTCCTGAGTAAATGGATGTCCAGAGTTAATGGCTGTGCTGGTAGGAAACATATTACTCCTGTACAGTGAAACTGTTAAGTGTAGAAAGCTCTTGATTCCTTTGTCACAGATTCCCAGACAGAGAATGGCTGCTGGCAGTCAGGCTTCTGATACAAGATGGGTACTATAATTTGTAGAGAGGGTTTTAATCATAAATAGCTCTCATGTATTAAAATCAAATTCGTAACTTGAGACAGGGTATCTTGAAAACTCCCATGAAAATTTTGCTTCTTTGGGTATAGGAAATTAGATTTTTAGAACTTAGTTAAATTGTTGCCTTTGGCAAAGTAATTTCTGTCATATTTTGTGGTTCTAATTTTTTTTTATTTTAGGCTTGCCATAGTACCCAGAAGTCCCATTCTTGAAGCATATTTTTCTGTTGTAGGTAGAATAATGAAGGCTTCAAGGGCAGCTCTTGCATTCTGTTGTATGAACTTTACTACAAATGCTAAAACATTTGTAATACTTATGTTATCCTATTTTCTTCTTGTTGTCTATCATGATGAACTGTTTATACCAATTCTCAGTTGTTCATCAAGGCATTAATAACAGATTTTAAGTAATTTTGTTATTTCTGCACAAAATGTAATATAAATCCTTTATTGTTCATAAGACCCTGAAAGTAGTGTTCTTGGAAGTTATAATTAGCACTATTGCAGTAAGTAATTATGGTTCTAATTACAATCCAAAAAGTGTATTTTGTTGTAAGAAGGTGATGTTGTAACACAAGAAATTTTTAGAGTTGAGCCTTACTTTGAACGATTTAAAGAATTGCACCAGTAGTCCCTGTAGACAACAAGGTTTACAATTAAGGAAATAATTGAAACCTGTGCCTCACAGAAAACCTAGTCCAATATCCATTTTCTGTAGCTTTGTGGTATCACTGTCTTAAGTTTTATTTAATATATATAATCCCTAAAAATGATTGTCTTTTTTTTTTCTCAGTTTGATAGACTGATGCTTCTTGCTGCTAATGTTAATAGGAATTAAGTATTAGAGTTTAAACTAGTATCTTATCCACTATCTTGGACACGGCTGAAAAGATCAGGGAAGATACCTAGTGAAAGAATCGATAATGAACTTCTGGTATTAACATAAGGGCATTCTTTCTCAGTATAGAGGTCTTGAAGCATTTGGCAGTTCTCATTGTTTTCATTCTAACAAATGTAACTTTTCAGACTAGCCTGATTTTTAATATAAAGTTTTTAGATAGAAATGTGAAAAACATCTTGATGATCATAAAATCAGTTTGAGATAAGCAAATGAAATTTTTAAATCAAAAGACTCCAAAGTGCTAAATGTAGAGCTTCCACAATAATTATGGAAAGGCATTATTTATTTTCATTACATAAAATCTGCATTAGATAGAATGATGTGGATCATTCAGAAATTCGACAGCTAAGAGTAGAAGTGTTTTCTCGTGGGGGTATAGTAATGCTATCAGAGAAGGAAATAAGGCACCTGCAGAATTCTGATAAAGAAAATGGTATATATTGATGATTTTAAGTCTGTGGAAAAAGCTTGTCTAATCTATCTCAACAGCCACTAAAGCAGCTGAACTCATTATTGAAAGGTTGACCTATGTGCTGTATAGCGTGCTCAGTTCTCTATCTTTCAGGATTTTTTTTAAAGGATTATGGATGTACTCTATATCACATGCTTCAGGCTCAGCATCACTGAGTTTTTGGTACAGCAATTATGACCGAAAGACCTAAATCGAAAAAACTCAGGTGCAGTTTATCTCCTCCTATAATTCTTCAGACACTATTAAAAAAAACCAACAAAACTGCCCTGACTCTAATGACTCACTCACCATTTGTATTTTCTCTGCCTACAGTTCTTATTACAACTGCTAGTGCATATTATTTACATTAATGGACATGCAAATAATAATATTAGAATTATGATGAACAAAGCTGGTAGGTTTTCAGTTTAAAACGTACCAGAGGTTGTTTCAGACAGGTCAAATTCTGTTAGCCAGACATCATCTATTTCTCTTGTTATTTATTTATCTTCTTAGGTATAAGCCCATGGGAATTTAGTCAACCACAGATAGGATCATGACATCCAGGTCTTATGTGGGGATCATATGAATTAAATTAAGACATTTTGAATGACTGTTTCAAGTCTAGAATCCCCTTGATTAAATATATTTCAATTTTATGTTTCAGACTGCAGTGTAAGCAGTGTGATGTACAGCATCAGAAAAGAGCTGAACAAAATCAGTTTTGAAAGGTTAAAATGGTTCATTTTGACACTCCTGACCTCAAAGTGTTTTGTGTTATAATTTTTTTTCTTTTTTTTTTTCATTTCAAGCAATCAGGAAATTTTTCTGTGTTGTTTTGGGCAATGAACGGAGGAAAGAATGATCACTGTGTCTGCATGCATAGTCATGTATTTTCACACATCAGTTGGAATATTCCTAAGGATGATGGCAGGAGTAGGAATAACAGTTTCTAGGTCAATGACAGAAAAATTTCAATTGGAAATAACGTTTCCATATGTTCTCTCTTCTGTACTGTCAGTGTGTGCAGGGCATATCCTTTTTTTTTTTTTTTTTCCCTCCTTTTATTTCCACTTTGATTTCTGGAGCATCCACTACATTTGGACTCCACTCTGGAACCTGATCTGCTCACTACTCTTATCACTGTATTGCAGGAGTTAATAATGCTCATGAGCAGGTGGGGAATTGCTGGAGGTGTCCCTTCACTTTCTGTCACACAATTAGCTGCTAGGTCCTGGTGTGGCTGAGAACCTGACAGATGTCAGTCCTGAGACCTGAGCATGTCCAGTGAACTGCAACCTGCTGCATGATTTTACCATATTGGCAATAATAGTTCTCTGTGTCCTGTTGACACATATCAAATTAAAATTAAAAATCTGACACAATGAAGGAGTATGTTATTTAGCCTGTCTGTTTAGAGAAAAGCACATACACAGAAATGCAATATGGATGTGTATGGAAACTGGTAGCGCAATTAATATATATCATACCCAAAGAGCAGATTTACAATTGCTTGCTATTCTAGAAATACACATTCTTTGCATCAGCAATATTCACACTTTATTGTCTTTCCACTCCAAGACTTTTTACAAGGGCTTGTAATGACAGTAAGGTGTAATGACTTTACAGTGACAGAGGGTAGGTTTAGATAAGGTTTTAGGAAGAAATTCCTTCTTGTGAGGGTGGTGAAGCACTGGGACAGATTGCCCAGAGAAGTTGTGCTTGCCTCATCCCTGGAAGTGTTGAAGGCCGGATTGGGTGGGACTTTGAACAACCTGCTCTAGTGGAAGGTGTCCCTGCCCATGGCAGGGGAGTTGGAATGAGATGATGTTTAAATCCTTTCCAACCCAAACCATTCTATGATCTTTGAAAGGTCATGTACTTGTCACAATGTATAAGATTTTTAATAACACAAGAAAGCTGCCGTGCTTCAGTTTTAAAATGCAGTGGTGCATCGTCAATTCTGGCAGAATTACAGTGTGTATTTTATAGTTCCATAAGCATTGAGCATGTGTAGATTTTTGTTAGTTTACAGTTTAATACACGCCCCTTTAACAAAATTTACCAAGATGCAATGCGATGCTCTATAATGAGTAATTCACCATAAACAAAGGTCAGACATAACTTGAAAAATATTATATATACACTAAATGTATCTTAGGTATATTATACGTGTGTATAATAATCTATGCAACAATCTGAAATAATTTATTACATTAGGGTAATGTAGGTCTGTTACATAATTAATACACTTTTTAAAAGTGAAAAGATGTTTTTAGAAAAAAAAAAACCACATTGGTCATGTCAAATAAAGCTTTTGATTATAGCTGTCATGTTTCAGTGCACATTCTCTGAATTCTGCTCTTTGTCTCACCAGATCCTGTGAAAGTGAGAGCACAAGTTTAGCTGTCCTGATACCTGCATAGGAATCCTGTGCTGCAATAAGCTTTAGACACTCAGAGTAGTTCAAGACAATTTGGAGGAAGAGCAGGTAGAGAGGATGAGATCTGATAATTGTGGTTGTCACAGCCCAAAGTGGTATTAGCAGCTAAGCTATTTGCATGGCTCCAGTTTAAAAGCTCCAGATCCACTCTCCATTACTTACTCACTTTCTTGGCACATCTGAAAAGTAACTGTAAATAAATTCTTGTTACTCTAATTTAATTCAAACAGAAAGAGGAGATTCCACAATATGATGTGGTCTAGTGTTGCCCAATTTTAAGTAAAAGAAACATGCTCTCATAGGTGAAACTTAACCTGACTTGAGGAAGGACAAAAGTGATAAAAATCAAACTTTGACCAGAACTCCAGGGCTACGTGAGGGAAGCAGCAATAATATATGGCAATTTAAAATTCATCATTCAAAACAAGTCCATACATGTTAAAGCCTGGCCTACAACCATGTGGTCACAGGGCTGTTGGTCTGAGCTGTTCCAAAATCCTCAGCCTAAGCAGAGAAGCATTAGCTGTTTCTGCTCAGAGTTTCTGGCCACTCTTGTAGTCTCAGGACTCTGGTCCAACATCTTCCCTTTAAACAATCTGACTGGAATGTTTCAATTCTGAAATACATGGCTTGGGTTTCCCATGTATCTCTGCCCCATTGTCATTCATCAGATATCTCTTAGCATTTGATAGCACTCAGGCATCAAGCTTAACCCATTCATGGATACAACAGATAGCAAACAATGTAGGCACAGCAGGGGAAACTTATAGCAAGAGCCAATTTTAAAAGCACTTGGAGAAAGATACTTAAAAAATATCCTTACACTTCAAGCTGAGTATTTGGATTGGGCAGAGAGGACACTTTGCCCATTATTTTTCAATATACGACATCAATATATGACATATGGTGTCAGTAGAAAACATCCTCTTCTTTTAAAAGGAATCTGTTTCCATGAGTTCAGCTGGAAATTCAACTCTCTTTCCTTAGTCCCACTCATCCCATCTGTGCAAGGAAAATGAACTGCTCTAGGGAACAGATGGAGTCAGTGGCTCTACTTTGTTGTGCTGTGGGCTCCACATTCTGGATTAGTCACGTTCCTTGAGCAGGGTACTTCTCTGCAGTGTAAGACAGCAAGCACTGTTATGTGAGTTTATTAGATATGCAGCATATAAGAAAAAGAAATGAGTTCTTAGTGCTGTTAATCAGGCTTCATTCTGGCCTACCAGAATTTCTCTTTCTGGATGCATTTGAAATTTCATAATGTCTGCCTAAATGCTATACCTATGTTTGTGGTCATAATTTTCCTTAGCTTTTCTTTTTAATTAGGTATCTGCTCTGGAAAAACAAAGTCGACAACTGTTCTAAAAATAAAAAATCCATCCCTTGCAATTTGACTTTAAAAATATTTGCAGTCTCAGAAAGCACTGTATTCACCAAGCAGAAATTAGTTTCAAGAGAGATTTGTGATCAGAAGAGTCCTTTTTAGCTTGTTGAACAAGGATAGAGTCAAAAGTCATAGGAACAAATGCATAAGGAAAGCGTGTGGATGGTATCACAGCTGTAACATTCATCCCTCGGGTGCAGTTGAAGTTTTTGTGCGAGTTTTGCTGTGAAACTTGATTGAAATCTGCTGTTTAGAGGAGCCACAAAGGAAAAATGAATAAAGAGTATGATTCAAGAGTGTATGCGTCATCAGTACCTGTGTTCCAGTACTACTGTTGTCAAGAGAAGACTTAGGCTTTCTTATTGCAACTATGAAGTTGTTTTAAGATAAATGTCTACATCTTCTGAGTTTGGCCTAAGTATTATATTAAATTCAAAGCATTAACAAAAGTATCTTTTCTTTTGTAGAAAAAATGCATTTACCTTTTTAGTGGAATAAACTTCCACTTTTTTTAGAGTAGATGGCGCTTTTTTTCTGTAAAAGAAGATAAAGAATGTGGACTTTGCAGAAAAAGATCAGGGGCTCAGGGCACATGAAAGTTTTAGATCATCAGGAAAAGTGAGAACACACAGCAAGGTCTTCTGTCTGTCCTCTGTCCTCACTTCCTTAGACCAGATGCCCTCTAAGGCATGTCTTTTCTTGCATGTACAGATCCTCTTTGATAACAGCGGTTAATCAAGAGAAAGACTGTATTTAATTAACTTTTTCTTGATTCTTATGACATGCGCTACTCAGTGTCACTTCAGAGAAGCTTTTTAGCAAAACCTTCTTTTAAGGGTCAAGTCCTTGTGTTGAGATGACATTCACCGCTGTTGACACTTGTGTAAGCCATCCAAGAAGGTGACAGGCATTCCAATAACTTGTCAACACCTTACCTGTGACAGCTACTCACGGGTTACATGTTCTTGAAACATAGGTTACATTTTTCCAAAGGCAACAGTAATGTCATATTAAGGTCACAACTTTGATACGGACGTGTACAGACGTGTCTATTACACTAAGCTGTGAGAATAGAGCAAAAAACAATAAAGTGGTATTTAGAATCACATAGAGACCATTAAGATTTTATTCTGTCTGCATACATTTTTGACTGTATAGTAGCTGTAGTACTTCAGTATTCGTGCTTGAATTGTTGTCATATTTGTAGTGCTGGTATTGTGTATGGCAAGTAAGAGGATGGTATAGGAAACACCTTTGGCGCTTTAATTAAATTGTCTCTACTTTTAGTAAATAAGCATCCAAGCTATGTAGTTATGTATAAGTGATAGACAATGTAGGAATTATTCTTATGTCTGCAAAAACTGTTTTATAGAGTTAATGCTTTTTACTGTTTTAGATAATATTGCTGTGTTTCTTATGTGTATTTACTGTATCAGAATTGAAATATGCCAACTGATGATTCAAACCTTGTGAACTAACTGCAGTAATGAAAATTTGTTTGTGTGCTGCTCAGTGCTCTACTATATACTACAATAATACCTCTAGTCTCTTCAGCAGGCATTTTGAGGGTTTGATATTACTGAGACTAAAAATGAAATTTACGAGTTACAGCTAATGTATTTATAATTTTTTCATTAAGTCAGCCCACTATATTTTGCAGATATGAAAGGGGTTTATATTTTTCTATTTTTTTAGGTTTTTTTCTGACATGTAAATATTGGAACAGAGAAATTGGATGATGCAATTTGACAGCTGATATTTGACTGGTTTGCATTAACACTTTGTCCAAGCAGTGCTTTTATTGCACGTAATACCCCAAATTATTGACACTTCCATGAATTGTGATCAACTGTTACAGAGTGGCCAGCATCCTAACTGTGCAGCTCCTGGTTCCCAAAACAAGGCATCTGGATGGAAAACACTGGATATGAATTGATAATAAAGATATAATCGCTGCAGAAATTTGTGTGGGTTAGTTGGTAAGGGACAAAACCATGACAGGGATTGTTCTAATGGTTCTCTATTATCAAAAGCTATGTTCCTTTGCCCAAAAGTACTCCCAAGCACTTTTAAAAGTGTTAGTGCAGGTATAGCCTGTCACCTTTCATTATCTGCAATCCACTCTGTCAGACTATTACCCTTTTAAAAGCAACAAATTACATCATTTCTCAGTGCTTTCATGTAGTGCCTCATTTATTAATGTCTCTGTTATCTGGACCTTTTTGATAGATGACCGGTTTTTTTTCAGAACTGATATTCAGACTTATCTGTGGTGCAAATGATTTTTCTTCATGATTCTCCGTTCCCTTATTGGTTTTATTTTTACCTTTTTTCCTCCTTTTTGTGACTGAGATGTGTTACGGCAAGTGTGTTCTGTGATGTCTGGTCTTTCTTTTGCTTTTTAGTACATAGTACCGCTTGAGTGTAGCCTTGTATTTTCCGCAAAGAAAGACTGCTGTTTATGGCATTTCTTTTCAGGTACCTTAATTTAATCAAGTGCATTATGGCCTGAGCAGTGTGGTGTTCCTCTTGTAAATGCCTCATTTTGGGTCCAGAAGTCAGCTGCCTGTTTGGTTTCACCAGAGGTGCTTTGAGGAAGCCTCTTGGGCACCATAAACTCAGGTGTCTGACAAACCGCGGAGAATTGACCTCCATCTGTTGTTGCCCTGGTTTAGTTCAGCCCAGGCTTAGCGCGTTCCTGAGGTAACGGTGAACAAGCCCCTCGAGCAGATGGGCTGCTCTGGGCCCTGCCGTGTGTTGGGTTTATCTCGCAGAGCCCATGTGGATGGATGGCTCCCGGGCCTCAAGAACAGCTTTCTGGAGAGAACTTGTGACCTTCCTTAGTTTCCAGTCACCAGGGGGATCCTGTTGTGGTGGTTGGGTGGCCGCAGCTTTTAACTTTTTAGCTGACTTTACTTCATGTTATGTAACAATTCATTAATTCAGTCATTATTATGCTAAGTATTAATTACCATTATATAACAGTCCACTTAGTGATTTTTATTTCTGTGGATAACGTACCTCCAGCTTTCTGGTGAGTTACATATTTTTAAAGGTACTCTTCAGGCCTTTTGAGTGAGTAATGTTGTTGGTGTAGGACTGGCCAGGAGCAGCAAGTGCCCAGCCAAAGGCCTGGGCCACTCTTCAGGGTCCTGGTGGCACTGCCAAGCCCGGCCATGGACACACAGGGTGAGGGTCAGGATCAGGCCCGGCGAGGAGAGCCAGGAGGAGATGCAGCCTGGATGGCCAGGCAGGAACACAGGGATGAGCAGGCTGCCTTTGGGTGGGGGCTGGCCCCATGGCCATGGATGGGCCGGGTTTGGCCACAGTGGTCACTTGAGTAAGGTCTGTGTCTCCCTGACAAGGCCCTACAGGGGAAGATGTGGCAGTCTGGCAAAATTATCCAGTATTAAAAGTACCTTACATAGTGCAGTTTCCTAATATATCAATTCATTCTAACAACTGTGAAACATTTAAAGATGACTGTAATGTGATTATTTGCCACGAAGTTACACCTTAGTAACTAAGATACAGTGTTTGTGAAAAATTTTTCCATGTAGCATTCATAGTGGTCCCGTTATGGTTGTCTGATTTCTGTTTTGAGACAATTTTTCAGATAATATAAATTCATTGAAAAAGATAAAAGCCATATATAAATAAAAATTCAAATTAAATTCTTCCAAAAGATTTTTCTGCAGTGAGTTTTCCCTTTTCACATGTGGATTAGCTACAGTAACCTGGTAGTTGATCAAAGGATGATCCCATCCTTTAAAGAAATGTGGAAAACATAATTGGATGTAAAACAAGTTATAGCCAGTTGCTGCAGAAATTGAATGAGTCTTGAGTTGAATGAATTGTTTTATTTGAATTTCTTATTGAAAGAATTGCTTAAGTTGCACTTGCTACAGAGACTGGTACTAGACAGAAGTTATTTTTCACCTCAGAAGAAACTGTTGGCAATAACTGCAGGGGGTTTTTCCACCTGTGGTACAAGAAGGACTAGGTTATAACTTCTCCTAAAGCTCTTGATTCCTCTTCAGGTCAGTTTAAGGAGAACTATTCACACTCTTAGTGAGAATTGTGTGTTGAACTGGAATTGGGTGGCAGAAACATTAAAAGAAACTGTTCTTAAATTATTTATGTGTGGTACTGAATAGAGACGATCTGACAGACGAATACCTGAGCATAGATGAATGACAAGTACTGCCTTAATCAGCACTGAATGGTAGTGAATAAAGAGCAGCTTATGCAAATGAAACTGTGGGCACAGGGCTGGTGCATGTTTACATTCCAAAAGGTCTATAATGGAGGACTTCTCCAAGTCGGGACATGTCATGGGAAGATCTATGAAATAACGTAACTGCTCCTTGATTAAAATTGAAATCCTTTTTTGTGATGACAGATTCTTGAATTTAGCACTAGTTAGGTTCATAGTGCACTGAAAACATAGTTTTCCATGCTGAATAATATTATCTCATTGCTTATATTTCTCTCCTCATTTGCTTTAATTCTAAACACATTTGGGCAAAAAATAGGTTTTGCTGCCGAGCACTGTAGGCTTATGATTCTTAAACAGGGATGTTAGACACTGTCCTAGTAAAGTATCTACAATAAAACTTTAATTGCCACTGTTCTTGATAATACTGCTAACAGTTTGTCCCTGGTAAAAGCTTAATAAGATTTGCTGGCACTGTGAAATTCTGTTTCAAAAGAAATCTTCTCTTCAGTAGATTTGCAGTTAGTATGAATGCAGAGGTGATGGTGTTTAATTTAGTATCAGAACTAAATCCTTTTGTTTTCCTTCTGTTAACATGGTTCATGCTGAGCATAGTTAAGAGCACAATTTCAGTTTATTCCTTCTCCTTCACCCTGACTGGGTTTGATAATTCGCATGCAATAAAAGGTTTAACAGGCTTCACCAGTCTAAACTCACGGAGGCACATGACTGTGCACAGCTGTTTCTGGGGGCTCAGATTTTGCTGCTCAGAAAATTACTTGGAGGAAAATTCTGTCAGAGCTTTGTTTCATCTAGGGTTCATGGTGACCTGATCAACTTTACGCAAGTGTTGGGCTTCTTCAAATGGCTTTATCTAAGATCTAAAGGTAAAGATACTGATACCTATCTTTCGAAGGTACATATATTGGTGACTGTAAATACAGTGATTGGTGCTGTAATATAATAAAAAGATCTTTTTATATATCTATCTCTAAATATAATTCTGAGATATTTTACAAATTTCTGTTGAGCTGTTCATATTTTATTGTGTGGTATGTGTGCCAAGACATTGTATATCAGAGTAATAATAGGAAAGATGTCTATCAGAGTGATAATAGAACATTTAGAAGTGAAAATTTTCAGTTAAATTGATACTATTGATAGCCTTCAGAATGGGCTGTGCTAGGCATTGTGCTTGTAACTGATTTTACAGAATAACTCCCTTAAATACAACCTAGAAACACAGTTCTAGTAGCAACTAGAATATATATATATAGTCTATATATATATATATATAATATATAGAATATAAAGTTAAAGAGATCTGTGACTTTCAGGGTTTCTTTTTTGTCTTTGGAACATCTAGTGTTGAATTTTGCCTCACTGTATTTCTGTCAAATGTGCTACACAATGCCTCTAAATATTTCCTAGATTGTTTTTTATTTTATAACTAGAAATTTTTGTATTTGGGTTAGAGGAAAGGAATATCTGCTTTTATACCTGTAGGAAGGGGTTGTGTGTATGAATACATGACAGAGAAAGAAAGATAAATTATAAATGTACAAAAAAATAAGCTGTCACTTGGTTGACCTATGATCTTTGCTTTCCTGTTTATTCTTAGATATTTCTTTCCTTGTATTTTGTGTATGTTGTCATGCAGTCAGGGCACATTACTTAACCTTTCTGTGTAATCCCTGTGTGTCTGGGTTTCTGCATTTCTATGTTTATATCTGTAGACATTGAAGTCTCCAGAACAGGAGGCATGGGAGGAACAAGGGAGATCTGGATGCAGCTATTACTATGATACTGTTTGTGCTTATGAATTCTTCTGTTTAACGTTGGGCATCTTCCTCTACAAGTTGTTCTCAAGTCACTCAAGAAATATTTGTCATGTCTCAGTTTGAATATTATATATGAATAGAACTATGTATTTAATTACTGCCCATTTCTTTGTGTTTTACATGAAAATTCTTCTTGTGAAAATGTGTATACAGTTCTTAATAGCCGCTTTAAAATCAGGTTTGCTTGAATTACTCTTTTTCTTCTATTGTATATTCTGGTTTATGGTAGTTCTGTGGTTTTGACCTTTATTAGCTTCCCTTGTGAACTTTCTTTTTCTGTATATGAGCTAAGTCATAGCTCTCTGATGTTTCACTTTAATATCTCTGTACCTGAAACCTCATTAATGTTTAATATTCATAGATGAAAAGTGAAATTTAATATCTCCATGGATTCTAATATATATTAAACTGACAATTTAATGTGTTTCCTTTTTGACTCCTCCCCAGATCTGAGAAATTTTAAAGTTCAGATTTTTTTGAGTATTGAAATATCCAGCTAAGAGAAAAGGGGGACTAATAATATTAATCCCTGTAATTGTAACGGTCATCAGTAAAAAGTCAGTTTTTAGAGAACAGCTACTTCATGGTGGTAGCTGTGATAATATAATTTTTCCTCTGTGTCTACATGGTAATAATGGCCCTGCTTGTAGAGAGAACCGGTCTTTTAGGGAGCCCTGGAGTTTGCCTTAGAGCCACTGAAGCATAGCTGGGTATCAGCTCTGCTGGGGAACGTAAGGACACTGAGTTCAGCCAAGGTAGTGTGAAGGGAATAAGAGTGTTTTATGTTTATGCATAGAGACTTTGCAAAGACGGAAAGGACACCCTCCTAAGCTCTCAGCCAGGCCTGGTGAAAGCCAGCCTGCAGGCGGACGGGAGCCTGCTGGGATGAAAGCTTCCGCAGGGCCGGGGTTAACTGGTACCACAGCTGTGACCTAGCAGGAGGCTGCGGGAGGCTCTGCTGCCTGGAGTTGGCTGGAAACCAGCCCTCGGACAGGGGGTCATCGGAAGGGTCTGTCCCACCTTGCTGCACCTGTTCTCCAGGGGGAGACTGCAGTAGCATTTCTCTGGCTGCCATGCTTCTTGCCGCATTGCATGGCTCTTGAGCACAGACTTTGCATGAATTCCTCAGTGCAATGCCACAGGATGGTCTGAAGTACCAGATGTTTTGCTATTGTAACTAACATTAGCGTTTTCAAACTTAGAAGGTAACATCTGTAGGAGTTGTGAGTACTGATGAAAATTAGGATGACTATATCAATTTATGTAAACACGAATTTAAATACCTAGCTTTGGACATGGGATAGGTCCTAGTTATTAGAAAACCGAAGGTCTTAAATAACTCAGGAGGTGGACTCACAATATTATTTTGCATTTTAAGGAAGACTTTTTTGAAATCTATGAAAATAGTCCATAGCAAAGGTGTATATAGATTCTTCTTCCAAAAGAACTGTGGTAATTGAGTTTAGTGCTCATCTTCATTTGTTGTTGTGGGCTTTTAAAAAAAGGAATTTAATGTTTAGAAACTTTACTCATAGCCCCAGAGCTATCAATTTGGTGTCTGTATACTACAGAAGGAATAAAAAAGTGTGAGAAAAATTGAAGGTCAAATCTTTGAAGCTGCATTTGAGTTACAGTAGCTTACCCTGCTCAATGATGTGTAACCATTTCCTACCAAAAGAGTGGGAGACGAGGAATTAGAAATTAAAACTCAGTGTATCAATCAGAGTTGTTCACCTTACTTTAATATGCTATTCACATTCTGGCTGTTGATAAAATTAGATTTAACTAATCACAGTGCTCCTTTTAGTGAAATATACTGTGATTGGTTTTGTAATTGAAAACTATTGGCGTAAAATGGAAGGGTCATCTTTAATGGCATTAGACAGAGATCATCAGTTGGTCCAATATCAAAATTTTTGGTTCAGAGAAAAAAAATGTGGTCATTGTTTGGATTTGAACCTCTCATAAGCCTTCTCTCTTTCCACTCCTGTTTTTATTTTCCCACATGAGGATGAATTTCTTTGCGTATGTGAATTCTTTAAATATGCTCTCACTGCTAGGGGAAAACTCAGCATTGATTCAGGCACAACTAGAAGTACAAGATGTGTTTGATCATAAATGTTAGCGGTTTGGTAGTTCTATGTATGAAGCCTGTTGAACTTCAATGTCTCTTTAGGTTTATAATATAATTTAATCATGACTACCTTCATTATTTCTAAACATTTCAGTCATTTGTCCACTTTAATTAACAGAATTCACTGCTGCATTATAAAATAGTGTTAGGTTGGATTGGAAGTATGAAGTATTCATGAAGTACAACATGGGTATGCAAGGTTATTTTATTCTCAGACAGGGAAAAAGCGTGTTACAGTAAATAACTTAATCTTGCTTATTTTTAGGAAATGTAGCCTCCTGGTACTTGTCTTAGTTCTTTGTCCATTTAGTAATCATGTTTCTTGTTTTGTTTGGGGGTTTTCAATAAGCATTTTATTCTTGCTATTCTTAGCCTTATCCAATTACTAACAAAGTAATGCTGTTCTCAAAGTTTCATATATTTCAGGGTCAGCAACAAGAGCTAAGAAGAAGTTGAAAAAATAAGAACATTTAATCTAGGAGAGAAAATAATTTTCATGTCCATGAAAATGTAGCTGCTGGAAAGGAAATATGTTATTCTTGTCCCTGGTGAAAAGAACAAAGAAATGAAAGGCTTAAATTATGGCAAGTAACGCAGGTTAGATGAAAGGGGAAATTTCCTAATTGCAAGAATAATGAAGTATTGAAGGAAATTGCCTTGAGTGCTTGTGCAATCTCTGCTATTGGAAATCTGCAAGGGCAGATGTGATTTAGGCATACCCAGTCCAGATTTGGGGCGGGGTAAGATTATATCTCAAAGGAACTTCCAGATATATTTTTATGGTTCTGTGACTGATTGTTGAGTGTCACACAAAAAGTCCTTTAAATTTTCTGTAGTAGTCAATTTATTTTGGTGTTTCAATCAAAGTGGACATGACAGGGTAGCAACAGGAACTGACGTAATACCTAAGTATTATGATGCTTCAGTATTAATTTACCTGTTCTTGCAATTAACTGAATTCATTTATAGGTGAGCCAAATCTAATCTGGTTTAATAGGTTAAGATATTTCTTATATAATTTTGTTACTGCTCCATTGCTAGAAAGTAAGAGTGAAAAACTTTTTCTCACATGAAAGGAGTATATTAAATAGTGCTATTTTGTGAAATCTTCCTCAATTTACTTAATTTTTAGAGAGTTACCTATAAAAAGAAATAAGTGTGGGTATATCTTGACTTAAAAACTCTTAAAAAAAAGGTAATGATTGGGGGGCTGAGTATGAAACAATCATGGAGCTAAGTCAGATTAAGCATGATGAGACCTAAACAGTAAAGTCAGATTGAGAAAGCATGATGAGACCTAAACAGTAAAAAAAGTGAAAATCCCAAAAAAACTAAAAACTATTAATAGTATGAAAAGAGGTATGGTGCAGACGGGAAAAAAAAACGTGGTATACATCCAATCTGACTTTACATAGGGAAGTGAAACAATGTCTTTAGCTCAGAGCTTAGGAACTGTTTTAAGAAGATGAGTCTCAGACTTCCATGATCATCTGTGAACATGTACAACCACCAAAAATTTTAGTTCCTTTAGCTGCACTTCATTATGCTGGAAGCACTAGGAAGACTCTCTTTGGCCTCAGTAAATCTGCATTGAGTTCACACAGAGCACAGAAATTGTCATGCTTCCAAAGACCTTGCAAGAGGTCTCTTTATCAGCTTTGTGTTAAGATGACTGAACAAGAATGTAAACCTGTCAGTCATGTTTAATCGGCTTGTTTTCTGCAGCAGCCTGTGCACTTTGTTTGAAAATCTCTTAGACAACGGAAATTACTATCCAGTGCCCACATAAGAAAAGAATTCTGAGAGATCGAGTAATAATGCATATGCTGCGGCATCAGAAGCCTGCTGATACCAGTTTTTTCTCTCATTTGGCTGGATTAGTTTAAGGTCTTCCTTAATGTGCAAGATGATAATTCTTTTCCAACATGGGTTCATTACTTTAGTTAACTAAACATTGATTTTTTTTCTTAAATCTAGTATAACATAAACTGTGAATTACAAAATTGGTTATTAATACCAAAAGCTTGAGTATTCTGCAAATAGGTGCCTATGGAAACATGAATTTTGTTGTGGCATAGATCCGGAAGAAAGTTTAAAAATGCTATTCGAATAAATCAGTATTTTCCCTCTACTATATCTAAAAATGTGCAGACAACTACATGAAATAAAAAGTCGCTGTATTTCACCTGGATGCAGAGCTGTTTCATTGTATGGTGATGTAGCTGTAGAGATTATAATTTAAAGCTTATTAAAATATTTGTTAAAAAATCTAGTACTTCTCTTTTTGAACAATTAAAAAATTACTGCTAGAGTACTATTAGCTTCTACAAATACTTGGAGGTGTCAAATTAAGTTCTACCTTATATTGTAGTCAAAAATATAGAATATGCTATCTCATTGCTACAGAAAATGATTTTTTGTAGCAAATTTTTAAGTTGCACTAAAACATTCCAGGTAGCAGATTTGGCTGAAGTTAGTTTCTGCATCTGACCTTTCTCTTACAATGTTTCTACTATAATAGAATGTGGAGAAACAAAAAAAAACAAACAAAAAAAAAACCAAACAAATAATTATTATTGTTTTATTTTTTTAATATTGGCCAGCTTGGGTTATTTAAGAAAAGCAACAATAGTTGGTAGATATCTTTTTTCTAGTATTACTGTGTCTGCTGCATGAGTGCTTTCAGGTTTGCTGCAAAGCTATTATCAGTTGTATCACCAGATTTGAACAATGTTGCGATTATGAAGCAACTCGTATTTTTATAAGTAAGAGGTGCACCAGAGGAGAAAAAACCCCCAGAAAATGCATCTGAAATCATTCTTGTTACCTCACGAAGCAACACCTAAGCTGAATTTTACTAATTAGGGGTGACCTAACTGTAGTGAACATTGTTTACTGTTTATAAAATCTATTTCCCAAGAGAGAATGCTCTTCTAATAAAAGAAATGCAAAGGCAAATTACATCAGAACTTATCATAAGGAAATAAGATTTTTAATCGCCGCTGAACAGATAAAGCAAGAAATGTATTCCTGCTCTAAACACCTGATGTTTGAATCTTGCAAAAGTACTTTTTATGTTAAATTACTGCTGTAGCCAACGCAAAACAGCATGGCACTTAGTGTAGTAAAAATCTAAAGACGTTTTTCTAAACTTCAGGAAAAATACGTGTATAAAGAGTATATTTAAAAAAAGCACTATCATATCTTTCTTATTCAACCTTTTAGAAATTACAAAATTACTAACAGTCTGGTTCTTTCCATGAACATAGGGTTCTGTTTTGATTTTTGGCACTTGGTGTTGTGTTGGTTTTCGGTTTTGTTTTGGTGTTTTTAAGGACAAGAAAGCTGTTTATATAAAAGAACATACTTAAAATTTTCTGTATCCATGTGGTATATGGTCAAACACCCCAGAAACCTAGCATATAATACACTCTTCCAGGAGTCACTCGAAGCTGTTGTTTATATTACATATCAGAATGGTCTTACAGTTCTTTTTTGGTTCAAAACCAACTGGCAAAAATACTAGCAAAAATCCTGCTGAGTCTCTTCAAACCCCTTTCAGGTCTTTTGATGTTAAAAATAATTTCTGAAAAATGTAGTTGTTAAAAAATGCAGCATTAACACAATTTCAGGTATGATTTTTAAACTTCCTGAAAATGAATAGTCGAATATGGATGCAGGCTCTTCTGCAAGCCAACCCTCTTGTGCTGTCAAAGTAGTCTTTAGTTGAAAAAGACCTGGAGAAGCAGCACATGGTCAGCATGGTTCATTTAGGTCTGTCGTAGACGCTCATGTTAGTTGAGTATGATTTCTTTTCCTTGAATTGGAAATGAGACAAGTGAAAATAAAACAAGAAGAGATGGGTTTAGGTGTTTTAGTTATTGAGCAAATCTATCAGCAGCTTAGGTCAGCAGGCAAAAAGAGATGAGAGTTGCATGTTCTGAGGAGGTTTTTTTTTTTAATTATTATTGTTTTATTTTTTTTTTCTTTATTATCCCTTAAGTCTAGACTCTACCTCCTGTCCTACAGTCAGTGCAAATTGTGTAATTTGGGAGGCCAAGGTTCACTGCCAGACATTGTAGGTCGCCTTTGGCAATTCGTGATGTTTCACATTCAACTGATATGGAGTCCAAACTCCTCTGGAGTTCCATGCTCATGTTTTAACTTAATCTTTTTGCTGCAGTTTTGTGACCTGAAATATATAATCATAGTGCAGCAATAACAGCTTCTTATACCTGTCTATAAAAGTCTCTTTAATGAAGTGCCTGGGGAGCTTGGCATTTTCTAAATAACATTATTGACAGCTTTGATTTGGAATTGATGACATGATGCTACTGGGTTGTCCATGATATTCTAGAATCTACAAGCACAAAAAGTCTGATATAAATGTTTCGAAAATGAAATAACCTTGAGTCATTCAGATGTCTCTGACTAAATCAAGTGCTGCCCTTTTTTTGGTGTGCTGGGCTAATTATTTCTACTAATGTAAATGTCAGTGCAATGAACACTTATTTGCTGTGGCATAACAAATAAGTGGCACAGGAAATCTGAGTATATGAAGAAATTCATCATGTCCTAAAGTCTCTATTACATGGCTTCAAGCCAAGGATATGGAAAACAATTCAGTTTCACATTTTTTAAAATGTTTTAGAAGTACATTAAAATGGAGTAAAAATAAAAATAAAAGGCAGTAATTATATCTCAATGTATTTTGATTTTCTCATTCTTTTTGAAAGATTCTAGATTTGCAGCCTTTACCACCTTCTCTTGATAGCAAATAGTAGTTCTCTACATTTTGCGGCCCAACCTTGGCTTCATCATGAGTGCCTCTCCGATGGGCAGCAATTTTGGCAGGCAGTGGCTGCCTAGCAGGGGTGCAGGACCGATGGGAACTGTCTGTGGATGGCATCAAGAGATGGGTCCCCCCTTGTGCAGGGCAGCTGCTGCCCACCCCAGAGCCTGCCACTGCATGTGCTGCAGCCACTGCTTCCCTCCTAGAGGGACAGAATCCCAGAGAAGGATCCTGACAGGAAACGTGTAGCCTGGGGCTTCAAAACTATCAGCTGCTCCTGCTATCTTTAGGGAATATTCATGGTGGATCCAAATTGCTGTATGTGATACTTCCGTTTTACAATGATGGGAGCTTCACAGCACTTAAGGGCTGTGTTGTGCCTGTTCACTGTGTGTGGTACTTACAAACAGATCTCAGGTCAGATATGGGGCCTTTTTAGTTTTTTAGTCTAACACTGAAGAGATACAGGAAAGGACAGCCACACAGGTGGTGTTCAGAGCTTAAGCATAAAGGTGTAGAGATGAGATGATAGTGTAAAGTTTGGGTTTTATACCTTTTCCATAGATCAGGCCGCCTTACATCAAGCACGTCCTTAGGGGAAATAATATTTTGGTTTTCATCTCTAATATCCTCTCCCAGTCACTGCACCAGAATTGATTTTGCTTGAGCACTTGACTTCAGATTTGGCTGCAACAGTGCTAAGATTTCACTTTGATGGTCTTGTGCTAAAAGGTAGCATAATCAGGAAGAGGGGAAATCTTTCAAAATGAATAGTTTTCATGACTCTTCCAACTGCTGGGGAGAAAGTCTGTCTTCATATACTTTTAATAATACCAGAGCAGAAATTTGGTAAATGAACATATTGTGATTGTGCAACTGATTTATAATGAACATATGGTCGTAAATCCAGTGACAGCATTCTTTAAAAAGTTAATCCTTAATTTTATTTTGATAAAGGAATCAATTTAATTGTTCAGTGAGTTCTGGATCTTTTGTTATTGTCTTTTTTGATCAGAGTAGTTGGTCAGAACTTAGAGTCCTGAGAATGACCTGTATTAGAAGGATACAAAAAAAGTAGTGAATTCTGTGTTTTACACAATACTGTTTACAAACACTATACAGAAGCTTTTATTCCAAGAGCAAAGAGGAATCAAACAGTGGTTATTTTTATGCTTCTCTTGAAATATCCCCAAAGGTGTCTAAGCTCAGTACTTCTTCACTGCCTTTATTTCCCATGTGTATCTTTTCCTGAGTTTGAACAAGTACTTATGTCTAAATAAGATTATTTCCTAAAATTCATTAAACAATTGGGAGTGGTGATGCTGATCATCATATGATGTTTTGTTAGTGCAGTATTCAATTATATATTGGTGTTTAGTAAAATGTCCCTAGAGCCAGTGAGAAAATCTTCAGGCTCAAAGTGAATCTGTAATTTCTGTAATTATATCTTTTTTTTTTTTTAAGGTGCATTTCCATTGATAGATCCTCTTCCCTTGCCCGAGTCTCCTCTAATTGTCTGCCTCCACAGAGTGAAATTAGAAATAAATGAATTATTCAATGAAGGCACTTGTTTCTTAGTTCAAGCTTTCAAATGTCAAAGTAGAGAAGCTTTTTTTTCCCTCTCTGAGGGATCTAATAGTCTGAGAGTGAGTTTTTGGTAATTGCACTATTTTTTGTGCTTATCATATTCTCTGTAATTGAACCAGATGTTGAGTCTTCTCTGGAGGAGAAGAGTCTTCTGCGTTTATGTAGTACTGTATCAGCCTTGCATCCCAAAAGATTTGAGGTTAATGTGAAAATGAAATAGTAAGGCAGATGCTGTATGTAATGTTCCTGTAGGTGGGTAATCCCTTTTGGACTGAAGCACTTAAAAATGTGTAACTCAAAGGTGCATACTACATGTAACAAGTGGTTAGATGATAAATTGTTGTAGGATTTTTTTGACAGCCAGTCAAAATCCAACACTTTGTATGCAATGGGATATTTGCTATTGTAATAGTTCTGCAATGATGAAAATGGTTCATGAGTTCAAGAGGCTGTAGAGGCAGACTGCACTGTTTTTGGATGACTTACAGAAATGTTTTGGAGGGGAAAACCCTAAGCATGTTTAAGCTGCTCAGCTGAGCTGGTTTCTCACCCATATGTATTGATACCTCAGTAAAGAACTCATGTAAGCTTTACTTTTGTGTTAGGATGAGGTACTGGGGGGAAGGAGGGGCAGGTGTGCCTGAGTCTTCTCTTTTCTCATATCTTGGTTTCCACCAGAAAGAAGCCTTACTTCATATGTTGGAAGGAACCATAATGTTCTGAAGTAATGCTTTCCATTTCTAAGGCCCTTACGTATACCAAAAGAGTATGGTTGCTCTTACAGTTACAGGCACACGTAGAACTAACACTTCACATTGTTCGTGGAGTGTTGCTGCCATTTAAGTACATAAAAACCCAGGGTGTGCAAATAGCAAATGTGTATTTCCAGAATATCGTCTCTTATGATGTATGGTTCAATAATTTGCTTAGCCAGAGATTAATAATCCTTGATAGATTTTTCTTTTATGGATTGGAACCCAACCTTATTTGGTTATTTGTTTAAACACCTAAACACTTTTTTGTGCTGAGTTCATTATGCATTTGATAGCATAAATTTAATAAATTTTGGTCTGGCTGTTTATACATTACCTCTAAAATTAGGGATTTCTTTTGTTGCCTTTTTTAACATTTGTACTTACGTGTTGTGGTTAATTTTATTTCGCTTGAGTCCGTCAGTTTATGGTTGAATATGTGTTCAGCAAAAATTCAGAATCCAGATTCATTAGCATACTCTGTCTTGTGATGTCATATTCACCTACTCAGAACTTGTCTTTCTGAGATGGGATGTAGAGTTAATATGGGCTTTCTTGTATGTACTTACAAGTAGCAACACTTGGTGGTTGTTATTATCTAGCCATTGCACCAGAGAGTCAGCCTGTGTATAACTAAACCAGAGCTGCTTCTAGTTTGATGCAAAATAGTTTAAATTTTCAAGGTAGAAAAAAAGATGGAGAACTGAGAAAGAACCGTATGTAGGGAGAAGACAAATGCTAGAATAAGAATACTACATTATTTTTCCTTTTTTTTTCTTTTGCTTCTGAGACAGCTAGAAATGCTTTAGAAATGGGAGCTCTTCCAGTCATTATCATCTGGATTAAAGAGACGTGTGAGCATACTTAGAGTTTTACAATGGAGCCTTTTAGCAGTTTTAAAACATTCCAGAAACTGTGTTTTAAGGTCTTTCAAAATGCAATTTGTTTACCTTTAGGCAGAAGTGAAATGGAGAAACTAATTTCCTCAAGTGCTTTTGTATCTTGTTAAACATGTAGCAACTTGAAAAAAAAAGCAAAAAAAAAAAATCCTTCAGTTGCTGACAAGGGACATACTTAATTGAGGGACATATTTAATTGAGGTTTCTTCAGACCTGAAGAACTTACACTGCAAAACTCTTGCTCTTCTCGTAGAGTTTGTGCAACTCATCATCCCTTTCTAAGCCGTGTTTCATGCTCACTGCAGAGGTGAGACCAGTGTGTACACAGAGTGAATTTCATGAAGTCCAGTCCCTGTAGGGGTCACAATGTTCAGTCAGCACTGAGGTGGTACTGTCTGAATACTGCTCTTACCAAGTGACATGCGAGAGCATTCTATTGAATTCCCCTTACACTGAAAGGATGTTAGAGCTGGAAAATCACTGTGGGATGATGTGAGGGAGTTAAGGGATTTATTGAAAAGAAATCCCAACAATCCAAACAATACTCTCAGTTATTAAACTGGAATTTCTAATGGCACCAATACTATGGTTTGTTTCCTGTTTCCTCTTAGGACAATGTTACCCTTCCAAAAGATGAGCCACAGCAAGACTTCAGTTAGTTCTTGTGTATCATACAATATGTGGATTTATATTTATCCTTTTGCTAGATAGATTTTAGTGGATATATTTATTTGACTATATTATTCTTGCAAGAGAGTCTCCTGGTACATTAGACTTGTAAATGCTATCAGGTAAAGTAACTACATGTAATTAATATTTTTAAAGAGTGATGGCATCAAAATGCAAATAGACAACAGGAAACCAGCTGTAAGCTCTACTACTCAGCTTTCTTTCAGTGTCCTGCAAACTTGCCGTTTAAATAACTACTTTTACAGAAAGAAGCCGGCACAGGAATAAAAGGTCACAAAAGTAAACTTTATCCAGCTTTTGATAGTTTCAATAGTCTTGCATTTTTGGAGCCAAGTGATTCACACCAGTTGTACCCATACTGAGAAGAGTACAAGTTTAATTGAAGTGAATCTGTCTGGGCTTGACTTTTAAAGAACCAGTTACTGCTTCAGTGTAGATTATTTTAGGAAGTTGTGCTTAAGAATCGTGATTAATGCTGTTGCAGCCTGTGTTCTACCTTATGCTTCTGACTTTAAAACCCAAGGAATTTAATATTGCTATTAGAACATTAGCCCTGTTTGAACTCAAGAATTATTGAAATTATTGAGTTCATTTTAATGACGTGAAAGGTTAGATATTTTGATAACCTGATGTATTTTTATCAGGATGTATTAACTTCTTCAGTTCTTCCACGTGCGAACTTCTGACTTTCATTGTATTAAAATATGACAACAGTGTTTTGTTGGAATATGTCTGCAAAAGTGGTAATAGAAGAATAAACAAACTAGATTGCAGTTTGGCATTATGTAAGGTATGTTACCTTTAATACTAGAACTTAGAAATGTGGGCCAGACTAGCAGAGTGTGATAGATTTTCCTCAGTATTTCAGGGATTTTTTGGAGACCACTGAGCTCACGACACTTTGCCCTGAATATCCGGCATTCTCAGCTGACCCAAAGCAGATATGTTCAGTATGAATCTTTGTCAGCTAGGATTTCTAGCATCCTTTGCTTGAAGGTAACCAGTCATGCCTGGCATTCTTCACTTCTTGCTTACAAATCCAAAAGCTTTTGAACCTCAGTTCTAAGGATGGCTTAGCAACCAGATCTTCATCATGTAACTGTCCTAGAAAAAAGAAACCCTAACTGAGCTGGGACAATTTCACTTGGAGCCAGTGAGTATCATCCAGTTTTGTGCAGCCAGTAGCGTAAAATCAGTGAGAGAATATGAGTGAGTCCAATGTTCATTGGGATTACAAACTTCAAACATGAAGTGCCAAGCATCACTGTTGCACAGGCATGAGATTTTTGTAGGCCTTTCAATGTTTGCTGGTAGAAGGCTGATCAGATGTTGCATTTCTGGAACTGCTTTTCGAGTGTGTTTTCTCATAACTTTGAGAACATTTCTAGCATGCATTATATATATGCCTTTTGTTCTGGACAACTTACTGATTTAAACCTGTAATTAGCAGAGCTAGACTTTTCATGTTATTCCTATGCAGCAATGAATCATTTCTCACTTTCCTCATCACAGATACAGTAGATGATTTTCTTTTCTTGTCAAAATTTTGTCCATTTTTTTACCACGTATTTTTGTAAGTTAAGCATTTAGAAAAAGGTTAACTTTGTTTGAACTACTTCCTACGGATCTACATTTCATGTACTCCTAATGGTACTTTTTGATTCTTAATTTTCATAAAAATACTAGCTTTTGGCAGAAAGAATCAAGGGGCGAGAAAAAAAAAAGACAACTCTCGGAAGATAATCTTGCTTAGAAGCAAAAAGCAGTTTTTAGCTTTACCTAGGCAATTGGAATTTGGAAAGGGGAAGTTAGCTTACCAACTACACATTGTATGGGGGTTTCTTTTCTGGGTATTCTGTGGGGATAGGGCTGGTGTGTTTTGGGGTATTTTTCCCCTTATTGTTTATGGTGAAGATCTACAGGATTTGAAAGTGCTTTGAGAGTCTCTTTGCTCTGTGCCTTTGATGCACTCCTTTGACCTCGTGTCAATAGCAATAACTTACTAGCAGCAAACTTACAAAAAAAATTAAAAGGGAACGTTGTATAGTGCAGAGTAACTATAACTCCAATTTTACATGAGTGATAGTTAAGGGAAAAAATCAAAGTCCTTCATGTGTTGAAGGATAGGGCATTTTTGAAACCTGTTCAGTTTAAGTGGTCTGTTTAATCTCCATGAGCTTTTTGCCAAGCAGTCATATCAGAACACTGCTGAAAAGAAAAATGTTAAGCATGAGTTGTTTGATATACTTCAATTAATTGTTTGTAAAGAACTAAATTCACTGTTTTCTCACAGTATTTAGAAAAATAGCTTCATTTACCACAGTAAAGTTTCAGTATTTGCATTGAATAAACGGAACATTGTATTTGCTACTGCCATATTATGAGGGTTCCTCTGTATAATGTGATCTACATATATATGTATATATTTATTTGTTTGTTTATTTACTGTTTTCACAGACACTTCCTCTGGGGCTGGGAGATGGACAGCTCTTTACCTGGACTGATGGCCTGAAAAGGAAGGACTGGCATGATTATGAAAGCATTCAAAAAGATGCTATGCGTTCAGGTATACGTGAGTTCAGAACAAATTAAAGTGGTTTGTTTATTCGTTCTTTCTCTCTATGACTGTTTGTTAGTTTAAGTGCTTTAGAAGGCATTCCTAACAACTTTTTTTTGATTGCAGCAATGTCACAAGGACATTGTATTCTGAATTGAGAGGTCAGACCAAGCACAAATACCTTATCTCTGAAAGTAGCCAAGTGACAATGTGTTTCATGCTAATAACTATATAATGATTGTACAATGGGCAAAAATGTTATCAGCAAATTATTTTTCATGTTGAAATCAGTTGTCAGACTGTGACCAAATAGAAACAGTGTTGGTTTGCAAAAGGACATGTGTTACAACTGAAGCCAAATTGTCCTTAAATCAATGAACAAAACCTGAGTTCAGTACCCATAGCTGCCAAGAACCTTTGACACTTTTACCGTTGTCGAACTCCAATCCTTTATTCTTGCTAAAGCAACTTCATCTTGTTCTAACAGTCTACAATTATTTGAAAATGGGAGAAAATTGTGTTTGCAGATACACTGAAGGACACTTTGTTACGGTGAGTAATGTAATTTTAATGTACCTTCATGTGCTGCATCCCATACATGCAGACTATAGTTTGTGTTCCTCTTTCTGTCATCAGAGCATGTTCAGATTTGAATTCTTCTTTTACAACCTAATGTACAACTATTCAACATAAGATGAATTAAATTAGAAAGAAAGAAGATAAACAGCAGTTCAATTACACCTTAATCAGTATTTGAAAGTCATTTTTTTACAAAGACCGATCTACTATTGTAAAACAAATTATGCTGTCTTGATCCCACTGTCTTGAGACAGCCAAAACCTCCCCCTAAATATCTCTATGACTGAGTCTTGTTGGTAGATTCATAAGACTTGATAAGTGCTTAATTTTGCAGGAGCCTGAACTAGTAAAATATTGCAAGTTCATTTTAATTTTGTAAGCTATTTTTCCCTTTCCTTTTTGAATCGTGATCACTAACTAAAGAAATTATGCTTTCCTCTCACATGTGCTTAGGAGGTAAAAAAAGTAGGGAGGGGAAGGAAATTATTCTAGGCAATTTGGTAGTTGTCAGATAAATAATTGCTGTGTTCCAAGTTGCTCACTGTAAAATGACAAATATGTAAGAGAGAATGTACAAAATAAAAGCAGCATGTATGTGGAAACTTGCACATATGTGGGGAATATCATGTTTGCTGGTTGGAATGGATGTGCACTGATGCTTCAGCAATGTACTTTTAATTTCTAAATATGTAATGCAGACCCCATATGTTTTGGACAATAACAGTAATAGTTATGATTGTCTGATGGATAGCTTAAAGCATTGCCAATGTAATGCAAGCCATTGCATGGAGTTGGCTGAGAAGCTGAAAAAACATGTTATGTAGCTTTGTAATTCCCAAAAATTAAACCAAACATGATAACTGTAGTAGTATGTGAATATTAAGATATTCTGACTTCTATTTTTTTTTTTATTTTACTATTTGCTGAGTTTGACGTTTTAGAAAATCTTTTAAGTAATTTATATTTGTCATCATTATTAAATAGATTAAAATAATTTTAATGCTCTTTTCTTTGAAAATCATAATATAGTAATTCAAATGCAAAGCTAGAGCATCTCACTGCACTCTTTTGGGACATACTATATAATTTCTCTTCCTAATAGCATTAGCTGAAATATACTATTAGTTAAAAATCTATCTGAAAGCATGATGTGAAAGGGCTTCTCGGGACATTTCAGAAAAGTCAGTCAATGCTTGTTGTACAGAAAAGAAGAAAGGAGTGAAGTATTTTTTTAATTCAGTCTGGCTGTCTATCTGTAAAGCTTACGACTTCCTAAGCAATGGAATGTGAATTCCATAATTTCTAATTATGGAGAGGTACTAGTTTCTTCATGACTACTACTGTTTCATGGCCAAATATTTTGATTCCTTTTCGTTCCACCAATTAAAACCTATGTTTCTGAATTTGAATGGTCTCTCCCCTTGAATTCGAGAGTAAAGCCTTTTGCAAGATATGCAGAAAGAAAAAGGTATTATTTCTATTTATTTCAAGTGTTTTAGCTCATCTTCTTTTGTCTCTAAAATTACAAATGATCTTGCATATAAATCCTGAAATGAGCTTGTGTTGCTTTTGGTTTTGTGGGGCTTTGTTGGAACACCTGAGGTTCAAATGTGTGTTTATGATGCTTCTATCGTTACTTCGCATTTTGTTAGCACGGTGATGCTACTTGACAAGGTACTTGAAGGGAAGGATGGAGTGGCAAGTCTTTACATGTAGCCAGAACTTAATTTAAAAGCACTTGTAAAGACTTCCAAGCCAGTTCTAACAATATTAGTTGGTTAATCTTAATAGAAGAGTTGAAGAAGACAGAGAAATGCTGTTGGGTTGCAGAAGTACTAATTGTTATACTGTTGGTGGAACAGGGAAGTTACCCATTTAGTTGCCAGTTATCCAAGCCCTGATTTACTCAGTGTCAGAAAGGAATATGTAATGACTTAAATATACTTCTTATCAGTACAGAATAGATGTAGTGAAATGAAAATTAAGTTATTCAGTCAACCCAGTTGCTTCCATTCTTCTCTGAGTATTACTCTGTCATTAGCTCAAAACCAGTGACTGAAATACAGGAAAAGGAAAACAAAAGTTAACCTTTAAAAAAAGTGATTCCTAACTAAACAGTTGTGATAGATACTTTGGAAGGAAATTTAATTGCTTCCATTTTCTAAAGTGAGCCATTAAGTCAATCAGATATTACAATGGAGGGGGAGGGAGCAAAATAAGCTAATCAGAGAAACTGGCTTTATTGGAGTTGATAAGTCATGCCAGCTTTTTGACAAGAAATCAGAATTTAAAATAAGACCTGTTTCTATTAATTTCTTTTCCTTTGGGAATACAACTGATGACATGCCTTGATGAATAATATGCTTAATTTGCATTAAAAATATGAGAACTGTAAACAAATGCAAATCCTACATCTGACGGTTTTTGTTTTAGTAAGTAATAAACAATGTCTTCTGTATATCAGAGGAGCGCTCTTGCGTAGGAGCTCAGAGTGGTGGGTGCACCCTACGTGGACGCAGCCTGCGTGGTGATGACCCAGGTAGCTCCTGGTGTGTGTGTTAGCCCAGCTACAGCAATGCCTGTTGTGTCAGGGCACTGTAAATCTGCCTGCATCTCTACAGAGAGTAGAGATCCTGGATGCTGAGGCCCCTGGCTTTGCCATGGATCAGCTACTGTGGTTGCCATTTCTTTGTTTTATCAGAGATCTCCCTACTTCAGTTGTCTAGGGAGGACTCTCAGGACATTTCTACCAAGATGTTCATTTCAGGAGCATGGCAGCTTCTGTGGCACTGATAGCCACTGATTTTCTGTGGTTTCTGTGCAGAACTAGGAGTCTGAGATCCCTCAATGCTCTCATGAGGGATGAGATTCACAGGAGAGAGCCATGAAAGCCTAAGATAGTCATTCAGAAGCATCCATGAGATGACATTATGTTGGTTTCACCTCTGTCTTTATGTCCTGGGTAGTGAGACTAAAAGTCCTCAAGAATCAGTCAAAGTCATAGTTCCTCCTTTTCTGAAAGTTGTTTTATCTATTTCACTCAAGAAATTCTCAGCTCTATCATCAATTACGAGCAGTAGCAGTAATGATGAATTACAACCCTTCTCAGATAAGAGGAAGGATTCATATGTGTAATTCCTGGGCTTTTAAGGAAGTGCAGATTGAATGTTTATATTTAAATATGGTGCTCTTTCTGATCATGACAACCTATTTCTAGCTACAAGTGATCACTTTTCCAGTGTAAAGTACTATAAAAGGGTAACTGAATGAATAGAAAAAGGGAAAAAAAAATAAGGTCTTATTTCTGAAAGCATTTTATCAATACTATCAGTGATATTAATAGCCGATAAGATACATGTAGAAGGCCTACATACTGCAAGTGTTTTTTGTTTTCAATTTTTATTCTTTAAATACAGTCTTTTATTTTTTTCCTTTATGATACTTAGGAAGTATTTTTGTCTGATTGCTTGTGTATGCTGAAATGATTACGTTCTATGAGGTGGATTGAAAATTTTGTGTAATAAGCTAATTTCTGAGAGAATGGTAAAATGTAAGGAGCTGTGTAAATATAGATTTATAAAAACCTTTGTCTTAAAAAGAAATTGACTGAGGAATAGAATAAGTGACTTTGGAGATACGACTATCAATACTTTTTTTTGACTGTTGAGCCATTTTGGTCTTGTCTGCTAATACGATCTCAAAGGAAAAACCTCTTAGAATGTACCCAGTGGCTATTCCAGCAGTTACTGAGCCATTTGCAGACTTTGTTCCTCCTATCTGTATATTTAAATAGCATGTGGAAGCCTTATGGGGAGGGAAGGAATGAGGGTTGTAATTCTTTCCTGTAGTCAGTATTGTCTTTACCTTTCTGCTTCTTCAAAATGTTACCTTGACTGGGAGAAGGGGATTTTAAAGATCTTGACCTTTACATGCCTCAGTGCAGGCATTTCATGGAGATTAGTTCTATAAACAAACAGACAGGTATGTTCTGTAGTTCTACAAACAAACATTCATACAGATTAGTTTTATAAGCAAACTAAGCAGAGATATTGAAAAATAACGTGACCTGTATGTGTTTGTGATGACAATGGAAATAGATTGGAGCTCTGTATTCTTGGAGTAGAATGTCAAAAGAAGGCAAAAAAGAAGACATGAGCACTTTTGTACAGCAATAACAAGTAGTGAACACCTGAAATTTGACTTCAGTGTCACTTAAAGAAATTGTGCACTGGTAATCCTTTTCCATCACTTCTGCTCAAGTATTTGGTTAATCTTTATAATAATTTTGAATAGTGCCCCTTTTTAAATTCAGAAGAACTTGTCAAGGTAAAGCCTAGTGCCAGAGTATTTCTAGAAGATACGTGGCAGCATGCTACAGAAAGTGACATTAATTGTAATTCCCTATTGATTATGAAAAAAATTAGCTCTGTCATACTTAGGTACTATAGATAAATGTAATAAAAGTTTTGCAGGAAAAGAAATATATACTAAAATACTGATTTACTTATGCCATATTTCATGTGGAATTATACACTGGGAATTTTGTCAGCCTTATATATTAAACAAGTATACTAAATTTAATTTAGGTCTCTGTACTTCCAATTCCTTTAGAAAGAATTTGAGAATTTGCAGTATAATTGGAACAGTAGTGGTAGCCAAGGTCTCAATAAACAGTCATAACTTAATTGTTCATAGCATTAATCATGAATATGCTTCATGCAGTTTACAATGTATTGTTTGTAAAAGAGAAAAATGTTTGTCAGTTTATCTTAATGCAAGTCTAACATGATTAAAAAATTCTAAACAGTAATGTTAATCATGCCCTGTCAAGGAGACAGCACATAAAGGATGTGTAATATGAAAAATGAGTGCAATCTACTGCAGTTACATAAAGTGTTTCATGTTTTAAAATGCATTTGCTCTGTAAATAAAGTGCTGCAGGCTGTGATCTGAATCTACCACTCTTAGTGGTCTGGATGTCCATTTGAAAACAGTGAGTTCAGCCTGGAGTTGGGTGCCAAGCACAATAAAAAACTGTTATACTCTTAAATATTGATTTGGGAAGAGAAATTTTTTCAGTGGTGCCTTCTCCAAAAGTTTAAACCCTGATAGCTAGAAAATACAGTTTGGTGGTTTAGTTTTTGGTCACAAGACTTTAAGGTTTTCTGTGGGTAGCTACAGACCAGCTTCCTCGGATTGTGAAATGGCATATCACAGTATTATTTAAGTGGTATTCATTAATAATGAATTAATACATTCATTCCCACTGGGTCTCAAGTTACAACTTAATATTATGCTGCTGCAGAAGAAGGTAGGAAGTGTAAGGCTGCAGCTGTATAGAATTTATCTCTGTCAGAAAACTGTACATGATAGAACTAACTCTTGCCACTTAAATCTACGCATAAAAAGAGTTTATAGCTGGCTGTAAGTCGAAGCCAAGCTTCTACTTTAAAGCACAATGCCTCTGTTGCCTTGGCCAGTTATGAGACCCTTTTTGTGGTTGAAGTAAATGTGATTCTTTCCCTGTTCTTCCCTGNAACCATTTAAATGTAATTGGAAAGCTAATTTTTAAGAGCTACCAGGGTGACCAAGGAGGGAGAAGCAGAGGTCATAATATGACTCCTATTATTTGGTACACTGAAAATTATGTTCTGCATACTCTTCTGTGCTGGGAATTGGCATGTCGATTTTTTACCATGATAGGCAGGAAGAAAATTGTGTTTCCAGAAACTTGGCAAGAAATATCTATGACTCTCACTGTATCAGTGACACATATTCTTGAATGAATCTAGTATCCAAAATTCAATAAGTGCTCTCCTAGAAAAATTATTAAAGTTGCTAAGTTTCCATCTTTCTCTACATTTTCATCTGTGCAGGGATATGAGGTGTCAAATCCTTAACAGACCAAAATTTACTCTAGTACCTTCTCCTATTGTATTTGAATATTGATTTGAGTGCTCACATAATTTTAAAAAGAAAGAAAGAAACAAGCCAAAGCAGAAATTAAATAAATAAATAAATAAAAAACAATAAGAAGCAGATTCCATCTGCTTGTGGTAGTCCCAAATATAGTATGACCTGTTCTGTATAGTGGTGAAGACCTGTCTTCATAGACTTACATCAATATTAGTGATCAAGAGCTGATATTGGTGAATGTATTTAACATGTAATATTTGGGGGTTTAATAGAGTTGCTGCCTAAAAAAAAAAGGAACCTTGACTTCAGAAGTTTTGTGTTTGGGGTTTTTTTGGGAGGGAGGGGTATGAGAGGAGGTTTCAGCTGAAATGGATCTTTTAATTTGGCACTTGCAGTCTAGAATGATGGTTCAGTTTTGGGCTCTGTTAGGCATCTTTCTCTTCGTGCTTAAACATTTTCAGGGTTATCTAAGTAATATTTAGTAGGAGTTTATCTGTAGATACTTGGCTGGTTTGGTTTTGTGTTTGGTTGTTTTTTTAAAGAGAGATGTGTTTTGTAGTAATTCTGGAAAAGGAATTTTATCTGGATAGTCTTCAAAAACATGGGGCTCATTTGCAGAGAGAGTTTGGAACAAACAGCTTGGAGACCTTCAGGCAAGACCTGTCTGTGTGTAAGGAGGAGGAGAGCTCTATAGACCATCTAAATTGAGCTTATTGTCTCTTGTGATGGGTGTAAAAATGATCTAGTTTGTCAGTTCAGGGCAATTATTGCTTGGCTCAGTGGAACAAAGAAGCATCACTTAGTTTACTGTGAAAACTCAAATACAGAGAAGAGGGAGAGAAGCAGAGGACATTGTTACATTCACAAAAACATTTTTGGAGTATTGTTTTAGCCTTTCGGTCTTCAAAAAGCCAACAAGATGTTTGGATTCCTAAGAAAAATAATACCCAATAGTAGTGCCTACTTCCCTGTCATAGCTTCTTTCTTTTGAGGATATGAATAAAGTTTGCAAGTACAGAACTCTAGTATTGTTATCTCAATGCAGTTTATGACTGAAATATGTGTAAGGTGACTTTCTTTCCCTTTCTGTTTTCATTAAATAAGCTGACAGAGGAAAATTATTGGACTGGTGAAACCATTTGTCTGACATCCAGTGAATATATGTGAAAAGGCAGAGATGTATGATTGTTTTGCTGTAATTTGCTTTATAGACACTAGGTCATCAAACGATGCCCTGTAATCTCTGCTTCTCAAGGAACAGAGCTACCTTTTGGATGTGATTATGTGACACAAAGTTGTCCGCCCTGCATGCTTGCAGTGAAGTGGTGTCTGGGGGAATCTGTCCTCCTCCTAATATAAAGAAAGTAAAAAAAGAAACCACAAATCTAGGAGTGACATTTTGTTCTGCCAACCTGTTTGAAAGTTCTGCTGTCTACAAGGTAGAAAGAAACTTTTTTTGGCCATCTTGAGTAAAGGTTCTGCAGGTGATGTTGGAATGTGAATAGTAAAACTTGCCAGGAAGTTCAGAGAAAAAATGCCCAGATTTTGAAAAAAAAAAATCAAGATGCATATTTAAGGTTCATTATAGGTGTTCTTAAAACATGGAAACAGTCTTTCTCTTGAAATTTCTCATGAGATGGTTTATATTTTTATATTTTTAAAACATAGCTGAAGTAATTTCAGGTTACCCTGACCATTACTTCTATTTTACTGTAATGCTAATTAATTGGATAGCTTGTATGTGTTTTAGAAGCTACTGTTAATGTATATGAGGTTACTGATACTTTCAGTTGCTTCTTGCATTTTTATTCCATGCCAGTTTACAAAAGGTGAGACTGATCTGAAACACAGTGGGTACTGGTGTGTAAAGTGGGGAAGGAGTAGTCTCCAGAGGGCAAGTTGTGGACTTTCTAAAAGGATACTAAAAGGATGCTTCCGTTGTCCTCCCAGATCTCCTTCCTGAGCAACTCTGGTTATTGAATACTTCAAGGATTTTTTAATTGAGAGACTAATCTATTTCTAAAATTGTCACACAAAAAGAAAAGAAGCCTCTAAATAAATACCATGTTAGTTTATTTGGATTTTTTTTTCTATATGTTTTGTTCCCAGCTTTTTCTAAAGTGGTTATACTGGAAAGAAATCCAAAGCTCATATGCTTCACAAAAAGAGTGAAAGTTGTGAATAGTTAAAGTTCTGGAGGGCTGACATTTTAATTAGCTGCTGTTAATGAATAAGTTAAACAAGTTACTAATGTACTGCCACTTCAGTCTGGTATTGAAATGACTTTTTTTCCCCCAGTTTACACAATGATCAACTTTTTAAAATCTGTTATAAACTGTGATACAGATCATGTTTTCATCTTTTTTTCCTTTTTTCTGAGGACTTCTGAAGCGATACTTCAGAAGTTTTGAGACCCTGAGCATTTCTTGGCAATAAGTTAATTTTTCCCCAATTCGAGTCTGTTTTGCCCATGACAGCAGTTAGTGAGTGATCTCTCCCTGCCCTTATCTTAACCCACAAACCTTTTATTATATTTTGTCTCCCCTGTCCAGCTGAGAAGGTGAGTGATGGAACGGCTTTGGTGAGCACCTGGCATCCAGCCAACTCACCGCAGTAGAACATCGATTCTTACTCCAGTCCAAGTCCTTCGTCATAATTTCTCTCACTATTGTAAAGATGTTGGTTTACTATTTAAGCAAGTACAGAAAAAAATAAATTACACATATGCAGAAACACTTCCTCCAACTTAAATCATATGACATGCAGAGATTAATTAATAGCAACAAAATAGACAAACTAAGTTGTGTTTTTTGCTCTGGAAAATGTGAACTATGGCGATTTCTTTCTGCTTTTCTAGTTTTACATATACTTGAAAAATTAAATGATGGAATTTCTGGTAATGCATCTGAAGCAAAGCCTGCAATTAAAGCAGATCTCTGCTTTACATCCTATTCCTCTGTTACCTGTGGTTGTGGAGGGCTAGAAAACTGTGTATGCTTCCTCTCTTAACATGGTTGTTAAAGATCTTTCTCCTCAAAAACTGGATTTATTGACACTTTTTTCTGTCTGTGATAAAATTAGAAAGTATTGTTTCTGTTCACAAATTTTTTAACTTGAATGTCTATCCTTTAATATTATTGAAGTTGTGCTGTTGAGATAAGATTTGGGGGAAAAAAAGACTGCAATTTTAAAATTTTGGCTTTCAAAATATATTTTTTCTTTGCTTCTTTTAACCCAGATATCAACATTTTTTTAAAAAAAAAATCAGCAAATACTTTTGGATGAATCCAGACATCAGTTTTCAACGAGTTAACTTTTTCAAAGAAGTTCCCAATGGACATACTGGGTTCCTACTGAATTATGCATAAATGTGGCCTTAGGATAAATGTTCAGTTGTGTTCTGTAAGTGATGAGTTGTCCTTTTGAGTAGAAAATATTTTAAACTAATTAGTTGAAAATTTGCTCAGATCCTGGCTGAAGGTGGCTCATGAAGTCTCCACTTCTGCCTCTGCCTGGTTCGACAGCATATATTGATTGGAAGTTTCAGTTGACTTTATTACAGGAAATTTGCTCAAATTTGTGTCAGGCATTTGAAAAATAGTTGGCATTAATTAGACTGGTATTATTCAGAAAAATGTGAATCAATGGCAAGGGAGGAAAAGGGCTGTGTAGAGCTGTGCTCAGAGCAGTTCAAGCATTAAATTTAGCTTTCCTTACCACAGGAATGTCAGTCCATTGTACGGCTCTTTAAAATAAAGAATGCATTTTAAACCACAAAATGAATTTAAAAGGCAATACTAATGATTGCAGTATTAGTATCTTTTATAAGAAGAAAGAATGGCAGTGGCTGGGAAGTGCAGTGGCAATGAATATATGGAGCAGTGTATGTAGTATTGAAAGTTTTCATGAGAGTAATGTGTCTGATTTGCCGAAAGAGAACATGAAAAGGGAAGAGCATTGAGATTCAAAGTGTTACTTTGGGTGTGATAGAAAAAAATGCATTTTGTTCTAAGTAAAGCAGAAGCGCTTACACAGGCCAGCTCCAAGAACATGACATTACTCATTTCAGTTGTTTATCTGGGTTTATATTGCTTGCCTTGATGATAATTCTTGTATCTCTGAATTCGTTGGGGTGCCTGTTTTCTTATATTAACCCAGGTAATTGTTTGCATACTCAGCTTATAATGTATAAATCTAAACAGACCTGAAAAGGCAATAAACCACTTATATGCTACCTAACTTGCCCTAAGTGTGCGAACGCTGCTTGCTAATTGGCATTCTTCTCAGATTTACAGAAGGAATACGTTTGTCCTTGTCAGTGAGTCACCGTGTGGGGAATCACATGGCTTAGTTCTGCTTCTTGGGCCTGCCTCAAACTTTAACTGAGAATATTTACTATCTCCATATGTAAGAATGGTTATAACTTTTATAGATATACATTTGTTGTTGTTGTTGTGTTTTGGGGGTGTTTGTGGTTTGTTTTGCTTTGGGGTGTTTTTGTAGGGGTCATACAGGCTAAATCCAAATTTGCTGGGAGCTGTGACTGCTCATGTGCTGGCGGCTTATGTTCTCTGGAAGATAGACATCATGGAATAATGCTTCCTGTACAAGGGTCACTACACTATTGTTACACTGTTGACTCACACATAGCTAAATTCATTTTTTACAGGTTATTCCGTCTTCTTCATGTGACGGCTACAAAGCCAGCTTCTGGAGCTAGTTTAGGTTGAGTTCATTATAAAAAAAAAAAGAAGAAAAAAGATTCCATATTAAGAAATTTTTTCCATGGAACATCTTATTTGTTTTCCTGTGATAGTATATGGTAAACAGCACATGGTTATAGTATGTCTTAGAATGAAGAAAAATAGAGGAGCAGGGATAACTC
The DNA here is from genome assembly GCA_013397845.1 of Melanocharis versteri. NCBI lineage: Eukaryota > Metazoa > Chordata > Aves > Passeriformes > Melanocharitidae > Melanocharis > Melanocharis versteri. Next base: position 1,682,274 of record VZTG01004626.1, read on the forward strand.
TTATGTTAATTGCAGCTGTTACAATGCTATCATTTTGCATTTTGAGTTTTTCTAAACCACTACCTGTGCAACTGTAATTTTGCATTAATTTTGTGGCTCTGTTTGGTTCCTGTACCTAACCCTGTTAGAGAAACTTTAGATTGAGATTTTTCAAGATATCAGCTTGATCATATGCATTAATTATATAAGACCTTCTGGTACTAGGGACTGTTAGAATGCCACTCGTGAGGCATTTTGTGTGAATTAATTCATTTATATACTAAAACAGACACTACCATTATTAGTAGATTTTTTTTTTCAGGTCGTGTTCCATAGTAGATACTTTTTATCCTAGCAGGTCCTTCAGTTACTAAATGAAACTGTGAAACCTTTTTTATGGTTGAATTCTGTTTCTCACATGCTTGCTCATTCAGTATTTGGCTCTGATTAATGGTCTACAGCCAGTCTGTTCTAATGTTAAATGAAAAAAACATTCTGGTAGCTGTGGCATTTGGTGATAAGTAGTTAGACTAAATAGAAGATGTACTGTGCATCCCTTGGCTACAGAGTTATGATTAGATTCAGCTCAGCCTGCAGAATACTACTGAGGATGTTGCTTCTCTGCTGCAGTGATAGAGCAACTCATATCAAAACAGCATGTGTTGCTGCTTATCTTGCATTGTACACTGCGGCATTCTAAATACACTGGACAGACCAAATAGTATCGTCTGGCTTTTTCTTTTATTTTTTCTGGACTTATTGAAGTGGAAATGGGGGGTTAGAATGAGTCTTTCCACCCAGTAAGCCATTGTAGTACTTGCAGGAAGTTTTAGAAACCGTATCTTTTAAGAAAAAATCTGTTGCTTATTTTTGTGAAATGTTTATTCAAGCCTTCGGACAGTTGACTTTTCAGGGTTCATATGCAGTCGTTCTCCTGCTAAAAAAAACAATCCCACTGGTTTACCTCATGATATGTTTTAAAGCAATCACTTCCCACACACACAGTATTTTTACTCTGCAATGTGTATGTTGGAAATTTAGAGGCTGCGTTTTTAATGTTTCAAATGAATGAAAATGTGAGGGGTACTTTACTCTAATGTTCCATAAAGCACAGACTGTAAGATTTGGAAATTAATTATTGATTAATTAATTGAAAACGATTAGAAAAAAATCACATATTTAAGATAAACCACAGTTTCTTGTTTTTATATCGCTCATTTCATATTGGTTATTTGAAAGCTGTAAGACACAGAGTTGGATTTTTCCAATGGTTATGTGTATAATGCCCTTTTTCTGCTAGGACACTGCTGCCAGCAGCAAAGGCCAGGTTTCATTTTAAAGTGACATCTACTAAAATGCCTAGATACCTGCAAGAATTACTCTCAAGAGCACTGAGCTAATTTTTTCTTCTTGAAAATTAATTAACTCAGCAAACAATATTTTATTACAGATAAACAGGTAACATATACGAGCTAATTCCTGAAGAATAAAAATAATAATTTTGCAATCATAATAACTTTGTCAAGGCAACAGCTGGGCCAGCTGATGGTTCTCCACTCCTGAGCCAAAGCCTGCCTTACTCGTGGGAGCTCTTGAGTCCTGGGAGGCACCAAGCCCCAGCTGAAGTTTCAGAGCTTTGTGCTGTGACCTGGGGCTTTTGGCACTCTGCCAGATGTTGCTGTTGCTTGCTCCACTTGGTACATTCATTCATTCTTCTGCCCGCTGCCACTACTGCTCCTCATTTTTGTGCTGCTCAGCCTGACCACTGTCATTTTGTATTGTTTTCTCTTGTTTCCGCTTTAAAGAAATGCTCATGAAGTGCTAACGTGTCCTTGATGTGTACAGAATATTGGTAAGCAGCTTCTCCTGCTTCGGGGAGTCTTAAAAAAAAATCTTGTGCCATTTTTCCCTGCAGTCTGACACAGAAGTTATGATCTTAAATTAACACGAAGAGTTGGCCCAGACCTGTTAAGTCTGTGGAAATCTGGAAATTATATTTAATACAGTTACAAAGCTGTCATTTACTTTTTTTTTTTCCACTTGGATATTCTTTTTATAGAAATGCTTCTCAAAAATCTGTAAAATAAGTACATTTCAGAGGTTCCTATTTATCCCTCTCATTTCCTCTCTCTCCAGGACATGCTCTTCCTTTACCTACTTCCTACCCACTCTGAGTTGAGGAATGACAGAACACATCACTGCTATAAGTAGAGATTTCATTTTGTGTTAGTAACAGGTTCCTTTTGTTTTTATCTCATGTGAATGATAGGCAAACAATACTCCAAAGATCCAACTACAGTACAATATGGATGTACTCTTCTAAATTTTTTAAGGAGCATGTTCTTCTCTGTTGGTTTTTTTGGGTGTTTTTTTTTATTGGTTGGTTGATTGGAGGTTTTTTTGAGTTTTTGTTCTTGTGGTTTGATTGTCTTGTTGAGGTATTTTTGTTTAGTCCTAGAGGTGAGCAGGCAGTCAAATAACAAAATTTAAAGTTATATTTTTTTTCTCCCTTTTTCTCCCGACCTATGCTATTTGTATAAAGCCATTCCTGAACAGAGAAGCAATTTAGTTCATATTTCTCCTGCCGACATCTCCTGCAGCAATCCAGAGAGGACAAAGCCTCATATTTGCTCTAAATAACATCTCTATACCACTTACCAAGGACTGCATGATCCTTGGAAAGAAAACCTCTATGTACTACTGTCATCTGAAGACAGATAAAATAGTAGGGGCTTTAATGCTTTCTGACAGAAAACTGAGTGAGTTTTTGATTGTTTTCTGGAATAGTGCAATATTGAAACTGTAATAAATAAATTTTATTATATATTTATAAAGAAATTATTTATTCTTGCTTGCAAATTTATTGTTCAAAATTTCCTTGACAAGGTTTTTACATAAGTAAGATTTGATTACTTCTGTAATGCTAAGAAAAAGCCTTTTATATTGCCTCAGACCTTGGCAGAGTTATGTAATAAATAATTAGAAGTGTTGTACTGCAGTGCCTTTTTAAGCTGCTACAAGGTAGAGTAGTGATAAAATAATTTCTAAAAGATACTTTTGATCCAATTTCCATTGATGTAAAATCAATTAAATTCCTTTCCCCATAATATAATTAGGGGTAATGAAATTGAGTGAGATACTCTGAGAAGTTTAGGAAAAGTACAATAAATTTGAGATAAATATACTTCAGTTTCTGCTGCGAGTTTTATGGACTCTGAAAGAACTTATTGTCACTTCTCCTCCTATTTCTCATAGTGTTCATAGAAATTTAAGGTTGGAATCCACCTTAATAGATGACCATGGTTGTATCAATCATCTCTTTGAGGCATGGTATCATTTCTTGCATGTCTATACATGGATTCCACAGTTCCCTGGATTGCCCATTCCATTGTTTTGCTATTCATACAGTTAGAAAAATGTTCTTTACTTTCAATCTGAAAAGCCATTTTATATACATATAAATATACATCTACACATTTTTTGCAACTTAGGTAGTTCCATTTGATATGAAGGGAATTACTTTAATGTGAGACATGCAGTTTTAATTATCTGTCTCCGTAACAAATTGGCAAAGATCCATCATGCATTTACTAAATTAAATTTTTCATCTGTTTCATTGGAAATGGACATAAATGTGCAAAACCACAAAAGGTATTTGCTCAAAACAAGCAATTCCTTTTCTAGTAAGAAAGGAGAAGGTGATTTCTGCACCCTGCCCTCCTGTCTGTGAGGAAAAGGAAAAATAAGGAACACAACTATTTGGTTTGTACTCAAATGGAAATTCACTTCCCAAAAAAGCAGAATGTGCTGGGAGTTTAAGTTGCTAATCTGTTTTACTTATCTGAATAATATGAAGTTGATCTCCACAGTGAAAGATGGGAGACTTGTATACAATTGTGCACTAGGTAAACTTCAGAAATTATGTAAAAGACACCACAGATGGCTTTAAACAGAGTTTTTGTCCTCTGACTTGGCCAGTTGCCATATCAGGGATCAAAGAGGTTTGTTTTGTGAAAATTTATGTGTCAAAATGATGTAGGATCTCTGACTCAAATATTTTTATTCTGTTGCTGATCTTTAGTTCCCATTTTACTTCTCACACTCTTTCTTTGAGGCTGATGTGTGACTGCATTCATTTGGAATTTGTGTTTCTCTGTCTTCCTTTGCTAAGAAACACAGTCACTCTCCCCTCATGGGACTTCAGTTCTGTATTGAAAGATTACTCTAGGATAAGATTAGACGTCTGTTCTCACTGAGAGAGCTTCCACGAGAGAGGATGGGCTTGCAGTTTGTGTGATGAGCACAGATAAGCTGTGCTAGATTCTCAGTGGAATATTTAGAGATAATTCCTAATATATATTTTAAAGAATGGCAGAATTAACTTATCCAAAAGAATAAAATGCACTATAATTAAGAAGACTTAATTATTTGTAGGTTCATGTATTAGAATAAGATCCTTATATATAGTAAAGTATTCAGCACATGGAGAATTCTTATTTCCTACTACAAATGGTTTAGGGTTAAAGGACGCTTGAGTGCTTTAATTAAAGACTGTGCTTAAATACTTATGTGAATTATAGTATTGACTTGGTATAGCTGTGTAGTCATGCCTGAGTAAACTAATAGCAGTGAGTATAAACAATAAATAATTCAGATTTGTACACAGTTTTTCCCCACAGACACTGAATGGTTTATGTTCTTTATCCACTTGGTTTCCTGTGTTAAGATGTCAAGCAATTGTGTAACTTCTTGAACTTAAGTGGCAAAACCAATCTTTTTTACCATGCCTGTTGAATTATAAATAATGTTCATCTGAATTATAAAAACAAAACCCTGAAAGAAAACCCAAAAGACCCCGAAATGAGAACCTGTTGCCATGTGTTTTGTTGTCTATAATTTTAAGCAAGGTCCCCTATCCACTGCATGTGGAAGTAGTGCAGAACTCCTCTTCTGTTGCATGTTCAAACTGATTTACAGTTGATCTATTTTTCCAACAATATCCCTGTTTTCTTGATAATTATAGTACCTGGCAACTGTACCAATGTGGCTGATCAAGAGCCGTTATTCTGCAATTAGACTTTTGTACTGAGTATACAGAATGGTTTTTTGTTCTCGTTTCACCTTAATCATCTTCCCTTTGAACCATCTGTTGAACAAGAGGGCTTATTCTCTTTCTGCTGTATCTACATTATATATAAGCAGAAGATGCCTAACTGAGGTGTCCTTGAACTGTCAGTTATCACAAGTTGTCAAGAGTAGAACTGAAAATCTTCAGGGCTAGGTGTACAGTGTATGGTTTCCTAGGAGACAGTAACAGCCCTGAGTAGGGCTAAAAAAGTCTTGTAGAGTATCTAACACTTGGCCAAGCCAGTGCTTTATCTTGATGTCTCTAATATCTTAGTTTACCTTTTTTTTATCTGAATATCTATGGAGAAGCATTTTAAGATGGTGTATTAAAACCCTTACAATAACACAGTGCTAAGCAATGTAGAGATGTTAACTCCAAAACCATCATAGTGCCTTAAGAGGAAAACCTAGCATATTTTTGTACTTGCTTACATTGTTTACTGAGTTAAAAATCAGACTAATAATTCTGTAATCACAAAGGTAAGACAGCACTGTATGAATTAAACATTGCTGTAAGGCTTCCTGTGCAGTGGAGCATTCTAATGGGATTTTTGGGCACGGGTTGAGTATATGTGTCATTCTTGTGCTATCGGGTTTATCCCTTCCTTGAAAAATCAAAACACTGAACTAAAACTTCTGTTTGTCCCTTGTTTATGAGGTTATTTTTACTGCAGTTGTAAACCAGCCTCAGAGAGTTAGTATCAAGTCTTAGGGCAGGTTGGTTTTATCCATCACATTTGGGTGAGTCCCCTTTTAGATGTAAAGAGGCAGAAAAAATCAGCATTGGGATTTTTACTCTCAGTTCCTACAGTACTTTATAGCTTAATTGCACTTTCCATGTTGCTGTTTTGCCTTCAGACAGAAGAGACAGTATAAGAGGGCTTATATCTGTCTATCAGTAGATTTAAAGTGGTCTTCTGTAGCCAGTAATGGAAAATTATACTTAATTATGGTCCTTTTCACTAGAATTTTACTCTTCTTGCATTGTGAAGTTTCCCCTTTTTATTCTGGCATACAGGTCCACCTCTAAACCATTGTGCAGGGATAGAAATTACTGTCAGACATCTAGGAAGGTGAATCAGTGACAGGAGAGTTTTCTGTGCTTATGTTTTTTTAATGCTGAGTAGACACATATGTGGCACTTTTCTCTACAAAGAGAATTCTCCAAGCCTAAGGATCACCCAAAAGTTGTATTTTTTTTAATGCTTATCCTCTGAGCTCTCTATTTCTCTCCTTCCAAGGTCACTCATAAGGAATGGTCTTTTTTTTCACCTGAGGTCTTTTAGAGAAATTAGCAAACTGCTTCCAGCTGGATCTGATAGATGGCTCCCCTAGCTAATGATCCCTAGCTAATCAGGAGGAGCTGCAGGGTGAGAGAGCAAGCAAACAAAAAGCTGGGAGAAATAGTCACGACATTCAAAAGAGTGCATAAGCTGGTCCTGATTAGCTGAGGATCATGTGCCCTTGGTCACTTATTGAATCCAGCTGATGAATTTCTCTATAAGAGCCCAGGTAAAAGGAGGTATTTTCTTAAGAAGGAGCCTGGAGGTAGAAGGACAGAGAGGTTATGGCTTGATCAATGAGATGTAAAGGAAAGCATATCTTCTTGAGAACCTGAGTAGGCTTGAAGGGCTTTGAAACTCTGAAGAGTACATCTTCTGCGAGAATGGGAAGAATAAAAGTAGTTGAGAAGAATGGAAGGCTTTTATATTCTGATTTTCTTTGAAGTGCTTTTATTTGTTCTCTGCTCTTTTACTGGAAGACATAGAGGTATCGTAGCCTGAGGTAGGTACTAAGCAAGCCCAGTGACTGATGATGAGAACTAACTTGGAAATAAAAATCTGGGAGAGAAAGTCTGTGCTTTGTCAGGGACAAGCAGATGATTTTTTTTGGGGAAGCACAAAGTGACCAGTTTCTGAAACCAACTCTGCGGTGCTGTGATGTTAGAAGCACTGAGCACATCTGTCTTGTCCCTAGGAGTGCAAGGGTGTTCAAGGAGCCTAGAGCGAAACATCTGGTTTCCTTACTGTTTCTTCTGGAAAGTTAAATACCCTAGACTTTAATGCTAATGTTGCATTCTGAAAACATGAGTGGGTATTAGGGGTGCTATAATGTAGAGTAACTCGGTAGTCAGGTTCCTCATATCGATCAGAAGGCATATTGCTGAAACCGATCCATTTGTTCATAATTTTGCTATGGAGAAGAAAGGTCTTAGCTTAATTTGCAATTGAAATTTTTCTGTATAAAATTGCTTTAACCTGATTGTGTGTCCGAAAGGAGGAAAGTCAGATGAATTGAGTAAATTCAGAGAGACTTCTGAATCTTGTTGTTTGTACCTACTTTCTGGTTTTGTGTTGGGGATAACAGGAGTGTTGCTAAAGACATTGCAAGAAATTTCTTTGAGATGTTCCAGGCACAGTGTACTAATTGAAGTTCAGTGTAACTTTTTTTTTTGTCTTCTTAGTACATTTTTTTTCTGTCGGTTTGAGGCAAATAATTGTTTTGTTTTGTTGTAGGGAAAGGTGAACATGGAAAACCATACCCTCTTACAGAGGAAGACCATGATGATTCTGCTTATAGGGAAAATGGCTTCAACATATTTGTTAGCAACAATATAGCACTGGAACGATCCCTGCCAGACATCCGACATCCTAAGTATGTAAACTGTTTCCTGGACTATTTAATTTTTAAGATTTTATCTTTGTATATCTCTAAATAAGTTGTTTCCCAGGATGGTAAAACATAAACACTCAGTCAACAAAAAGCAATCATTTCATTTAATAGGAAGTGGAAAATTTAACACTGTTGTTAAATCATTTGCTCTGTCTCTTAAAGTGACTCCTCCTCTGATTAGTAACACATTAAGAATATAGAAGGCCTCTTTTTATTACAGAATGATTTTTATTAAATTTCTGTATAGCAAATTGTGCTAAAAAGCATTCACATAGTTTCTCATTTGCTTGGTTTCTCATATTTGCTTAATAGCTGAAGATCTTTGGGCTGGGGAGAAGAGTGACAACTTGCATATAGTTTTTGGCTGTGATTGCAAAGTATTTCTTCTGTTTTGTTACTTAAAAACTTAAAACAATCCAATAGCTGCAGAGTGCTGATACTTCAGCTGATTTATGCAGTATAGAATTATGTAAAAACAGAATGTGCATTATGCACAGGCAGAATTTGGGGGCACTGGATGATGGAATTTTTCCCTAAAGCATTAATGTAACACAGAGAAATGGGATAAAGGTTATTCTGGAAAATAACCACTGAGCTAAAAATCATCATATAAGCAAACCTAACTTGCTTTTCATGCTCTTTAATTTTTGGCTCCTTTATACAAAGAGTAGAGCTTCCTATCTGTGACAGGAAAAGGGGCACTTTTGCCTTTTTAGGCTCCAGGCTCTTGTTCTCTAGAGTCGTTCTGAACTCTGAAGAGACAGCTGATTTGATTCATCTCCTTACCTGGCATTTTCCCCCTCTTTTAACTGGATGTTACTCAACTAGTGTATGGGGGAAAGGTACAGGAGTGAGACAAAACTAATTGTCTCCACGACTATGTTTGTATTTTCCTTCAGCTACAATTCTTTCTATTCTACGGTATTTCATGTTAAGATATGTTCTCACTTCTTAACTTATTTTGATATGAAAAGTTGTCAGAGAACAGAGCAGAACTCCAGAGCTTGACAGAAGTTCTCAGTGTGGGGAGAAGAGAAATATGGCAACTAATACTTCTTTTTCTGTCACATGTGGAACTGTCTTTTTCAAGGAATGAATAGTGTGTAAATGTTTGCATAGTAAGAGTTTAAAAAAAAATTCACAGTGGAGGAATTAACCTTTTGTTAGAGATGTTTCTAATTGAATTTTAATTGTTAATTGTCTAATTTAATTGTTGCGTTCTTTTGAGATAAAAACTGTTTCTCTTAATTTGTATATATTAGTATTGCTTGTGATAGCATAGGGTTAAAATGNCAGTATTGCTTGCATAAGATTAAGTAAAAGGATATATGTTGTTATAACAAACTGTATGTTTCAGATACTTTCTTTCCTTTCTGCTTTGCCAAATTACCTGAAATTATATAATGAGTGCTTCCAAGAAGTTTGAGTTCTAATGTACAGCTGTATAGCATTGAAGCTGTGGNATAATCATACCGTGATTATGTGTTTCTACGCTAACACTTGCATAAGATTAAGTAAAAGGGTATATATTGTTATAACTAACTGTATGTTTCAGATACTTTCTTTCCTATCTGCTTTGCCAAATTACCTGGAATTATATAATGAGTGCTTCCAAGAAGTTTGAGTTCTAATGTACAGCTGTATAACATTGAAGCTGTGGTAGATGACATTGTCGGTATAATAAATATGTTCATCGAGCAATCTCCTGTGTTAGTGAAACTGCAGAGGACAATTACTAAACACAAAAGGAAGCTGACAGGTTTATCATTCCTTTGTAGTTCTGTAAATTGGTGTTTTGGCAACCTCTTTCTTACCTGCTGTTGTCCTCATGGTCCCTGACGTTTCCACGCATGTCCCCAGAAGCGATGCGTTGTCAGAAGTGGCGTATTAGGAGCGAGTCAGTGCCACACCAGCCTTTCTCTGCCCTCTTTTCCCCAGCACAAGTCTTTTTGTGACTTGCACCTAAACGTCTCGTTTGGGAAGCTTGTATCCTTTGGAGCCTGCATTGTTTCCATGTTCTGATTCAGCTAGGTTCCTGTGGCGTTCAGTGAAATCTCATATGGTGGATGTTTTAGTAGTGTCCTGACTGAACTGATGTGAGTCATGGCCTTCCAGCCTTCCTTATGTTAGATGCTCAAAACACAAGTAGCCCATTAGTTAATTGACTGTATCACTTAACATCTAAAGGTAAAGAGAAAAAAATGTTCTTGTGCTATAGTTGCCTACTAAGTAGTGCATCAATTAAGGTGACAAAGCTGGGCTCAATAATTCTGATGGCTATACCTTGAAGCAAATGTATTTCTTGAACTTCCAAGAGACACAGAAGTCTGACAATGCTTTCTGACCTGCTCTTCAAAACAAACACATCTTTTGGGTGCTGTGTGTTAAGTATGGGTAGTCTCAAACTGCACTTCACTTTTGGAAATGTCTCCTCTCTTTAAAAGTGTGTGTGAAATGTGAAGTAGTTCACATGTCATTGTGCTGGTTTTGGCTGGGGTAGAGTTAATTTTCTTCATGAATTTGCATGTCATCCGTGCTAGAGGCTGGGGCTAAACCATGGCACTAATAAAGTTGCTTTCAGACAAACTATTGGAAAATTAGGTAATTTCTCTCTGAGAAAAGGGTGCTCTTCAGTAACATTATAGAGATAAATCAGGTGTGGTAGAGCAGGCAGGTCTACTTCAGCCAGCTTTTGAATGTTATAAAGAGTTTGGCTTTGTGGAGCTTCTAACTGCTTTGAGGCCTTTACCTGTCATCTTATGCAAATTTGTGGGAGATGCTAGTATTATAAACTTTGAGTTTTGATCCTCTGTCTCTATTTAGTGTATGCCATTTGCACAGGGAAAATGGTCATCTTCTGCTGAAGACTGATTTCCTGAAAATACTGTCTGTGATATGTTTTATGGAACCAAATAGAATGGTTTTATTGCTATCAGTAGAGAAAATTCACAAAATGAACCTTCAAATGCAACAAAACTGAGTGGTAAATCCTGTAATTTGATTAAAAACTTACTTAAATCAAAAGAGCAGCTGCAGTAGTTTCTACATTCCTCTAAAATAACTTCAGAAATATTTTATTCCAAACCAAAGAAATTTTAAGAACCACTTCCAAGTGTTTGGTTTTCTGCGAAGTATGTGAAGAGAGCAAAAAAAGTCTTGCTCTTTTTAATCAAAGAAAACTTTCTCAGTCTCTTTGGAAATTGGGTTCAGGATTTGCAAAAAGCACCTTCTGCAGGGGGATGGTAGGACTAAACAAATGCTTAGATGATTGAATTCTGAGAAATTCAGATTTTCAAACTTGTTTAATAATATTCTTTTGTTTTTCCTGTGGTATTTAAAACACTTCAGTAAGATGTTATGATTGATTCTTCTTTCCTTTTTAAGACAGTGTGCTGTAAAAAAAAATCCGTAGAGAAATGAAACCATTAACTTCTGTTTTAAGGCTGACTTGACCTTTCCTGCATCCTTAATATGTTTTTATTGTTTCCCTCTAATAGGTCCCATGTTTGGTTTTTTTTTCTGTCTCTTATAGCTGTGCTCAAAGAATATTTTTTCCACTTCTGAGCTGTCTTTGTCTTGTTTCTTCCCTATTCTTGTGAGAAAGCCTTGGCACAGTGAGTGCCAAGCTACATTAGCTAATTCTCTGTTCTCTGCCCACAGTCACTCCTGTCTTTAAGTTTAAACAAAGAAACAATCAAACAAAACGATTTTTTTCCCTAATTCTAGATAACAATCTGAAAGAGGCTTATCACCTCAGTTTATTGGGTTTCAGGACTGATTTAGTGAAAATAAAGACCTCTGGTCACCCAAAGTGAAAGGCAATATTGAGTTTTGGGTAGTATTGAGAGAAAGCAATGGAATTAATATTTAGGGGTTAGAAATTCTGTACCAATATAAGAAATATTCCAAAACCCACAAGAAGAGTGTTTTCATTCAATTCTCTTTTCACCTGCTTCATGCCACTTTGTGTAGTGTAGAATGCAACAAACCTGCTATTGCTAGGGAAAAAGTTGGCAGTATTATTTTCTGTTGTAGAAAGAGAAATGCTACTTATTCTAACACTGAATGTACCAGTTAAAATTAATTCTTATCTTCTCCATATTATCAAATATCCTGCTATTCATACCAGTTTTGTTCAAACAAACAGAACTGGATTTGACTTGCGTTTGAATAGCATTCTAAATGTGATTTTAATGAGGCTTGGGGGAAGGATCACAATCATCTAGTCTGAACAGTGAATATAAATTTCGTGATCTATCCTATTTCAAGCTGCTAAGTCTTTGTATACTAGACAATCTATTTTTTAAGCCTTTCATAATTGAATCAAGGAATTCAAGTTAGTCCCTGATACCAATACAGTTGCAGGCTTTATAATTTAAAATATTTTGTTTGGTATGTTTGTATATCTTAATTTCAACAACAGGTCTCCTTTTATCTAAAATTTGTGGATTAATTACTGATAACCATATCCTGGAGTGCATCAAGCACAGCATTGTGAGCCAGGTGAGGGAGGGGGTTGTCCTACTCTTCACTCTTGCAGCCTTACCTCAAGTCCTGGTTTTGGGCACCACAATATAAGAGGGATAAAAAGCTATTGGAGAGCATCAAGAGGAGTATCATTAAGATGAAGGATCTAGAGGTGAAGCTGTATGAGGTGTGGCTGAGGTCTGTTCACTTGTTCTGTTCAGCCTGGATGAGACAGAGTGGAGACCTCATCAGAGTCTGCCTTGTGAGGGGAAGAACAAGGGCAGGCACTGATCTCTCCTGTGTGGTGACCAGTGACAAGACCCGAAGGGATGGCATGAAGCTGAGTCAGGGGAGGTTTAGGTTGGATATTAGATCAAAGGTGTTTTTTACTCAGAGAGTGATCAGGCACTGGATTGGGCTCCCCAGGGAAGTGGTCACAGCACCAAGTCTGACAGAGTTCAAGAAATGTTTGGAAAATGCTCTAAGGCAAATGACATGGTGCTTGGAGTTGTCCTGTTCAGGGCCTTGATGATCCTTGTGAACCCCTTCCAGCTCAAGCTATTGTATGATTCTATGTCTTGGGTAGTCTTAGATCAGATGTACCATGCGTCCCGGGTTGCCTGAGTAATCCATCACAAGAAATCTCATCCTTTTAAGGTTTCCCTGGGCATAGATAGATAGATAGATAAATTCATTTGGTAATTAAATCCTTAGCATTCTTGTTGTACATTAAAAATGTCCAACCTGATTCTTGTATTGTCTGTTTTTTATCTTGCATGGACTGGAGTCAGTGTTTCCAGTCCTTTTCTGCTGGTGTTGCTGTTGATGTGTGAAGTGCTGGCCCTTTGCTGTCACTCCCAGCAGTATGTCTTTTTAGAAGTCTAAACTATGCTCATTTTTCTTAGGCATTACATTTTTCACAACCCTCACAAGAAATGCATTTTCATAATCAAAGAAATAAGAGTGTTTATCTAAGGGCTGTTAGATCTTCTGTGTCCTGAACACTAATGAGGTTTTATGTCTTTCTAATAACAAAACCAAATTTTGTTCCATGGGTTCTGCGTAACTGAAACTGTCCTTTTCAGTAGCAGAAGCTGAGAGAGTGCCTGAATGGTTCTCTCTCAAAACATTTGAATGCAGTGTGGTTGCTCTCCATTGTATTTTTAAAAGAGACTGAAATGAATATGTAATGGGATTTCTCCAGGCGGTATGTTTTTTAATTGACTCCATTTTTGTGCTTCTTTAGAGTAGTTGCAGAGTTAATAGTGTTGGAGTTGCTCTTAACCACTATGTTTTAGTACACTTTGCAAAAGCCCAAGTATTACTAGAGTCATGGGAAAGGGATATAGTTAGATACATAGGCAGGCAGTAGTAATATGTGAATCCCCTAAAAAAGTTATTGCATTGTATTTAGTTACTTTCTTTTTATAAATACAGTTCATTTGTCACAATCTGGCCTATGTATATTGTCCCTAAAACTAAAATTTGAAAGTTTGTCTTTAATCCAATACTCCAAGATAAATTCCAATTAATTCCCTCAGCAGATCTTAAAGACAGGCTTGGGTTGTTGTGCCTTGCTACAAAAAAAAAAAAAAAAAATTAGACTTAATCATTTAAGTATGCTGGACTTAAAAATATCTGATAAGTGCTATGGAAGTAGTTAGTTGTTTGTATCGATCTTATGTTGAGTTTTTGATCACATGGTGGAAGAAACAAAGATAGTAGAAGGTTTTTTCTAGTTCTCATTCATTTGGGGTAATCACAAATGTCTTCAGATGCACATACGTGTTGCATTACTTCATACCACTGATTACTAGGATTAGCTTAACTTTATCTGGCCACAGAGCAACTGTTTAAACTCAAGTTGTGCTTTTAGTGGGTAGTGGAAAAGCTGGAGATTATTACTGTGCTTTTCAAACTGTTTTGCGTAGTTGCTGAATAATGTAGTGAAAGTGAAAAGTCATGTGGTCCAAAACACAATAGGCAATGTCCTCATTTCCGAGCCTGACCAGATTGTTCTCTGTGGTTGCTTCAGGGCATCCTGTTTGAAGTGCAGCTCCTCAAAACAGGATCAGGAATATTTTATATCCAAGAAAACCTATGGCTTTCTGTCTTTGTCATGCCTGCTGTCATTTTATCTGCAGGATATGTATTGATAGTAACAAATAACATGGAATAATTCCCAAGTGCTTTCTGGGTGCTTGTGTGTCTTTTTTTTTTAGGATAGCAATAGCAATAATGTAGCTGAAGATTGATGATTCCTCTTCCATCCTTTTATTGAGAAATAGGCTGCAGTGTTAAATAGGCCAGTAAGGAGAGTCCAAGCCTGATGGGTCTGTTTCTGCTTACTGAAAATTATTTGATAAAAGAAATAGTCTGTTTATACACGTGGGGAAAAGTAGTTCTTGTGTGTTTAGATGCTTTGCATGTTACTTAGAATCCACTAAATCCTCCCACGCTGCTGAGAAAATAGCAAGCTGCAGTAAACATAACTGTGAAATCTAAACTTAATGGGGTCTTGAATTCTGAAGCGTATTTACCCTCCAGCCAGTTCTGTACATCTGGGATAGCCAAGTCTATTAGCATTTGGCAATGATTAACGCTTGAACTTTTAACTGTCAAATAATACAACAGTAAAATTGGAAAGTACATCCAGCTGTGCTAAAATTTGAGAGAAATGTGGGATATTCGGGGTTTTTGTATCTTTGAAGTTCATAGGTGAAAGTGATGATATACGTTGTTAATATAGCAGTCTTCTGAGGAGCCTCAGTATATCGTACTGAGACAGCAGTACACTCTCAATGGCAACACAATTAGCTGTTGCACATCATGGAATAAGGACAGCAGATGTGCAGCAATGTGGGAATGGAAAAGCAACTTCTATTTTGCCTGATTTGATTGTGAGTAACGTTCTTGATCGCCAATTTTCTGAAGGCTGTGCTGGCCACAGGATGTGGTAGTAGGCATGAGAACTTACTGATCTTGTTGGCACATGTGGTCTATGAGGCCCAACAGCTTTTTCACAGCATTTGCTCCCTTGTCTACCAGCTGTGATTTTGGTATTATAGACACTGGTCAGACCTAGAACTCTCCTGCCCATTATGTCTTTTATTGTGTACGGGCAATGGTGTTCAGAGAGGTGTAAGCCTGACCACATATTGCAGTGAAAAGGGGTGGTGAGGAGATGTAGTAGATCACAGGAAGACTGTCTTTGAAAAGTAAGTATTTTATGCTCAGGCAAACTGGACACAGTAAGTCCGTGGGCCTGATGGGATATACCCATGAATGCTGAAGGAACTGATGTTGAGGCTCTTCTCAATGGTCTTTCAATGATCACAGCAAATAGGAGAAGTACCTGAGGACTGATGCAAAACTGGGAGGAGTGACTGGGCTTCTAGAGGGTTCCTAGAAGCCTGTGGGATACCTTTGGAATATAAGGTCAAGTGGTAATAAGATAACTAGGATTTCTGAAACAGGAGTTAAAGGGTAATTGAATGACACAGGTTGGTTTGTTCCTGAAGTAGTGTGCTTTAAAATGCACTCTGAAGTGACAAAAGCCTGAATTATAATCCTGTTTCTTCTTCAGCCAGGAAAATGACCTTAGACTCAAAATAGAGGCTTTTTATTGATCATGTTGAGGTCGCCTTACTTGTGCGAGACAATCAGATAAGTATGTTAGGTTTGAATGAACGAATGAATTTTGACTACATTTTTATTTCTCTGATCTTCTCTTGCAAAAAAAAAAAAGTGGTTTGAGGGTGTTTGCTTGTGTATGCAATATTTAAATTGGTCTGCTGTTATTTTTGAATTCATAGGTAACAAAGTGCAAGGTTTAAGCTCAAATATAATTAGAGTACTAGGATGCCTTCTGATGTGCACTTGCTAGTGAGGAATATTGAGATGGTATAAAATGACTACATGTATTATTTCTCAAGCCTCCTAGATTTAATACATATGGGTGAGAAGGTAAGTTTCTTAAAGCATACCAATATTTTTTTAATTTATATCATCTTTCAATAAGTGATGATGATTTTATAAATCACTGTATCGTAAAACAAAACTGTGTAAACATAAACGTGCTTTGTGTCAATATGGTTTATCTGACTCTCAGGCTCTTCCCTTGGTTAGAGGAATGTTTTGGTTTGAAGGACAAAGCGAGGCAAACTCACAGTCTTCGATTTCTTCAGAGACACGCAGTGCTGCTGAAGAGATGACAGGCCAAAATGAGGCAATTTGACATAAAGTAACAAGCACCTAATTCAGCTCCATCAGTCCTGATTAATTTTATTCTGAGGGAAGTTTACATAGAACACAGGACTTTGCTTCCTTAGTTCCCATGATGTGTTGATAGTGAGTTTAATAGCAATTTCACAAACAATTTCTGCTGTATAATTTATTTTTTCTTCTTTTTCTTTTTCATGAAAATAGTACTAATGTTTTGGAGTGGGTTTATTTGTTCTAGTAAAGTGTTGTGACATTTATTGAGGCCCATACCCAGTAATGCCTGCTTTCTTCCCAGCTGTGAGGCTCTGTGAAAATAAAGATTACTTTCCCTGCCATCAACTCACACGCAGGCTAATTTTACAGCCTTGTCAAATGGCAGGAGAAATTACTAGTTATCACTACTTAATCAGGCTCAGTTGACAAGACTAGATTGGAACAGAAACATGGTGTGACTGAAGCTTGTTGATGTAAATTGAATACTTTGACATGCTAAGACAATTACTATGTAAATTTCACTGGGAAATGTTTTGTCCTGGTGGCTTATAGAGGTCTTGTCAGTACCTGGGAGCCCAGTGGGTGCTGTAGTTTCTTTCAATAAAGGGAAATAAAAGGTCAGATCTGAAAAAACAGCTTAGCTAAGACAGCGAGAGCTGACAAAGCCAGTGGGGGAAAAAAAGGTTGAAAATCTCTTTTTGTGTTGCTTTAACTTTCTCTGGCACTTCCTATAAGAGAAGAAAATTAGAGGTGGGCTACTTTTATGATCCAGAAACTGCCGTAGTAGGATGCTACCTTGTTTCCTAAATGCAGCAAAGGGATGTCTGTGAGACACGTAACTTCTCCTATGTTATTATCTATCAGGGCAATTTTCAAGGTTGTTGATGTGTTTGGAAGGCACAGAGCCTGGTAACTGACCACAGCATTGCTAGTAGTGTCCCTTAACGTGCATAGAACATTGTTGATATATCTACAGGGTCAAGCAAATTACTGCTTTTATGAATCAGCTTTTGCTGTCAAGTGGCTGGAATGGTGCCAGCACTGCTCTACTTTCTCACCATTTTAGAAGCCTATATTCTTTCATTTTGTCTTCTACAGAGGCAGTATATTTCTGCATGTTTCTGTTAACTGTGAAGCTGTAAAGTTGGAGGATTTGGAAGTTCTGCATTTTTTCTTAAGCTCATGTGATGTTTTTGGACTTTTTTTCCTCCCCACATATGAAGTTATCAGGGAAGCAAACTTCTGTTTGCTGTTCTTATTCCTTGAAGTAAAAAGATGCTGTTATTTGTGCCCAGTAGAGCAGGCTAACCTACAAAATGAAATCATAATAGTCTTAGGATTTTTAGTAGTGAATAAGAAAGAAGTGTAATTATAACTCCTTTTCACTTCTCCTCTTTTCATGAATAGTCCTCTTTTCAGGTTGTATTTTAAAGGTGCCTGCTGCAGATAGCTTCACAGTGTTTCTGGGACAGTGGGGTTTTTTTTTTTTCTTCCTCAGGCAGGTTAATATTTCAGGAATAGAAGAACGTCTTGCTATTCTCTTGACCTTCTAAAAGTTTCCCTGCAACTTTTAAACCAACTCTAAAATTGTTTTGTTCCGGAACTTGGTTTTGATACTTGTTTCAACCCAGCAGAAGAATTCTGTAACTCAAACAATTAAGTCACTATTAAGTGTTTTAAAGCGAGTTAAAGGGTGTGGCTGTGTATTATTTCTATGAATAAACCTTGAATTAACCTTAGCTTCTGAACCTATTATTCAGCATTGTTCCGTGAATAAGTGCTAGTGTGCTGCACTGAAATATGTTATGTTTAAATGCAATAAAAGCGTCTTTAGGAGAGCTTCTGTTGTACATTACTAAGGCCAATCTGTAGTATTCTGTTAAAGTTATGCGGAAAATGCTCCTGCTGAGTAGGAGACCTTTTCTAATTTCAGTTGTCAGGTTCTTCATCCGCTTGATTAGTATTCCTGCCATGAGTCCTAGATATAAACTGTTGCATCTTCATCCCCTTGTCCCCTCCCAACTTGTTGATTCAGGCATTTGGATACTGCCCTCTAGAAATAAATGACCTTGCTTTCCAAAGGGCTTAAAATAATCTCTTTTAGTGGCAGCCATTTATTTGTTTTGAAAAGTGCAGCTAAAAGACTAGTAGTTACTTGACTAAACTCATTTCGAAAAGTTCTGCATTGTTAAGTGTCTAGGATGAGTGCATTGTATAAAAATACAAAAATTTTAACTATACACTTCCTTTAAATTAAAAAAGAGTTCACCTAGAGAACACGATTAACATCCTCTTCCCAGTTTGCCTTTATAATGGGACCAGCATGCAGTAGGATTATACTACAGAAGCAAATTATTTGGTTTAACAGTTAACTAGCTGTATGGAATAATGATGAGCTAGTTTTTTTCCTTGTTTTATGTGATCAAATGTGTCACTGTGGAACTCAGCAATAAGGTGGATTCTCAGTCTCCAATAAGGAAAGTATTGGAAAGGGATTCCATGAGATGAAGATGATCAGTAGTATAGACAGTATAGTCCTAAACACTGAAAGCCACTGTCTTTTAAAGCTCTTGAGAGAAGAGCTGGCATGTTACTTGCGTGTGATGAGATTGCGTGGTAAAAGGACAAGAGAGGTAACATGCCCGTACGTTGCTGGATTCCAGTCCTGGGTGTGAAATGGGCAAGCTGTTTAAATTCACCAGCCTAGTCTGGCAGTCGATAGAGCTAGGAAAAATCCCAAATTCACCCTCTGGAGAAGACTGGAGGCCTGGGTCTATTCAGTTAGGATGTGCCACGGGGCATGCAGATGTTTACTGCTACGCTGCACTGGGTGCTGGTGGTGCAGCATGGCACACACCTAGAGATACGAGCATAGATGTGAGCTAAGCTGACTGGTCAGGATTTTCTGGAATATGTTGTGGAAGACAGCATCAAACCTTGAGCACTTAAACCTCCAGTTCTGTAAATGATCACTCTACCAGCCACTAATGAGGAGGCTGCATTAGTCCTGTAACTGAACAAGGTAAGCTGAGGAAGAGGTAGTGTGAGGTTTCTGAGCAAAGTGAATGAGTGGTACCTCAAACACTAAACATTAAAAATACTACTGAAGTGAGCTATTTGCTTATCTGAAGAAACACAAGTATGGAGGTAAGGATAAAAGCGAGGAAAAAATAAAATGAAAACAGTGGAAGACTAGTCAAATAATGTGCTCTTAGCATCCTTAAGTATTTATCCTCCTATCAGTATGGGAATGATGAGCATACATACATAGCCAGGGCTGATTACAGAAAACACTTTCATGGAAATTATAGTGATCAAAGCCAAAGTGAAAAATCAGTTTGGTATACTAATTTCAGGTAGACTGATTTAGTTTTCTGCCCTCAATCCCAAAATTATAAAATATCATGGCAAGTTTTTCTTCTGAAACTTTGTGTGTGTGTTTATACTCATATTTATCTCATTCAAACGAGCCATTTTATAATATATGTAGAATGAGTTACCAGAGTTAACCTGTCTTCATCTTCATTTGCCATTTAAATCAGTCTTGTTAGTGCAGAGTTCTCATATGTTATTTTAAAAGTTAATCCAATTTAAAGTGCTACTAGGGCAAAAAACTAGTCCTGATGAAAACAAGCTAAAAATAGCAAATAATACACTAATATTAAAATTATTTTGAAAGAGTATTTGTATCCATTTTTCAATTCCCCACTGATTTTTTTCTTTTTTAATTCCTTAATCAGAATATGATGTGACACTAAAGCTCTACAGTAATATAATTGCCTTTATCAGTTGAGCTATGATTTCGTAATTAAGAGGTGAGCTTAAAGTAATGTTGATTGACATCAACTACATTGCAATCTTTTCTATGCTGAGTTACATCTTGGAGCAAACCCTTACTTCACTGAAACTGCCTATCTGTCCATCTTAAATCTACTAACCTTTTTTGAGTATTGACTTTAGGACTTATTTCCAGGCCTCTATGGATTTCCTAATATTTCAAGCCTCAATGAAAGACAGTGTATTCTTTGGACACTTTATTCTGCCTTTCAAACTACCTAAACGATACTTACTGTCCACACAGAGCATACGTTCACCTAAAGTGTGCAAGTAATTTGCAGTGTCTTTATATGGAGGATGACAATTGGAGTTCCTGTGTGCAAGTACTAGAATTTGCTAAATTGATACAAGTTTGACAGAATTTTCCACTGAAATTTTGAGGCTCTGGGAAAAATATTATTTTGCTCAGTAGTATTTTAAATATTTCTATAGGTAGTCAGTTCAGTTTCATTCAACATGTATACCATAATTTAGAAGGTTTTACCTAATGTATATGAGGTTATGGTAATCTTTTATACATAGCATTTTTCCTTTCTACAGCAAACCCCTTTTTATTTTTTATTTTGGTAAAGTTTGATAAGATTAAGCTCTCCAGGAAATAGGAAGGAATCTTGAATTGCAATCCCTTATTTCTTTGGAGGCTCAAGAATTTTCCTTTTAAAACAAGAAGCAATGTCTCTAGCTTCTGAGTAGTCTTTCTGCAGCCAGGGTATTTGGCATCACTTCTAAAACTCAGGATATAAAGAAGCACACTCATGGGCTTTGAACAAATGCTGCAGGCATCATACATGTTTATTCTCATCAACATGTATGAGTTTATTCTTGTGGTACATCAGTGTCTCAGCTGTGGAGATCTAGCTGCATCTTTGTTGCGATTCATGGCCCTGTCCTGAGCATTACAGCTGTTCATCAGGTCTGTCCTGCAGCCATCACAGCACAGAGCTAGCTGCACTCTGCTATGGACAATGTTGAATAGAGCTTCAAATAAAATGGAATTCATGTTAAGCTTTGCAAAACACGGATCTTCTGTTACAGTTAGTCTCACGTCAGAGAACAAGGGGCTAAAAATGAGCAGAATTCCACTTACTGAAGAAAGGCAAGTAAAGCACTACTGTGAAACCTAGCAGACTGCCTTAACAGTAGAAAATGATGAAATTTAAGGTTTCATTTCTATGAATTTAAAATCTGACCAGATTTTTTTTTTAAATAAAAGCAGAAAACGGACATTTTGGTGGTTTGTGGCTCTTACTAGAAATCAGTTCACATATAGCCAGATACCTTGGCAATGGCAATCAAAAGTAAAAGTAAATGGAAATGAGGATTAAAGGTCAAAGTTGAATGATGGATAAATTTCAAGAAAGCGTAAGATGCTTTCGTCTTCTAAGTGTGGCTCGGTTTTAGAGTAATCTGTTCAGCAGGAATAATGGAATAGTTGTAAACTAAATTAATCACGGTTGCTTCTCCTTCTCATCGCTTAAGCATATGCTCTGAAACTGTCAGTGAGAATATCCAAATCCAATGACCTACCCTATCCTTACACACGTAAGGTTACAATATTGACCATGTAAATTTCAGTACAACTGCTTTCAAAAGGTATTTTGTTATGCTGGAGAGGTGACTTTTTTAAAAAGAAATTGCATTCTGAGATGTTTGCGTGTTTTGGGTGTTTTTTTCCTCCTACCCTTTAGAAGTTCTTAGTCTGACATAGGTGGGGTTCTTTTGCTTGGTTTTGTGTGGTGTTTTTATTTTTTTCTGTCTTGGGGTTTTATGGAGGTGGAAACTTACTTGTTTTAAAATCATATTTACTGGTAGTCAAAAATGCTGAAGGGACAACTTTTGCTTTCAAAAATCATGTGAGAGTTACATGTATGTCTGGTAGTTACATTTGTTCTAGTCCAAGAAGCATCACTGTTGGCAAACAGCTGGCAACAGTGGGTGTTGGTTTTGGTAGGTGGCTTTCTTAATTTGCCAACTGAAACAGCTATGTGTTAATAATAGGCTTTGTTTGTTATACTTCTTCCTACAGATAAGAAAAAGCATTTCTACTGAATTCTTTCGCTGCAGTGGATTTTCTTTTTCTCACGAAACATTTGAATATATATACTAAGACTTTTCTGCCACTAGATAATGAGCACTGTTTTCTCCAGAACTTCACATTCTTGCAAAGCAGCTGTCCTTTTTCCGGTGTGCATATATGTTTTACCAGCAAGCTGCTTATTAAAATGTTTCCACAGTTATTATATCTGAAAATGGCTTGTCATTAAATTAATTTTTGCTATATTTTAGGAAGAAAAGTCTGAACTAAAAATTTAAGTCTTATTTTTTTAGGAAAGCATCTGAAAACTAGTTAGCTTATTTGCAGGTACATAACAGTTAATATTTTGCAAATACAACTGTAGTAGCTATGAATTTTTATTATTTCTTTGGAACGTTTCATCAGTGTGGTAGCTGTACAATGTGTTGGTAAATATTGATTTCTAAGTGACATTTATAAAGTGGAAATGCAAACTAAGCTGCAAATATATGTAAATTAAAATTATATCCTATAGCAGTGTTTGATATGCATAGTTATGCTTTCTGACCGGGAGGAAAGATATCTTTACCTTTTTTGAACCTAGAATTTGCAGGTCTGAACTTTTACTTTTGTTTGTTTATTGCAAGGCTGATGGGTTTCTGCTCTAGGGATACCTTTATCAGGATGTGACTTTCTTTTGAGGAATGAAAAATCATTCAGTTGCTTTGTCCCCTGAGGTGAAAATGCCAAGCTTTGTTAACAACAGAGGAATGTGTCCCTTTTTTCTCTTTTTTCAACAAAACAACAAAGATGCGGTCCTCTCGGTTAGAGTCATCTAAATATTTGTCATAAAATATTTTTGGATATTAAGAGATACTGATTTGAATTGCTACTGTTTATTTTTGCGTGTTTTGGTTTTTTCTTTCTGAAATGTGTAAACAACTCAATATTGAAGACAGTTGGGTTAAGCTCTGATGTTCCATAGCTGCTGTGCAATTAAGATGTTGTACGTACGGTGCTTTCCTTTCAAAGATGAAAGGTTGTTTATATTTCCTTTTTTATGAGTCTGCATTTTCAGAATTGTGTATTGTTTTATCTCTGTATTTAATAGGAGCAATCATTTTGGATCTGTAGATGTGAAGTTGGAGTCGTATTTGTGGATGTTATTGTTTTTTATATTGTAAGCACATATCACCTGGGATAATACTGAATTGTTTTCTAGAGTTTATCTGTTGGTAGACGAAAAAACAATCATTTCAGATTAGCTTCTTATTATGCTTCAGAATTCTTTTTGATAAGAGGATTTGGTTTTTGGAAATGATGTCGTAGAAGATATGTCATCTGTCATTTTACAGAAAAAAGTTTTCAGTGAAGGAAAAGAATTCCAGCCAGTTAGACTTTTTCACTCATTCCACTTAAATTTTGTCATTGTTCAATTTATTCAGTGTTGTAAGCAATGTAAGTGTTTTAAACAATCCAGTTATATTCACATGAAAGTACTGCTTGATTGCACTGTTGAATTTCATGCCAGAAACCACGTTGGTTGAATGGCCCAAATGGGTGACAGGACATGCCAGCTCAGATTTTCAGCATGCTTATACAATTATTTTCTTGCCTCTCCAGCTGTAAGCACAAGGTGTACTTGGAAATGCTACCAAACACTAGCATCATTATCCCGTTCCACAACGAAGGCTGGACTTCGCTCTTGCGCACAATCCACAGCATCATCAACCGCACACCAGACAGCCTCATTGCGGAGATCATTCTGGTGGATGACTTCAGCGACAGAGGTAAGGCCCAGCTGGCTTTGTTTTAACTTGAAATTTATAATGCGATGTGGTCCAGAGGGAAACTAAAGGGATGCAAAAACGGCCTTGGAGTACTGTTTGATCGTTAGCGGGAATGAACATTTAGAAGATGCTTTTGTTTTGCTTGGCATGAATGTTGAAATTCATGTCAAAGGGCAGAGAGACTGTGAACTGTTCATTAGCCTTTATTAATGTTGTATTTTGAATGTTATTACTGGAATACTGCAAATTTTACTATTTCCTCATCTTTTCCCTACGCTTGTCTTTTACTCTGAAAACATATCAACTTTGACCATTTTCGATGCAACTCATTAGCTTTTGATCCTGGAATTTTATTGAGCTAGGCAGATTCACATACTAGTACGAAATAGCCATACAGATAAATGAGGCTCTTTTGAATGGAATGTGAAAAAAATGCTTTAGAATAGTTGATCAAAGTTTACATCTTTTATATGTAGTAAAATTAAGAAAACTATAATCACTCAATGTCTTATGCTACCATTACTTGTTGAATGCAGCACAGAAAATGAATGCTTCAAGTTCCTTAAATGAATTTTAACAGTTCTTTAGGTAAAATTCCTCTACGGTAAGGAAATGGAACTGGGAAGTAGGGGCTTGTTTCAAAGTTCAGTACATCTCTTAGGAGTTTAAGCGTGAAGACCTTTGACTTTGGTGTTTCTTGGGGTGGGTTTACTGTTTCTATTGAAACATCAGTTGCTGGTGTGTATGTGAGCTCTGTTCTGAGTAGATTGATAGACAGCAAAAGAGAGATTGTACACTTTGCTAGTGTTTTACTTAAAACCTTTGTCTCAGCTAGGAACTTAGAGGAGCAGATTTCTGACCTACTGTTTTAAGAAGCCCCTGGGTGAGTGAGAGAAATATTAGTTGAGCGCTGCAGTAGCAGAATCATTTTTGTAAGATTTTTTTTTTTAACTTGGTATTTCAGGGTTCAGAAAGATAAATGCTGCACACATCTATCTTGCCCTCTCATATCTGCTGGTTTGGTTGCAATATGTCCTTTGATGAACTGCCTCTCGACCTGTAATGCAATTTAAGTGAAATTGTAAAGTGAGTAAAGTGAGTTCTGACTATTCTATGTTTATGAAATCTAGACCACAGATGAAAGTTTTTGAAACCAGGCCTGTAAAACAGCACGACCAGGCTGTTTCTGCAGGCTAACAATTTCCTAGCAGTAAACAACTCACAGGGAAGTCTGTAAGTTGGTTTTATGAGGTATCTAACAAGTAAAAAAGCTTTTTTCCTTTTTTTTCCCCTTTTTTTTTCCTTTTTTCTTTTCTTTCTCTTTTATTTTTTGGCTGAAATAGCAGCTGTTGAGGCTATGCTTGCTGAATATGGCAAGGCTGTAGCATTTTTTAAATGAAGATTATAATTGCTATTGTTAATATCTTTTTACATATGTTAGTGTTTTGTAAAGCTTATCTATTTCCAGGTTATTAAAAAAAGAATTAATGCTAGTAAACAGGCTGTTGCTCTTTCTTGCATGCTCTAATTTAGTTTCTGCTGATTGCTGAAAGTAATATTAATTGCTCTAGCACTATAAAAATCTCCATAGTCTTCTTCATTTCCGGTTATATAAAGCTATCTGACTTTCCAGTGAAGCAGTTTTCAGCTGGAAGAAGTGGTTCATATAGCATAGAAATGTTTAACAAAAGTGTTTAGTGTAAATTTGTAAAACAGAAAGAAATCTACAAAGCAGACTTATATGAAGCTGGGCCTAGAAGTGCAGTGCCAGTAGAATGGCTCCTTCTGTTTATTGGTGTTATTAAAATAATGATCAGAAATGCGCTTGTGAATGGTTGCCAGTTTTGAACTTGAACATATTTGGTACCGTATATTTTAAAAAGAGAGATCACACAAGAAAAATCTGCTGCAGTCTCTACTCTGAATTCAGTAACATTGACTTTCAGGTCAGATGAATCATTTTGGTACCCGTGAAGTCAGTTTAATTCGTGTATTTGTGATCCTTTAAACTTTACTTAACTGAGACTATATTGTGTTTTCTTCTGCTCTTTTTTCTCTTTTATGAGGCGGTCACATGTAATAGTTGGATTATTTTATGTTGAGAAAATGCTGACTGATATCTATTTCTGTTCCCTCCCATAATCTGTTTTTAAAAAGTGGCAGATTCTTTCACCCTTTAGTTGCCTTCCTGAGACTGAGAGAAGTAAGGCAGTGTAAAAGATATTGAAGCCAGATTAGGCAAAAAATTAAGTTTGTGTGTTCAGATGTTGTCAAAACTCATAGAATCATTGCAAGCAAAATTTGCTGCTGTGTTGACGCAGTACAGTGATTAGTGATAAATTCATATCCCTTTTCCTTATTGTATAATTTCTTCATGAAGCTGCATATGCCATATAGCTGACAAATGGATACTATTTTGCAATATCAGTTATATGTTATTAAAGTGACATGTGTATGCTCTTCTTGTTCCATAACTTCATATTATCAGGGAAGAGTTTTCTGTTAGCAATCTAAACATCATTTGTAGATAGTCAAAAGTGAAAATGAAGTATTTCAATAACGATTAAATGACAAACACTTTTCTCTAAAGTTTTCTGTTAATCCTGCTTTCCTTTCTACAAACATCTAGGAACTTATGAAAAGTCAGTTCCTATTAGAAACAGTAAATGAGTAAAAGAAAAGATATGAAATCTGTGTAAAAGATTTTTAAAAAAAAGGCTCCAGCGTTTTTCCTTCGTTTTAACTAATGCAAATATAAATACTGAAATGCACTGAAAAAACCTTTTGATAACAGATTATGAAAATGTTTTAGTGAATGGATAGCAAGAGTTTGCTGGTTTGTCTGCAGAATTACTTGTATGCCTTCATTTTATTCATATTCGCTCTTTTGGCTTTTATGATCAAAACCTTTGGATAGTTCATGCATAATATTCAGCATAAATTATGACATTTAGATGTTATAAAAGTAAAAGGACAGCTGTACATCTTTAAATATCAATATAATGCAGACTAAAGGCTTGGTATTAAGAGGGAGGTAAGCAAATGTTAAGAAACTTGAAAGTGCAATATTTGATTATGGACAGATTTGATATGAAAGACTACATGAATATTAGAAGTTATCTGTGACAGAAGGAAATGTAGATTTAACTACAGGTACACGGAGTTGGAAGGTCTCTTTATTTGTGTAATTTATAGAGAGTGCTCCTATTTAAAAATGGCGAAGCAATGGCTTAGAGAAAAATGTCTGATTTAGTGGAACTTTATTTCAACAAAAATAACAGCTTTGATTTATATTGTAAACACAAATGGCCAAATGTTGGTGTACTGGTGAGATGAAAGAGGTAGCAGGTGCTCTAACACATGTGAAATAAATACGTTATCACTTAACAAGCACTGTAAAGGAGAGGCAGATAATAGACTTCTCCTTAGTTTGCCTTAGAAAGCTATGGATACAATAAGGGTACAATTTAATGATGCACGTACTTTTTGCATACTAAAGTGTGCAAAGTATTTCTGAGTTTCTGATGGATTTGGGGTTGCAAATACAGTGCCTGATTCATGTAAGCCCTGTATTTCAAACTCGAAGTTAAAGACCTATCGGTTTCAGTGTCACCTACCATGGAAAATGAACCTTTATATTGGAGATATCAACACACCTCTGTTTCAGTGGCTTTGTGTGCAGCTCTGGTTTTGTGATCCTGGCTTCTGGGAAAATGAGCCTTGTGGAAAGTGGCTTTTTTATCTGGGAGGTTTTTGGGGTTTATGTGAGGGTTATTTGAAATGGAAGGTGGGGAGGATTGGTTCGAAGGTTTGACTTTAGGGATTTAGTGTTTCTTGTTGATGTAGCTTGCTCTGAAGTTAGTCTGTCAGCAGACAGATCTCCGAAAAGGGGCAAGAAGCAGAATGTGGGCAACAGTTTTAAAGGGAAGGAGAAATTGAAAAAGAGCAAATTTTCATTGGTTAGTTATGGAACAGCCTGCATTTACAGAGGAATAATAATTCTAATTAGTGGTTTAAAACTTTGGGGAAACATAGATTTACATAATTCATTAGTTAAACAGTTCATGTAGGTTGCCAATGTGATAGATTTGTACATCAACCTTTATTTCTTTTTGTGTTTTAATTACTTTATTAGCATAGTCAGACCTTTAAACTGTTATTATCACAGTATATGCCTGTGGATGTAAAGTTGACTTACCGAGCATTTTGACTTTACCCCATAGTTCTTGAACCGGTACAGCACCTATTATAAGAAAAAAAAAAATAAACACTGCCACAGCCAACAATAAATTTATTAGCAGTAAAAATTATTTGGTAGTATTTTAGTTTGAAGAAAACCCTCAGATTTGCCAAGGGGTGGGAAATTTGAAAACTTAGCCAGCAGCTTCTTGTAGGACAGAACTGTGTCACTGGCAAGTAACTGGTTTTTTGGTGGAATATGACAAACTAGGAAATTTTCCTTCATGTTGATGGGCCAGTCCCTTCTCATTTTACTGACTATTATGTTCTCCTGTATCTGTCCCCATGCTTAGGTCTGTTTTCTGCACCACAACTCATTTCAGAGTTATCATACTGTCCCCTATCAAGTACCGTATATTTGTCAGACCTCTGAATAGCCGAGATTAATAACATGGAAGTCAATGTGCAAAAGCAACCTGTGACTACTTCATCAGAGCTTTAGTTGGTTGGTGAACATCAGTGCC
This sequence comes from Melanocharis versteri, assembly GCA_013397845.1. NCBI lineage: Eukaryota > Metazoa > Chordata > Aves > Passeriformes > Melanocharitidae > Melanocharis > Melanocharis versteri. The sequence continues at coordinate 1,711,082 of VZTG01004626.1, forward strand.
AGTAATGTGCTTTTTTTTCTGTGAGCATTGAAGAAGATCTGGTGTATGACTAGGTTTTTTTTAAACTGTAGTTCTGTAAATTGTATTGGTTATATTATGTAGTAATGGTAGAGTAAGGGAAGAGAGTTTGTGCTAAAAGCAAAGCAACTCTATCAGACTGTGAGATTGCACCACTTTCCACTGAAGGACACATGCTATTGCATGAAGTTGAAATTACCTGTATTTTGTTTGTAGACAGTTTATGTAACATGGCATTGAAATTCAACTGTATGGATGCTTGGCTTCAGATCATGGCTAGATATAACTTTCTGATGCAATGAAAGTGGAAGTTATATTGTATGCATGACTGTCTTGCCATGGGAAACCTCTCCTATAGATGGAAACTCTCAGTATGATGAAAGCTCATGTCTCCAAAAACTGCAATGTTAGGCATAGCTCATGTAAGGCATTATTTGTAAGAAGGTAAGGATGAATTTACATATAAATCTATTAGATTTGTAGATTAATAGTTCAACCTGAAACACACAGCTTTACCAGCTGGGAAGCCTGTTGCTGCAGTCAAGTAATTATACAAAGGTAAAGAGAGATATTTTCTGCTTACTAAAGAATTTGCAGTGGCTTCACACTTGCTTGATGCAGTATCCTGGAACCCAGAGTGATCCCAGCAACTTGAGTTGCACTGTTCATTTCACTGATAGTATAAGCAAAACTTCTCTGGAGCAGAGTATAATACAGCAAAGTTTTCAAGTAATGTTGACCTTAATATTAACATATTATTGCATCATGTGTACTACCTCAGGAAAAAAACCCCGAACTTTTAACTCTATATGAAGGTCAGCCTCATATTGTAAAGTGATTTTAAAAATGGGAAAGGCCAAATAGAAAATTAAACAAATTCCGTTTCAAAATGTCTATATTTACTAGAGATCTAACTAAATGCAGGGTTTGCATTTTTATACTTGTGATATTGAGCTATAAGACGCCTCTTTCATTTTCTCTACAATGCACTCAGTTACTTGAATTTCATGGAACTTGGACTTGCTTCTGGTCAAAATACTGTCACTGTAAAAAGTACAACTTAAAGGTATCTGTGCAAAGATTGGAGTAAACTGACTTGAATCTGTAATACCAAGTTTTCTGTTCTTCACTCTACCTTCTCAATTTTGATTATTTAACATTATGAATTCTGTTATGAAGTTTTTCTTCTGAAATTATGCAGTGCAAGATTTTACCTTCAGCTCCTTGATGTACCTCACAGTAACAGTTTCATTACTGAGGGCATTTTGACTTGACAGAATGGCTTTACCGGTGGGAAAAGAAAGGGTTGCCCTGAGATTGGTGAGAGTTCAGCTCAGAAGAATGATGGTTATTTTAAAGGCAACTGCAGCTCATCTCAAATTGCATTTCATTTGCTGGAGTAAAAGTATTGTCATGTTGTGAGAAAGCAAAAGGTGGGAAGAATTTAAAATAATTGAAGTTTTACACTTTACCTAGACAGAATTAATTGAGAATGTATCTGCTGTGGGATAAATTTAGGAGTATCCCCACATCCCAATGCTGCCTGCATTCAGGGAAATAAAATACAACTCGGCTGTAAACATTAAAACTCCAGTGATGAAATATTAATATGAAAACAAATTCTTATTTTTCACGTAGTTGATCAGATTGGTATAATAGATAAATAATTTCACTTTTTAATACTTGTGGAGTCAGAATACAAAGTTTTTGTTTCCACAAAAGCTCTACATCAGTCAGAATAACTTTAGTTGCCTACCCTATGAAATGCTTGCTGGGTGTGCATCATGCCTACGCGCTGCGTCCCTTTTGTGTGGATATGAGGGGAATTTTTGAGATGGGAACCAGTGAGCAGCCTGTACTTAGCAAGATTGTGTTCTCTGGGTGTCAGCCTCTAAAAATGTTATGACATACTTATATTGAGTGTGGTTCATGAGATACCTGAAGTAAATCTGGATTTAAAGTGGTATAATCACTCTGAGTAATCTTGAAATACTAGTAGCACATTTAGTCATGTGGCAAATTTTTCTACTATGCATCTCAGCTTTAGTTTACATTTCCTTAGGGTTAAATTGAATTATGGCTGAAATTACATTATTTTTAAATTCCTCATGTGGAATACTCAAGTTTGATCTTGTAAACATAGAGGAAAATTTCTAAATCTGCATAAACATTGGTTTCTACATTGGCTTTTCTTTGAAATATCAGCTGTTTACTTTCCACATGAAAAAGCATTATTACATTTCTGTAATAGACTAAACAACTTGACAAGAGACTTGAACAATTAGCTCACAATTATCTTCTTCAGCTTCAGTTAATGAACTATGGAAAAGATGCACATTAGTTTCTGGAAAATTTGAAAAGATGTCGTTCTTACATATTTCCCTACATTTCTTCTTTTCTTTTATAAGTTTCTTCTTAATTTTTTATTTCTCTTTTTAAGTTTTAAGAATTTTTTTTGTCTTATTTGCATTAGGCAATTCTTAACTTACTTCCAAATGTGTCACTTCCACGACTTCACTGAGCAGTGTAATGGAGATGTTAACTAATTTTTACATCTTCGAATTATATATCCCCTGAATATTCAGGACTAAAACCTGCAGACAGATGATGTAGGATGGAAGCTGAAGTCTGTTGCTTTGGACTTTTTGCAAACATTCCATCTAATCAAATCCAAAGTGATCAAATTTTCCTTTCTGAGTGGTTCTTTGTTATTAGGAATCAGGAGAACAGGGCTGAGATCTTAAAAAGTACTGGTTTTCATAAGCTAATCAACCAGGTTTTGCTGCAGTATCAACAGAAAGGATTCTTGCCGAATATTAGTTGTCTGTTATTTAGAAAATTTCCTTTAATTTAAAATTGAAATTTATTCATGATCCTTTTCATGCATGAGTGTTGGTTCAATGTTGTCTTTAGATAACTCATTATCTATTCATTGTACACAGAAAGAGATTCAGTTTTCAAAGTTCACTGCAGTTTGATAAAGTGTGACAAGCTTTCGAATTGACATGCCAGTAGTCTTTCCAAAAATGGTAGTTTGTTACAGTCAAGGTTGCCTTAATTGCAGCATTTGAGTTCATCTAAGTAGACTTTAAAAATATATTTCACCTTTCCTAGATGCAGACTTTCAAATAAGCTTGCAATCACCAAGCAAAATAACATCCTTGAAGAATAGGCAGTAGTATTATATTAATAGTATTATAGTCTATAGTAGCTATATAAATAGCTACATTTTATGCATCTAAAAGAAAATAATTTCAGAAAAACTTTTACCTCATTTAACTGTGTTATGATTGTATTTTGTTTTGTCCTTTTTTCCTGTTTGCAAATCATGGGTGAACCTGAAACCTGCTAATACTCCGAATATATTATCAATAACATAAGAGAAGTTGTTTTCCTGTTCATTCATTGGTACTGAACTTCATGTAAAGTAAGAGGGGAAAAGAATGTGGGTGGTATAAGGAAAGCTGTGAAATTATCAAAGCAGAATATTATGATTGTCACTCGTAAGAGAATTTTAAACGCAGAATTCTGGTAGTAAAACACTGTGTTTTACTAAAAGGCCTGTAAAAGTCCTTGCAGTCAGATACGGGGTATAAGCAGTATCTAATAATTTCCCTGGGAGATGAGTGGGAGAATATTGATTTGGTTGCTAACTAAATGCCTTTTTTTTTTCCCAAAACTACATAACTACATGCCTTTGTCTTTTCTAGACCTATTCTTTTATGTAGGATTGCTAGTGAGTGTTTAGTTTACAAATCTTAACACATCCTGAAGAAAGAAGAAAAATCCTGTAATGAGGTTAGCAAAGGAGTGCCTTCAAAGCTTTATACATGAAGAACAAAGGTTTGTCCTGCCCTATTATTTTTGGTAACCCTGACAAAATCAGACATGTTTAAAGAGTTCTAATAGGTGTTCTGACCTTGCTTCACTGATGGAGTAAAACAGTTAATAATTTCCATTCAAGTTCTGGTATATTCTATTTCTGTGAAAGCAAATGAATAAACAAAACAAACAAAAAAAGCCTACAGAATATTCTTAAAGTATTGAGAGCTGAAATTCATCTATATTAATTTAATCGTGATCCTTTTCTTTTGAGATAACCCAGTACATAATTTGACAGCATTTGTTTCTGATGATTCTTTTCTAGGTAATGGCAAGCAGTTCTACCATCATTTTTATTTATTTTATTTATGTATTCTGAATAAATGAAGGCCCTGTTGCCAAAAGCATGTATTTGTTTAGTGTTGTATATGTTTATGCAGATTTTTGTTTTGTGCAGTCAAAAATCAAAAGGGTACTTAAGCGTGTTTGTTCATTGCTCTGTGCATCTTCAACGTCTCACAGGAAGCATTTGTGACATATGGAATTGTCTAGTTACAAATCTTCTTGTACAGAAATGCAATCATAGTTTTGATTAACTTGAAAAGGAAAGTTGTTGCTCTCAGAAATCGCTATCCAGACGTTCAGTCAACTTTGGGGGCTTTTCTGTGTGTGCTGATTTCCCAAATTGAGCTCATGCATCTTTCAGACAGATGGGCAATTTTATGAAGCTTATAAATGGCTGAAAGCTTTAGTGGCTCTGTCATGCGCAGTTTGTTTTTTAAATGCTACTGGTTTGTGAACAAGGCATTAATAACTTGTATCGAGCAACTATAAAGGATTTATTTTAATAGGACTGGGTCAAACCATGTTTCCTAAATTAGAGTAAGTTCCATATGCAGTGGAAAATTTTGGTGAAGAAGAGTGGCAGAAGCAAGATGACTTGCTACATGCAAAGATCTTTTAGCATTCTCCTCTGCCTTCTCAAGTTACAGGTATAAACTCATTTTACTTGGAGTAGTGATTTTTTTCCCCTTTTTATCCAGTTGTATGTTTATGCGTTATGAGAACAAGCACACGCTTTGGGTTTTGCAGCTTTGCAAGGCAGCTGCTTAATTGAGACACCCAGCCAACAGAGGCAAAAATATCAACAAATATGTTGATTTCATTTATGGTCAGTGACTTAGCAACCTTTGTTCACCTGCTGTAGGAATCCCGATAACTGCTCTTCCCACAAATTCAAGAAATATGCATTAGGATAAAAAGGAGAAAGTGTTTCTTGAAAGCAGAATGCATTAGACAATATGGAAAATCCTAACTATTTAGAAGAGGTGTATTCTGGGGATTTTGCTTTTATACGATATAGAAAACCCTTCTAATCACGGTATTAAAATGTACTGCAAACATGTGCATGGCATTCAGGGATGAAGACTTTCCAGTCTGTGCTGATTTCTGGCTTTCAAAGCTTGGGTGAGTGTTGCTATTGTCAGAGAGGTGTGGCAGGGTTGGGGAGATTTTGGTTTTGTTTGTTCTGTTTTTTTAACATAAGCAATCTAATTTCTCTTAGTGTTGCATCAGGATATTTTTCTACAATATTTTCTATCTTTATTTTTTTTACTAGGGACCTAATAGTTCTATAATAGGTAGAAATCTCTCAGCAAATGTAGAAGAGGATGTCTGCCTAAGACCTCTTCTTCCCCTTCATTTGAAGGACAACATACTGAATTTAGAAGAGAGAATTGACATTCTTTGTAAAAAGTGCTGTTTATGCATAGCTATCAAAATAGCAAAACTACTGCTTTAGATTTAGCAGGATAGATATGAGTTTGCTGTGTTACTCCATTCCTGCCTCATTCAGTCACAGACGAGACACAGATTAATTATTCTTTTTTTGTGGTACACTATTTCTAGTCAACAAGGAAATCCACTCACGTTTGTAAATATTCTAAGTTTACAAAGTTTCTTTTAAAACAGGTGGTATACAATTCTAGTGGAAAGCGATGATGCTTTAAAACATGTTTCAAGTATAACAGATTAGTTGATGAGAATGTGAAAAAAATTATTCAAGGGTCTTACTCCCAGTCTTGCATAAAGCAATTCCTGGTGTGAAGAAAGAAAGATGTACTATGTACAAGCAAATGTAATATTATTGAAGTCATTATCCTTTAACACAACAAAGCAATACAGAACAGATGTTAATCTTCTTCTTGAGTGGTTTACCTATTGCACTTTTTAACTGTAGAAAACAATGACATATGATGCTTATGAATGGAAAAAATGAAAATAATCCATACTACATTTGAGTCTAAAACTGTTGCAGTTCTTGAATGTGTTTGAAAACACTAGCTGAAGTGCTTGCTTCTTATCTGCAGACCTCATTCTTGTGTTTTTGTATTGGCTGTTTGATATTAATGATAAGAAACAAGCTTTGTGCTACGAACTGTAATAATACATGAACACAGCATTAAAGTGTACTGTGGGCCAAATTCGAATATATGCATCTAGTCATTGTGTTATTTCCAGGACCTTAGATATCCTTTTTTTTTTTTTTTTTTACATAATTCCTGCTTGTGTTTTTTTTCTTTGAAGGAAAGTTAAACATGTTCTTAGTCAGTGAGTGACAATCTGTGTGCCAGCTGTGAACGTAAGGGTGTGAAAGGTAAAATAGATTGATGGTGCCAATTATGCTGTAGCCCTTTTTGTTGTGTGTACTCCTGAAGCAGAGGTGATTAAATTTTGAAGGAAATTGATAGTTATTACTTCTGAACTGAATTGATTTTTTTCTGTAGAGTCTTGTAAGTGTTGCTAGTTCAGGTAATTTAGCTGAATTTAGAGCTTCAGCAAGAACTGTGAGCTAATTCCTTTTTTTCTTTCCCATGTTCATTTTAGTTTTTTGAAGTGCTATCTATTTCAACTTGGTTTCCTTCATGGGGTGGGCATGGAGTTAAGCTGTACCTAACATATATAATATTTTTTTAAATGCTATGCCTTGATTATGAATGACAGTGAAGTAATAGTTATAAAAACTAAATTAAAAGCAAATTTCCTTTATTTCAATGGGATGGAGTTTGGGACCCCTTCAAAGAAGTCTGAAATTCTGGAAAGTGCAGTTATTAAACGGTTAACTATTCTAGCACACTTCTTGGTCATGGTGTCGTCTTCATTTTTTATATGGACAATCACTTGCATTTTGCTAGGCTGTAGTGGGCTTTGTTTGTCCTCTTTGGGTACTTTTAGAGTTCATGTAGTAGAAGGGATGAGCTTGTCCCAGTATAAATCAATTACGTTGGCAGAAAAAGGTCTGTGATTAAGTTGCTTGTATCTCTTCTAGACTGTCTGATTAAGCTGGCATATACTGAGTTGAACTTTAGCAACATGCTTTAGGTAAAAAAAAAAAAAATAAGAAACCTGTCAAGGTTGGGCGCCTTCTGTGCCTGAGAACAATTGTCCCCCCAAGGAGCCTACCTGTTCCCCACCTCACCCCTAAGATCTGCGTCCCATAACATGAAAACTTTGAGAAAATATGGCACAGTCGTTTCATTTTCAGTTCATTCCCCGAACAGTTCTTCTTTAGAGAGATGATATTTTATTTCAGGATATAGTCACCATCTATTCCAGCATACTGGCTGCTTCACAGTAGTTTCTCTGTGGTGTGAAAATTGTAACTTGTGAGGCACTCCTGCCTTACTGAAGCAGCAGCATGAGCTGTGAGGCAAGTCAGGGGTACAGCAATTTAACTGCACACTATTTGGTATGAAATAATTTTTAACTGTAAGGTGTCAGTCTAACCTATCTTGCTATTACAAGTTGTACGGCAGATGCACGTGTTGGTTTTTGGTAATGCATCCTTGCAGTGTTTCTGTAAACCTGCTTAAATGCGTATGCATTCTTGTTGTTGAGAGGTAAATACCAAAGATATAGCAGAATCCTGTAAGCAGAGTTACATTCCTGCTTGTAAACAAGAGATAAATAGTGGAGGAAAACCAGAATTTTTCTGTTTCCTGTATTCACTCTCCTCCTTCAGGCTGTGTTCTTAACATGATGGGGAACAGATTTTCTCGATTCTTTTAGATTTTTGTTCAAAACACAGTGTCCCTGAAGCTGTAAACCCCTTCACAGCTCTGGAATGTGATACCAAATCCCAGGGAACCTGAATGTTTCCAGGTTTCAGTAGCTGAGAAAAAAGAATAGGGATGATGGTGAAGTTATTCTTGAAAATGTGTCTATTGATGGGATCTTGATCAGTACAATCTACAGGGAGCTGAGGGACAAGAATGAGAATTTGTTTTGCAGGAAACATGGAAGGGGATCATAGCAGAAAAGGCTGATTGACAGAAAAAAATAAAGACCAGAAACATAATTCTGACCCGTTTATTTTAAGTTTTGGGGTACATTTGCTTTTCTAGTTTTATCTTGCTGCATAAGGGGTGGAATACCTCTCTTTCGAAGACAGGCTTAGGGGGATTGTTAAACCTGTAGAAGGGAAGGCTCTGAGGATGCCTTAGAGCACCTTCCAGTACCTAAAGGGGGCCTACAAGAGAGTTGGAGAGGGACTTTTTACCTGGACATGTAGGGATAGGACAAGGGGGAATGGCTTCAAACTGAAAGAGGGCAGGGTTAGATGTTCTATTGGGAAGAAATTCCTTCTGTGAGGGTGATGAGGCACTGGAACAGGTTGCCCAAAAGTTGTCAATGCCCCATTTCTGGAAGTGTTGAAGGCCAGGTTGGATGGGGCTTGGAGCAACCTTGTCTAGTGCAAGGTGTCCCTGCCCATGGCAGGAGGGTTGGAACTGAATTATCTTTAAAGTCCCTTTCAGCCCAAATCATTCTATGATTAATCAGGTATCAATCACGTATCTAAGAGCAAGTTCCCATTTGCTGTGAAGGTAAAAGCGGTTTTTCTGAGTATATTTATATACAAATACAATGTTTAACTAGAATTCTTCTTGTCTGCTTTAGATAGCTGGACAGAGCTTTGGCATGATATGGTTATCCTATTTTTCTAATTAGTATGGGGTGTATACGTGTTGTTGGTGCAATATTGTTGGAAATATATATACATACTGAGTGTAAATGGAATTACTTAAGGATTAGATATAAACAATGTAGTAAATTTACAATTCCCAATCAGAGACAGATTTCAGAAAAACAAGTCCAGAACTTTGACCAATTTTTTTTGTCCGAGAGTAGCGTGCTTAGTTATTTAATTGACTGTTTTATTCAAAGCCATTTTATGAAAAGTATTATGTAATGCTTTTTGAATCATTCAATATTCATTTGAATCATTGCCATAAAAAGATTCTTATTGAATGTTCAAATCCAACTTTGTGGATTGCTGTCAGATATATGTGCTATTTATCTCTGTTGCTTTTAGAATTAATACACAAGGAAACGAGTAATATTAGTTTTATGGAGATCGTTCTTTAGTTCAATGACTCTTTTTTTGGTTTGTCAATATATAAAATAAGATGGTTAAAGTGTGTATTTTTTGAGAGAATGAATTGTTCTAAAGTTGCTAAAATGAGCATGCCTCTTCTGTGGTATGCCAGTTCTCTCCTTTAAATGAGCTACAGGAATGCACTGTGTGAAGAAACACATTAAGGCTTTGAGCAGCACAATTCACAGAATCACAAAATGGGATGGGACCACAGTGTGTCATCTGGTCCAACCTCCCTGCTCAAGTAGGGTCATCCCAGAGCACAAGGCACAGGATTGCATCCCAACAGCTCTTAAATATCTCATGAGGGAGGGTCCACGCCCTCCGTGGAAAATCTGTTCCAGTTCTTGGTCACTCACACAGTGAAGTTGTTCTTCCTCATGTTCAGATGGAATTTCCTGTGCATCAGTTTCTGCCTGCTGCCTCTTGTCCCATTGCTTGGCACCACTGAGCAAAGTCTGGCTTCATCTTCTTGGCCACCTCCCTTCAGATACTGACAGACACTGATGAGGTGCCCCCTCATCTGTCCCTTCTTGAGGATGAACAGTCCCAAATGTCTCAGCACTTGCTTTTATCCACCTTCGTGAGAAATATTACTGAAGAGTAATAAATCAGGCATTTGGTGTTTTCTTTCATATTTGGGTTTGAGTTTCAAGGTTTTGGTAGTGGGAATGGCTACAGGGGTATCTTCTGGAAGATTCCCTTGCAGCCCATGGTGCAGATCGTGGTGAGGCAGCTGTGCCCCTGCAGCCCATGGATGTCCATGGGGGAGCAGAGATCCACCAAAAGGAGCCCCACCATAAAGCAGGGGAATGGCAAAGGTTGCTGTAACACAGCGGGAAGCCCATGCTGGAGCATGGTCCTATCAGGATCCATGGAGAGAGGAGCCCACACTGGGGCAGGTTTGCTGGCAGGACTTGTGACCCACGCTGGTGCAGTCTATTCCCAAAGGACTGCATCCCATGGAAGGGACCCATGCTAGGACAGTTTCTGAAGAACTGAAGTCTACGAGCAGGACCCAGGTTGGGGAAGTTGATGGTGGAGTGTCTCCCATGGGAGGGACCCCACAGTGGAACAGGGGAAGAGTGTGAGAAGTCCTCCTCATGAGCAGGAAGGAGTGAGTGGCTGAGCCAGAGCTGATTGCGCAGCCTCCATTCCCTGTCTCCCTGTGCCATTTAGGGGGAGGAGGTAGAGAAAATCAGGACTGAAGTTGAATCTGGGAAGGGAGGAGTGGGGGGAAGATGTTTTCAGATTTGGTTTTATTTTCTCATTATCCTCCTGTGGTTTGCTTGGTAATAAGTTAAACTAATTTCTTCAAATTGAGTGAGTTTTACTCATGACAGTAATTGGTGAGTGATTTCTCCTGATCGTTACCTTGACCTATGAGATTTTCATTATATTTTCTATGCCCTTTTCAGCTGAGGAGGGAAGTGACAGAGAGGCTTTGACGGGCACCTGGTGTCCAGCCAGAGTCAACCCACTATTATTTAAATAAAACTGAGTTGCTTCAGGACCAAGGTCAGTATCTCTGACGAGGAGTTTAACAGCTGCCTTGCCATGTGTCACAAAAGCGATGGTTGGTTAGCTGGCACCCAGAAGTGGCCAAGCATAGTGGATACAGAAGGAAACAGAGTAATGCGATTCATAGTAATGACCTGGAAATCTGATTTTCCTTCTCTGTGTAAGGCTCAGAAAATGCAGGGGCTAATTAAAATCCTTAGATTAAGCCATGAGAAATCAAAGAGATGCAAAGCAGCTCATTTCTGGGTCTCTGATGAAGCAGCTCTGGGATGATATAAAATGCTATTCTTCACTGTTTTTCTGCATGGCTTTAGGGGACTAGTAGTTGTCAAGGAGAATTGAAGTGGAGTGATTGATGTGTTAAGGTAAAAAGTCAGTGATGTAATCTTCATCCCAGAAGGCATGTTGTTCCGTGGTATATCGCCTGTTTTACAGGGAAAGGCTTAGAGTAGATTGATTATGTATGAGAAAGAGTAAGCTAGAAGAATTAGCCAAGAGAGTATTGTGTTCATCTAGACAGTTTCCTTCTTAAATTGAAAAAAAAAAAATCTGTGCTGTGATGATAATGAAAAGCAAACAACCTTAGGGTGAAACATAAGTGAGGAATTTATTGTGTGGAAACAAGAAGAAACAAACTGTCTTTGTAATCATTTTAATAGGAACATGTGTTTCCAGCTATATATGGATCTGTCTAATGGTTGTCTCCTTTCTGTTGAGCAACACTATTGGATAAGATGGCATCTAGAAAAAAGCATTAAGATGGTATTGTTGCTTTCATGTTGTGTATTTTACCATTTCAATTCTAATTTCATAATTTATATGAATTATATCCTGGATATATGCAAAGGCATCTAATGCAGCATCATGATTTTCATCCTGTGTTCTTTGAGTTCATAGGGCTAGCTGGCTGTGTTCCAACATTCATTTGAGAATTAAAAGAAAAACCTGGTATTTGAGGAAAAAAATAGAGAATACTACATCTCATTGATTCTTATGTTGATTACATTGTTTCTTTCTGTTTATGTCAGTGGGCTTCTGTTATAAAAAGCATTTTAATTTTATGCTGAAAGCTAGTGAGTGATAGCTGCTTTTGATAAGTCGTATTTGCTGTCTGATCAGTACAGGTAAGAACTGTGGCTTCTGGTTTAGGAAAGATAGAATTGAGCAAAAAGTGAAGTAGAAGAAAAAAATAAATGTATTTAATTTCTGGGAAACAGATTTAGAAGTTTTCCCTTTTCTGTTGAGTAGTCTGGTATAAGAAACTTATTTTAATGGGGTCATGTCTTAGAGGGAGAGAGGATTTTTATACCTTAGTCCTGTTTCCAGCTTTTTAAATTGTTTTTAAGATCTGTCTTGATTTTCTTCTCTTGATATTGGACATTTGTGAGCATTTTTAACTCCAAAGTCGTTCTTATCTGTATGATGTTTTGATATCATACAGTAAATCTGCCAGTGTAATAATCTAACTTTATTTTGTCTGTTTTCAAATAATTTTTCAACTGGGAAGCCAATGATATCTTATCTAATTGAGCAGAATGAACTTAGCCTCCTTAAAATTCCTGTTGATTTATGACAGTCTCATACCAAAGAAAGCATCTCATTCACTAGTTTGCTCAGAAGTACCTTTAGCCAGCTGGAATGCTAACCCAGCAGATAAGATTATGCATTTGAGAAGCTTCATGCCAAACGAGTATCGCTGCTGTTGGTATCCAGCGATATTCCACAGGCACAGAACATCTTATGTTAACATCTTATTGTTAACGTAATATGAGCTGGGAAAAGAGATTTGCTGTGGGAGCATTCTCAGGTGGGCCTCAAGATTTGCATACATTTATGCTTGTTTTGTGTTTTAAACTTGTACATGGTTCCCTGGCGCTCTGATTGGATCTCTTGCCTTGCCAGCAGATAATCACACAGCAATTGAATACATTCAGTTTGTGGTGTCTCAAAGCACATGTTAACGACTCCAGTGTTTGAACAGTAAGACAAATGTTTGTTGGCTGTGGGAGGCAAGGAAAACAAGATGTGTGTAAAGTGTGGTATACTCAAGTGATACAACACAAACAATGAATAATGAGCAAAGTTTAAATTGTTCTTGTACATTCTGTTTTAGAAGTTTAGTATCTTCCCCTTATGCTTGTATTCTATTGCTGTTTGAATACCCACTGTCTTGGGAATACAGCTCTTAGGCGAATCACCAAGTATCCCCCTGTTCCCTATGTTTTAATGACCACTGCAATTTTAGCTTCTCTTTTAATCTCTGTTCTGTGGATGTTGCAAGCCTTAAGAGAAGTATTTTGGGTGGGCATGCTTCAGGTAGGTCACTACAGGAACTAAGGCAAGACATACATTTTTCTTAAGCCTACATAGAGCACAATTAAGGCATTTAGGGATATTTTCTCTACAGTTTATAATACCTTGAGGGTCACTAGTGCTGTTACAGTAACTATGTAAGTCCCATGTTTGGGAAAAAAGTTTATAGTATAAATGCTTTTATACTGATAAAACTGCCCACACTGAAGGGAAACAATCTTCTAAATGGCTTTCCTTAACTGTTTAATAGAGGATAAACACTGGGGTGAATCAATGGAAGGTCAACAATCCTAACATGAAGTGGAAGGTCAGCAGCTTTGTAGAGCAAGTTGCTTCCCTAACTTGGCTGCCCTTATTGGCATTATATTAGTGATTTATTTCAGATTATGTCTAGCCTCAGCATAAAAGTTAAGCTTGAAAAGAATTTGATGAATCATTAAAATAGTAGACTATGACTGAAAAGTTAAAATGGTAAACTAATTTTGGTCGCAGAACTGTAGTTGAGCACCCAATTTGGTTTTAATAGAATTATTCAACTATCTGCTTAATCTCTCCATAAAGTGAAGGGTGCTACTAAGAGTGACGCTTCAGGACACATTGACGATTCTGGTCAATGTACCAGTATTGCAGCATAATCTATAAATCAGATTATAAAGAAAGAAAATAAATAAGAGAACTTCCGATTGGTGCACTTGACCATTAAACCCAGTCATAACTTTTTCAATGTTTCCTCACTCTTTATGAAAATCCCTTTAACTCTCATTTGGTTTTTTTTTCTAAAATGTTTTGCATTGCAGCTAGAATGTAAAATGCAGCTGGTGGAGATTAACAGGTAGGAGTTATCTGTGGTAGGAAAAAGGGAACCAATTATTCAGAATGCTCTCCTAGTTCCCAATGTACCAATAAAGACTTAACCATAGGCTCTGCTCACTTCTCCCCTTCTTGCCAGCACTTCCCCAGTTTTGCTTCTTGATGCTGACAGTCAGTCTGGGACTGTCTTGTGGTGTGATGGACTCTACTAATTTTTAGTATCAGACACAAATTGTTCCCAGGGCGATAATAAATTATTTGTGTGTTTTCAGTGTTCCTAATTGCTGCTTTTGCAGCCTTTCCTCAGTATTGTCAGGGGTGATTTAATCTGACTGTATGTTATGACTGAAGCAAGAAAGAGAAAAAGCAAAGGAGAAAAAGGCATAAAGAATTCTTGACATTGCTTAACTTTCATCTCAGACCATTATGGTTGCTTAAAACATCTTCTTAACTTTTAAAGCACATACTTTTATGGCAATTAATTATATTTAGTGGATGACATGGTATATTTTATATTAATATTATATTTTAATCTTCATATTATACGGTAATTTGTAATGTATTGCTCTTTCACGCACTGAACAAGAAACTATACAGCATCTACCAGACTTCTAAGCTGCAGATCAACTATAATTTCTGCATTAAATGTGTTCACACGTCTGGAGTATGCTGCTGTGGCATCAAACAACACATTTGCCTTGGGAGGCTAATGTTGATTTTAGCTGTTCAGACACTGGAGTCTTTTGCTGTTAACTTGTTTTGCCTTCCTTTCTTGAAACTTACGTTCTCTGTGCAGTTTCTAAAGCTTTGTCCTTATATCCAAGAATGTCCTCATTTTGGTTTTTGGTTGGGATTGTTTGTTTTTAATTTAATCTGTTATGATGTTACCATGGTGCATGTGAAAATGGAGTGCTAAGGGCTTCTGACCTGACCAAGTTACAGAGAAGAAAGCAGTTTTTTGACTAAAATACAGGTTTTATTTCCTTCCACTCCTATCTGCTCCTTGACACTACTGCAATTATGCTAGAGATTGAGGCAGTCTTTAACTTGTATGTTTTTGCATAGATGTTGTGACAACTAAGCAGGGCATGTAGGCAAAATTAAAACAGCTAATCTTGTCAGAAGTCTGTATTCAGCACATATATAGGCAGAGTTTTCTTGCCTACCTTCTGACTTAGTTAAGCCTAATTGCTCTTATATCTCAGAATTGATTCTTATTCTAGTCATTAACTCAAATTTGTCTTTTAATGTTTTTAAAGAAATTATCTGCTGAAACGTAGAGCACAGCATCTGTATTCATCTTACATTTTTTGAGACATTTTATGTTATGGGTAGTTCTTAACTGTCCATTAATAACCGCAGCAAAATTCTCTCAGTTCTTCCAGAAAAGGCAGAAATCATGAAATTAGGACACAAGGATAACCTTTTTTTCTTGTTTGAAACATACTGTTAAACTATTGTTGAGATTACATTTTAAATATTTCTTCAAAATGTTTTTAGATGCACTCAAGTACGTAGCAAGTGAACAGATGCATATCCTGCAGCAGCAAGGTAAAATAAAAAAAGAAAGAAATGCCAATGGCCCCTTTAGGGCTGAGTTTCTTCAGTTATCATTTTATCCTGTCATATGATTCTGCAGTCAGCTGCAGGCTCTCTGAAGCAAGAACTATTTTGAGATGTGTTTCTGTGTGTGTCTAGTATGGTTCCTGTCTCAACTGATGCGTATAGGAATTACTACAAAGCACATTGAAAGTATAAAGAAATAGGTGGCCTCATAAACAATTAATATTAATTGTGTCTTTTAAAATAACTAGTAGCAATACCTCGAATATTAAGGAATGCCTCAGTCTGAATGAAGGTTGCCATTATATGAGGCAGGTATGCTTTTCTCGTCATGAATTATTTAATTCCTTTCTTATTTCGTGTAACAGGTGGTACGTTGTTGGAAATGCTTATAGTTTTCTATGGAAATAGCTTGCAAAATTTTCTAACACTGTGTTCCCAAAGATATGGTATTCCAAGTAGGAAATGATCACTTAAAGGAGTAAACTGTTCCTGTTTCATGTTAATGTGCACTATTAATTGCATGCTCTTGAGTGGGTTCCTAAAGTTTCCTTCCAGAGCATGAATGTCAATGTGTATGCCATCAATCTCAGTACTTCTTAGAGAATTTTTGTTAGAATTGGATCATGGTTTGGAAACTTCATTTCATTTAAATTAATTCCCCATTCAGCTATGTACAGATTTTAATTCCTGGACTCCTTAGATCGGTGAGTTTTGCTCATTTTGTCTTGTCATTTTCTAGGATAAATCATCATGACCCAGGCAACCGAATTTATTCCAGTTATGAAACATGAGTCAAACTTAATTTTTGGAGGTGAAAAGCAGTAGTGTATATCAAAGCATCATGCCACCTCCCTCCCTAGTTAGCAGTTTTGTTTGCACTGTGAAGATGACAACCAAAAGTGCTAATGCAAATTACTTTCTTTAGGATATGAAACTGGGAGAGAATTACTTTATTTCTGACATGAAATTGTGAGAGATAAAGAGTGGAAACATAGTATCACATTGGTGACATTTTGCAGGAGACCTTGGAGAAACTTCTGTATGTTTGAAAAGTAAAAGCAAGTTAAGCCTTTTGGGTGAACTTACATGGAAAATAAAAATAGGAAAAAAGCAGGCAGCTCTCTTCAAAACTGAACTACAGTTGCATTAAAAAAAAGGTGCTAGGAAATGCAGCTATAATTTAGCATCCCTTTTGTTTCATAAAGAACACACTACAAAATACAGAATTTTAACATATTGTGTGTGGTTTTTTTTTTCTAGTTTTATACCTGTCCTTTCAAAGACATCATTTTCATGATAAGTACACAATATACACACTTTCTTTTAATATAAAGCTCTTAGCTCTGTTACATTTTTCTCAATCTTTTCTGTCACCCAAGGTCCACTTAAAAGCATTTGTGTTTCTACTTGACCTCATATTTATTGAGACATAAACCAAATCTTTGGGCAGCAAACTGTTATCTTTTAATAGTAATGTTAGGACTGTATAGATACTTTTTACTGTTTTTAAAGTTATTTTTGATTGTGAAGGTAGTAATATCTTTATTGGTATTCATAATGATTTTTAATGTAATTTATGTATGCCTTTGTGTATATTAAATAAGCCTATTATCTCACATTAATTGATTTTAAAGTACTTTATCATCCCTGCTAATCTGCATGCATTAGGTTCTAGTTGAAAGCTAAATAAACCACCCCTTTGCCCCATACACACCCCTTGTAATTTTTTATCTTTTGTAAATCTCGAATATGCAAATTTAAGATCTGTCAGGTCTGGTTGGATTCTCTAAACACAGCTGAATATTTCCCACTGTGGATATTCTGATGTATTGCTGGCTTAATTTAAAAAGTTGTTTGCAAAAGTCTCTAGACTGTACTTCTGCTAAACACCTTTAGTAGCACATTGCTTCTATGAAATGCTTAGGATCTTTTTAAGACAAGTTTTGTCAGGAGCTCAGTATTATTAGACATGGATTTTAAAGAAGGCATACTCTTACAAAGTTGATTCTTTTTCATATTGGGTTTTTGAAAGGTTCTGGAATGTTTGCTTCTTGCCTGAGGATGGTTATAACAACTTCTTGTAGTGAAGTGAATTTATCAAGAGCTGTTATATTTGTGACAAGTGCACAAAAATAGCAAATACAAATACAGATTTCTAAGTCGTGTAAGTCACCCAATAAAGAAATATTTGTATCTGTAAAACTACCTAGAATCAAATGTCTAAATGCTCATGAGATTGAAAGAATAGAGATTTTCTCAATGATGTAATAGTCACCAGCCAGTGTAAAATTAACAGTATAAGCTTATGTTGTTGTCATCATCATCATTGTAGTATTCTTCTTGAATTTTGTAAAATATTTGTCCCCCCAAAAGTGAGTTTTTTTTTATCACACTGTCAAGATCAGCTATTCCATGTATGTTGTACTAACTGAACAGTATACTCGGACCTTGAATTTTGCTCAAAACAGGTGCACATCAGACCTTAAATGAACACATTAAAACAATTGGTGACTTCCCTTTTCCACTTTCTTGTATCCTTTACAGTACAACATCATGATATATGAGGCCCTCTTCAGTGCTAGATGCAGTATTCAACTTGACTTTATTGTGATTATCTAATTTAAAAATTATGAAAAACAAGAGTAGTAACCAGATTTATAGCTAGCAAAAAGTATTATTACTTGTAGTAGATCTCTTTCGGTTATTCTGAAGTAGCTGGAAAACCAAAAAAACCCTGTTTTCCCCTTTTGAATATCCCCAGAAAATCTGCAATCTTCATACAATTTCTTGTTCTGTTTTTTCTGTTGAGGTGACTGGATACCATTGGCCAAAAATAAGAGTTGTCTATTGTTAAAGTGGTACTGGATATCTGGGGCACAGTTATTTCATAATTCTGTTGGAGTATAGGTGTTACCGTACGGAGTCAGAGCAATGTTCTGCATCCCCTTCCCACAAAGCTACTAATAAGTTCTTGGGAGAGCAGAACAGGTCAAAAAAGGAACAATGCTGAAACGGAGTAATTGTTCAACAATCTGTGGCTTAGTAACTCTTTGAGGCTGAAGTACTAATGTCTTTATTTTTAGAACTTGGTACTTTTTCCTTCCAGAAATTTGTGTCATTATTTTGAACAATGCTTTGTGGCACTGAGTTCTGTTTTTTTAAGTTCATGTGGTGTAAAACAAGTACTTGTTTAGTTCAGTTACTTTTGCTTTCCTGCTTGCTACTTCTTCCAAAACAAAAACCAGTAAACAAAAGCAGGGTTATCACTCTACCTTTTGTCTGTCATTCATGATTTCACACATGAGGCTTGCCTTCAGTCTTCAATCTTCTCTTTTCTACACTGAAGAGTGTTGGTCTGCCTACCATTCCTGTCATTCCTTTTTTCATAAATACTAATTTCTAGCATCTCTTTTTATTCTTTTGCAGTTTTTATCTGTCTTATATCTTGGGTGGCAGCAGAGGGAGTGCTGTAGATAATAGTAAAGATCTGGGCTCACAACAGATTTGAGTGAATT
Organism: Melanocharis versteri; assembly: GCA_013397845.1. Taxonomy (NCBI): domain Eukaryota; kingdom Metazoa; phylum Chordata; class Aves; order Passeriformes; family Melanocharitidae; genus Melanocharis; species Melanocharis versteri. Next base: position 1,730,081 of record VZTG01004626.1, read on the forward strand.
TATATATTCTTTGCATTCTGATTCTAATTTTGATTTCTAGTGAACATTAAGATGTTTTTTCCACTGAGATGTTTATTTATATCTATTGTCAATATTTTTTTCTGTATAGTAGTTGTCAGCTCAGTCCAATGCGTATTTGAAGTTAGCCTTTTCTTTCCCATGAGACTTATTTTGTTGATCTACATTGAAATCCATCTGCCATCCAGTTATTGATAAAAGAAGTTAGTCTTTTTTTACAAGGTTTTTTGTCAGCAAAAGGATTGCCATTTCACTATTAACTCCTTTCTGAATCATGTGTGTATAAGTTGAAAAGCAGTCATTTCCACAAGTCCACATAGGTCTTTGTGAAATTTGTGTCGTCTTTCCTCTGATGTGAAGACTAGGATTTGCCTACCATTAATCTTGTGATTAGGCAATGATCCTTTCATGAAAGGAATTTTCCCTCCCTAACATTTCAGTTGCTTTCTTTTTCTGTGTTTGGTAAAAACAACATATAGATTCTGTAGTATGATATATTATCCATATGTGCATTGATTCTGGTTTTTTGTTTCACTTTCTGTCAGTTTTCTTGATACTGGTGTCAGTCTTTAGGAGCTGTAGTTTCCCAGACCCTGCAAACACACTCTTCTGAAATACTGAGGCTATATTTGCTACCTATTTTTTTTTCCTAGTGTCCAAATGCTAATTGATAGTTATAGGCTGGAGTTGCAATTCAGCCATTTCATGTTAGGATTCCCTTAAATTCAACGTAGGATAGCTTCTGCTTCTGACATTATGATACTGATTATATTATGACTGTTTTATAGCTGCTTCTCCTAGTGATTATTTTTGAGACAGATCTTCCACCGTATCTGTGATAAGTGGGAGTTGTGAAGTGAAAAACATCACGAACTTTTTTACAGTGGGCGCGGATGCCGCTGAACATGCAAAGATTTCTGCTCTTTTCATGTCTGATTGGTTTTATGCAGTAGCCTTACTTTTTGGCAAGCTTCACTCTTTGGAAAAGAATTTATTATTAAGCACTTACACTTTTGCAAGGTGTTCCTCAACATCTTTTCTTTTTTGTCCTACCCATGTGAGGTAGGACACTCAGTTTTCTAGTCATGAAGGTTTTTTTGAATCATTTAGATTTGATTTAGAGTATAAACATATTTTAAATAGGCTTTGGTGCCTTGCTGTTTGACCAAGTGAACTTCTTCTCATTGTCTCTTTTTCTAAATTGTTTTGCATTTATTGCTTGGAGACAGGTGTGGATCATTTTAAGCAATGCAAAGACTGCCAAACCCAAAAATCCCTCAGTGTTTCAGGGGTGCTTTTTATCCTTTCAGATACTGCTCTTAACATTCTCTTACTGAATTTTTAGGTTGATGTAATTCGTATTTGTCTGTCTTATTAAATCCTATGCAAAAATACAGAATATAGGAAATTTCAAAATCTGTGTGGAAGTTGCATTAAATTATTCAAACATGTTGAATATTTCTTAGGATAAAGTGAAAATTCAGTTTTCTTCATGTAGTTTACTTCACTGTGTGCTAGTGTATTTGTTATCATGAATTAGTCTTGTGTCCTGACCTGAACTTTATATAAATAATTTTGGTAATGAAGTCATTGCTGATTTAATAGTTTCCTACTCACAAATATTTTAATATCCATTAGCATGTCAATCATTGAGGTCACCATTTAAATTGTAGCACAGTACTATTTTTCCCTGATCAGACCACAAATGTCAGTCTGTATTTATTGTCTGCCAAAACCCCCAGCCCAAAAAAAANAACAACAAAAAAAAAAAAAAAAAAAAAAAAAAAAATCCAAAAGACCCCACCAAGCCAACAAAACAGAAAAGAAACCCACCAGCATGATAAAGGAATTTTCGCTGCACAATTGGATGCTAGATTGATAAATACGGAGAGGGTTGGAGCTGTCCAGTTACACTGATAAATGGCTTACTGTAGCCTTTTCTGTAATATTAATGAAAAATAAATGGTTTAGTGATGCTCAGCAGCTCAGATCATTGTCGATCAGTATAATTTGGTTTGGGATTTTTTTTCAAGTAGGATCTTTATGTATATGGACTGTAAATACTGAGCTACTTGGCATCGCTTCTGGCAAGCCAACCCAATCCCAAATCCCCATAGGATGTAGTAGCTGTGCCATGTAAAGGAGGGTGGCTGGTAAAGTTTTGCCAAAACAAAGTGGAAAAGTCAATTATCCCTCATTGCTGCAGTGAATGTATCAAGCAGGCTCATAATAGCAGATATTGGACTTGTTATGGGGTTTGCCTCCTCAGCGTCTGTCAATATAGTATCTTCCAGGCATTCAGATTTCTAGCTGATCCATTAGAGTAGCATAATATAAATTTATACCAGACTTTTTTCCTCCTAAGCAGGCTATCTGCCAGGGGTTTTTCCACATATTATCGTCTGTCTGCCTTTCTAATGTTTGTTGAATGGTTTGGCTTCTTAATGTTAATGTATATCTTATAAACAACTGAATGTAAACCCAGCACTGTGTTTTCCTGTATCCTGTTCCAGCTTAGCCCCAAGTGATCATGGTATGGAAGAACTCCTGTTGATTAACCACTCCATTTAGGTGTTTTTGTGACATTGAAACAGTTGAATTTGTATTGCAACAGTTGAATTCATCCTCTGTTGCTTTTACTCATCCAAGAGATTGACATGAGGTCATGTACCTAGAAAGGAGACATTTTCAAAATGCTTTATGAAATGTAAGAAGCGAAAATTATGTTTACTTTTATTATTGATGTGCAAAAACAACGTCATAGTTAATAGCTCCCTGCTCTTTTTGATCTGAATAGACTTAAGTCTTCGGTGCTGACTGCAGAGTAAATCACAATGAAGCAAAGGTTGGCCCCCTTGGCCCCCTTGACTGTATCCTCATTGTAATTTTAAGTGATTTTTGTATCATTATGTGTTACCACATGGAAACTTAAACTTATGGAAGGTTTGTGGCAAATAAGTCTTGGCTCCTTTTTTCACTGCAAAGATTCGTGAATATTACGTAGCTGATCTTGCAAATTCAAAAATATTCAGTACTTTAATTATGCTTACTTTATTTAAGTGCTAAAGGCCACAGCAGGCCTGCAATTGCTAGCATGCTAACAGCATATAATACAGCCAATTGCAAACAGCAGTCTAATTTGTTGATTTCAACTGAGGTGTAATTATATTGCTTCATTTGCTGAGCAAATCATACCAGAGCTTCTCTAAATCAGCCTGATTGTGTAATGAAGAGCTAATTACAAACAGCAGTGTTCTTGCAGTAAATTTATGGTGACTGCTAATGCCAGGTTGGCACCACTATGACAATGGCTCATTAGTACATTTACAAAAGCAACAGTGGAATTCTGCCCAAAGCATAGCAACTGTTCCCTATTTCAGGAGGTGTGGGTGATTAACTCTCTCCCTTCTATTGTTACTACTTCAAGGAACAAACAAAAGCAGCACAAAGCACCACGCTTTTGTCACTCCTTCTTGGAAGGAATTATATAGCACTTCGAGAAAAGTCCGCCATAAGACAGAATGACTTGGAAAGAATTTTTCCTAACATTAAAGGCATGTAGACTTGGAAAATGTTATTTGGCTAGAGCATTAGTGACAAGTGGAGGTCTGGTTTGTGCTTTTGCAGTTTCTCTTCTTCCCTTGTACCTTTACTGCGTGAAGTCAAGGATCATCTTGGCAGTTGCAAGGCTGAAAGAAAATTTCTAAGGGGATTATTTTTGTGTCAGCCCTGTGATAAAAAATTTTTTTAAATAGATAAAGTTTTTTAGATTTCTGCAATTTAATATTTTTTCTGTTTAAGGTATAATTGGTGGTGAACTGATATGTCCTCTTTTATTTAATTCTAAATTATGTTTAGTGTCAGACCAACGAACTCAAGTGGAAAAATGAACTGGTCACTGTAAAAATTCACAGCGCAGGATAAGTTCTCTAGTCTTTCTGAAGTTTCCATTAATCTTTTGGGTTTTATTAATTTCTTTGAATTCCATGAAGCATGCATTCTTATAGGTACTTTCAAGCAATTGGAAAAATTTATTTCTGAATCAGATGTGTGTAATTGCCGGTTCGATTTTAAGCCTGACACCCACAGTAGATTGAAGGCTGTTTTACACAAAGGCTTCTAATCTATTAAATGGTGCACTGGGACTGATTTCCTATGAAATTGTCTGAATTACTTTTTCTCTTGGCACAATAGCACAGAATAAATTTCTTCCTCTATATCTCCATCTGGCTTCTTTCTCCTGTAACGCAGAAAAATGAAGTTGAGGCCTCTTTTTATTTCTTCTCTAATTCTGTTTAGTTACAGGTGACCCTTAATGAGTGGTTTGAATTGGACAACCACCCCAAATACAGAAATATGGATTCATTAGACCAACAGCAATGGACTTGAGTTTATAGGAAGCAGACTTCCTTGAAAAATATTTCATATTTAAGACCAAAATACTGATGGGTTTTTTTCCCCCACAAGTGTCAAACTGGCTGTTTGCTGTGATGCTTTTGAGCTTTGTTTGGTTTTGAAGCTTATACATAACGTGAAGACGGTCCAGACTAAATTTCTAGATCAACACCTTTTGGTCACTAGTGCAGTTGTGGAGAAATTATAAAAAAGCTAGGAGGAATAATATACTAGTCATGGGTAGTTACTGACATGGACATGCATATTTTGAAATTCCAGAAAGGAAGTGAATACATGTAAATATCATCTAACTGTACATTTATTGGGCATGGGGAACACTTTGTAAATACCGATTTTTTTTAAAAATAGTGGTTTGCGTCAGCAAAACCATATTCTAACATTGAAACTGTTTCACTAAACACCTCTTCTGCTACAAAGCTAATATATCATAATAGCTGTTAATAAGACTGTCAAAGGAACCATATTTTTGTGTTTCATGGGACATAGCCAAAATATTGCAGTAGAGAATACAAGTTATTTTGTATGTCCTTAATTTGTTTGTTCTCTAGAGAATGTGGGAAGGGAAGGTCAGAAAGACATAGTGAAAATTATTTTCCAAATTTGTTTTCCCGGTTTTCAGACTAATATACAAAATAATTTTAACAGAACCCTGTCATACTGGGAGAAGTTTGCTCTTTGGATGAAGACTGGTCTCTAACATAGAGGTGGCTTCCAGTTTTCTCCTTTGCTTTTGGATTTGCAGGCTAGTCTCCTTATCCCCACTTTCAAAGAGCACATATTTGTCTACTCCTTCCCTTGATCTTCCTAAAGAAGATTTGTGTTAGAGACCTTGCATAAATTATTCTCTTACTTTGATTTCCATTAATACGAATTTTAAAGTTAAGTTCAAAACAAATTATTCCTTTGAGTGGGGTAGGAGAATGGAACAGAAGAGCAAACCACCTCAAAATGGGCTGATGCCTGAGGAATCTGCATGAATTTTTGTCTTGTTTCTCATAAAAGAAAAGTATTATCACTTTGTTTCCTTTAGTATTTGCATTTATCACTTTTTGTTATTGTGCTATATGAACTCGAGGTCATATTTCCTCTGAGGAAAGAATTTTGGAGTTTTCTGGTTCTGGAAAATTAAAAGGACATATATCTCTGTTAAGCTCCTACTTTTTAACTCCCTTTGGTTTTTGTTGTTTGTTTTTTTAAGCAAAACAAAACAAACAAACAAACCCAAACAAGACCAAACCACAAAAACAAATACACAAAAAAATCGCATCCCCACAACAAATAGAAGTTTGTTGCCTATATAAATTTAGAAAAACTGCTTTGAGTTAGACCAAATGTAAAACAAATTCAAACACAAGCCTGTAGCTTTAAGAAGCTGTGTGACATTTGTCACTGTGTGACAGATCATTAAATAGGATGAGATGGCATTATATAGGGAAAAACCAGAAAATACTTTCATTAAGAAATTGTCATGTGAACCAGCTCGGATAAATTTGATCTTGCAGAAGTTAGGACGAAAATATTGTTGAGAGTCAGAATTATTACTGTAGTACTCCAGTTTCCTATGCCTTATCTGTACCGTATCTCATTTTGCTATTTCGTATTGCTTGCTTTTAAAAAGTCTTAATTTTTATGCTTATGATACCCTCTTGGATGTACTTTAAAAACGTGGTGTCTACGTTTTGGTTTGCTACTGGAGGAAAAATGAAATGACATGGCAAGGTTGATTAATGATTTGGCCCACAGAGCAGGTTTCATTTATTCCAAAGTCATAGTGACTCAGTTGACTGGAGATGATGAACAGATGTAAGCTGCAGAATTATTCATGCATGTTTCTGGGGCAACTATACCATTTTAAAAGTATTGATGTAGATTATGGATAATTACAGAATTTCTTTTAGGAATGCTGGTACTACTTTTTGTGTTGCAGCATTTGACAAATTTGGTTATGTCTGATGTTTGCCATCAGGGAATTAAATTTTTTGCTTGTTTCTTGCAATAACATGAGAAATATTTTCCAAGAGTGTTTTTGAGACATAAGAAGTAGAAGATAGACTTCTACTCTGATTGTAGAAGTTTTTATGTTTGGATGTGGTTTGCATGTGAACATATATGTATGCGCACGTGATGCATGCATTTGTACAACATATATTCTAGGTTGTACAATACCATTTAATTCCAACTGTCTTTATAAGTATTAAGTGGGTATTTTGCTTAGTGATGTCATTTAAACAGTGATTTTTCACTTGAAGAAGTGTCTCATTTTGGTTAACAGATTGCTAATTGTGGCTGAAATCATCTCGCACTCATGATCCTTTCGTGGGACTGTTTGGTATGAGGTCTCCTGAAGCCACGTGTACTTGAGTGTTACCTACAAGTTTTCAAGTCTATATCTATCCTTTCATTGTGCATTTGATAACTGATGTAGTAAAGGATAAGCATTAACAATTTATTTCATTTTATCACTTCATTAAGCCCACTTAATTCTATCCATTTACACTGATTTCGTGCTACTAGTGTCCTGTTTCAATAGTACTTGCTGCTATTCCATATTGCTAGTTGAGTCAGTTTCCTGGGAATTCTTAATAAAATAGCAGTCCTAGTTTGGTGTATCCCAATTAAGTCAAACATTTTGTAGCAGTGTATTACACTTGTGCGGCAGTTCTCTTGAAGCCTTTTACAATCACGTTTCAAACAGCTCCTGAAGTGTTAGAGGGCAGCTATTAACTGAGGTTGTAGGCAGTGCAGATCAAGGACAAGAGGAGAAAGTTACAACAGTTGTGTTAAAGCAAACATGTTATTTTAACGTGCGGTACCGGCTCTTCAACATCACTTAATTCAGCCAGTCTTGAAGTTTTAGAACTTACCTGAAAGCCCGTGGAGTAGGTGATCTAATGTAATGACTTTGTCATTAAAAGACTGGCTCATTTACCTGTTCCATTCACCAAAACCTGTACTGGTCTCCCTTGAAGGAGAGGAAATTTCACATTATTTGAGAAGCTGCTTTGCTTTGAGACTTTTTTGTGGTATTGCAAATATGCTATTAGCACATCTTTTGGTGTTACTGAAGTACTAAAAGCGCCACTGAAGTACTAATATCTTGTCACTCAGTTCAAGTTGCCATCTTCGAAAGGAACAGTGACTGGATTTCGCTCCCCATGCCCCCATCCTTCACAGATACTGGCAATAGCCTGACAACTGGCTATTTCTCATCCTCATTTCTTTGAAAGTGCCCAAATATTTCCTCTGTCTAGAACTCTATAGATGAATATTAATAATAATTGGAAATGGAAATACGTTCATGCAACCTCTTAGAAGAGAAAGTTATTTACATTTGTGCTGATATCTGGTTGAAAATGATAGAAATGTCCATCATAAAGGCTTTTCTTTTGCCTAGAATCTAAGAATTTTTTCTTCCTAATGTGAAAAAAGGGGGGGTTTTGAGATTACTTCAGATTTAAGTGTAAAAATCATATATAAACTCCAAAGAGCAAGCCCATTGCATGAGTTTTGATATCCTGATAGTCATTTGCAGTTGTTTTTTTTTTCATGAAATGTGTATCGTAGTTGTTTTAAAGCTTTCTTCCCATTACAGAAATAGTAATGGATCACACATACCAAAATGGCTCAACTGAAAACCATCACTGAAATAAGCAGCTGAAAACAATTTGGAGGTGTCCAATTTGCACAGTTTAGTAAACTTGAGATATCATAGTTAGTGGAAACTAGTACTGACAAAAGAGAAGAAAGGAGAAAGAAGAGGAGGAAATTAGGTTTTCCATTATCGGTTTGTGTTGCAGCTGCAATGAAATGAGTTCTCCAAGGAAATCTGATATTTGTAAGTAGAATTTAAGTAGGGCCCAGAAACTTCCACTTGTCTGTAGTGTCCTTTTCAAGTTTTTGTCGTATTATCCTTATAGCAGAAAGGTATTGTGTTACCAGGATCATAAGGATAGGCCTTGGGCAAAGGGGCCCAGAAATTTCTGGGTGAGCTGTTGGTTCACCCTTTAGGAAGTAAAACTGAAAATTACATACTAGTGAAAGAGAACAGATAAGCATTAAAAAAAAAAAAAAATTAGAGCCACCAATGAGAGATTCTGTGCATGAATTTCACATAAGCTTTAAAAATAATACAGCTAGAGTGGTGACATGCAAATGTGTTGCTTTTCTGAAACAGGAATAAAAATTATGTAGTCATGTCCACAGGTCATATATATCAGATTCTTCTCTTAATGTCTGAGAGGAGAAAAAAGGCACTTGTAGTAAAACTATTATTTTCTCCTGGAATATATGAATTGCAATTGAAATTATGGTGTACATGTAGCAAAATATTAAGTAGAAGGTGTTGGTTTGCACTTTTTAAATTGAATGATAATTTATTAAAGGACTTGTATCAAGGACTTGTCATTGATATGACAAACAGTACAAAGGGTTTCAAGTGTTACAAGGATGATACTCTTTGGTCACAATTCCATGTTGTTAAATATCTGATGCAGTTTTGCTGTTACAGGGTTTTCAATGCTGGCTCCAGAGCATAAATACTAAAGTGTATCTAAACTTCAATAAGAAACTGTCTGAATCATGTTGAATATATTTTGAGCATGCTTTTCATGAATTTTCTAGTAAGTTGGTTTACTGATGAAATTTTTTAAAAAAATGTCATGATTTCTCTTCTTAAAAGCATGTTAAGCTATAATTTTGGGGGAACTTTAGGGTGTACTTGCACCATTACAGATTTAAAGCTTAATGGTTTTGACTTTGAATATTTCGATGAACCCATCACCAAACAGAAATTACTTGTCTAAGTTAATTGGCCAATTGTTATTAGAAAGTCATACATTGGAGTTTTGATTAGTTCACAAATACAGCATGAACATACTGAGGGAAATAACAGATCAGTTGCAACCTTTCAGAACATTTTTGATATTAGTTTGGTGGCATATGTAAAAATAATAAATGGTATCTCTAGCAAAGCAAAAGTACCACATTTCTTAGTTACAGAGAGATTGCTGCCAAATGTTCTAAAATTCAGTGGCCAACATTTTAGAATATATTAGTTGTCTTCTAGTATCTTCAGTCGTTCAGTATCACCTTGAAGTCTGACTTTATACCGCTATGTATTATTTTTTCATCAAACAACACCAGAATCAGATCATGGGCAAAAGCTTTTTCTGGCAAACATCAATTCAGCAGGAATTCAATACAGTACTCCCTAAATGTTTATTTAAAGAAGCTAGTATGGTACAAGCTGCTGAAATAGGAGTCGATTTTGTATTTTTCTCTTGTTGGCAATGATGTTGGTCAAAGAGATCCCAGAACTGGTTTGCATTTGCACACCCTTTTTGCGGTGTGCTTGTAATACTTGTCTCTAACAGAGTGCACTTCAAACTACTGGTGAGAAGTACTTTCCTGGGGATGCCAGCATTACCTGGATTCTACAGATAGGGACTGGAGGCAAAGTCAGTTTTTTTGAGATTGCTAAATATCAGTAATAGGAGAAAGAATAGAAGCCTGGTTCTCGTAGTTCTTGAAACTTAAAAAAAAAAGTCCAGTCCTGTTTTACAAATTGTGTTGTTTTGAATCCTCTCATGGCAAATTGCTGGCTTAAAAGTCATGGTACCGTGATTTTACAGCATAGGGAAACTCTTCCTGCAAATAAAATACCTTCCTAACTTCCTTTTCTTTCTTCTGATACACTATTACGTAAAAAAAAAGGTAAAATTTCTCATGTAATGTTTTGCCATTAGTGAACGTGATTTAATATTTTCTTTAGTGTTAGAATTAAGCTGGCCTTTATATCCAGGTAAACTGAGATGCTACATTATTTTAATGTAAGTAAATTAGGCAAGATGTATTTTTATTTGGCCAATCCTATTCAGTGCCTGTCATCTTGAAGCTCTGTTCATTGGAGCTTTAGGAAATTCCCATTTAAAAGTCTCAGGAAAAAAAATCCGCAAACAGACTTGGTTTGACAAGCAGTTGTTGGAAATATGAAAAATTTCAGTTCTTTACAGCATCCAACTTGTGTGCGAGTCAGCTGGAGACAGATAAATCTTTGTGTCTAGAACAGGAGATAAACAGTGCTGGGTGTCAGTATCACCTGTTTCCAAGACTCACTGTAGATTGCATTACATCTTTGGAAATATAATTCAATTTTTTTTTTCTTACCTGTACAGTAGGATAATATTTACTTTTGAAGCCTTTGGAGGGAAAGTGAGCAGTAGGGCAGAAAGTCCTCGAGGCGTTTGAATTCACGTTCTTTCCTTGTAGGTCACTCTAACAAGTATTCCTTTACCTGTCTGCAAAATTTGGTTTCACACTTTGAAGGTTAATTTAGCTCATGGCAGAATTACAATGGCAGATAATTTAAATGTGACAACATGTGAATGTTCTCATATGAGAAACCCTGCCCTTGACTCTCACGTTTCTAAAGCTACATGATAGTTTAGTGGTGAATACTTCGAGCCATCTGTGAAGATGGCATGTAGCCCATTTCTAATAGGTGCCAAATAAACATGTTCTTAGATGGTAATTTTGTGCAATACTGCAAATGCTAACTCAGCTACAGAAAGGTCATGCATTGTGACAGCTTTGCCAAGCATCTCCTTACATCTTGTGATACTTGTTGACACTAACAGGCCAGAAAAAGATGATATTTCTTTACAGTGAAACTAGGCACCTGTGCCTGCCCAAAAGGAAAATAGAATTGTAGGAGTGACCTTGAACTATGGAATTTGTCAGAAAACTCACATACAAAACTTCAGTAGCAATTCCATATTATTAGTCTAATTCCAGAGTGCATTAGGAAATTAAAGAACAGGGCACAAATTTCAGAAACTTCTCAAAGACATTGATAACTGGAAATGAAAACAGTGCTTCCTCCCACAAACTGTCATTGTTGGATTTTGGTGTTGCAGTTAGGTGAAAAGGGATATTACAGATTTGCTGTTTGTCATGATGCTTAGTCATCTTACAGCCAGCTTAATTAGGCTCTTAATTCAGCTCAGAAAAGTTGTAACCTTTGGAAAATATCTAATTGATAAAGTGAAACTTTCTGCTTTGTGTTCTGTTATCACTTTTTTTCCTTTAAATGTCTGCCTGCCTTTTAACATGTCTCAAAGAATTACTTTATGTCATCTGCTGTAGTTTTCAGTGCATTTCAGTGCACAAACTTACTAACAAGGTGTATTTAAAACATTGAATTATCATCACATAGAAGTCCTTAAAGAAGTTTTTATTTTCAGATATATATATGTATTTAAATAGGCAAAACCCAACATTAGATGTGGTTAGGATTTGGAAATTTTGATTCCATAAAGAAATAACATATGTTTGGGCAGCCCTATCTATAATTTTGACCATTTTCTGTCATTTCAGAACTCATCAGAAAGTTTTTCACACTAATTGCCTCTTTAGAACCTTAACAAAAATTCACACGTTTTTACCCAGAAATTATCTTAGGCGGAGTTACTCTTAAGAGTACCATTTGAATTGATAATTTCTCTGTGCGGCATTAACATCGTCAGTCTTACATTAGAGTTCCACTTCCTTACTTTTTCTTTTTTTTTCTTTTCTATTGTAAAAGAATAGAAGATTTTATAAATAATTGTCTTATGGTCTTACTACTCCCCACTGCATATGCACATTTCACCATGGCTGAAGTACCAGAAAAAAGGATTAATTTATCTAACTTGATTATCCTGAAGAGAATGATCTAACTCACAAAATTGTGGGACTGGTAGAATAATTCAAATCCAACTTGAACAACTTAGTCATTAATCTGAGTGAAAGATAAATTAATTTTTATCTTGGACAGAAAAAATTTATTATCTTTTCCAAATTGGTTCCATTTTGAGTAGTGAAAATTTACAGTATAAAAATGAGTGAACCGATTCATTATTTGTGAAAGTTTCTACCTTGACTATACTGATGATCCCAAGTTGTCTTGTCATAGCTGGGAGGTATTTGTATGGGTGTTGCAAGATTTGCTCTTATTTTTCAGCAAAGGACATGATTATGGTGCAATATAAATGGTACTACTAGTGACATAAACTGCAAGGGCATAATCTGTACCATCTGTGGAATACCAGCAACAATAACAGAACATCTCTGCATTGGGATGCAGTTAAGGTGTTGTCTTTAGTATTTAGGACTAAATTGTTTTATTTGCCCTCAGTTACGAGAACAATTTATGTTACTCGAATACAGCAAGTAGAATTGGTGCAAATCTGCTTTAGAGAAGGCCAGTGACTAGCACAGAAGTTGTAGTTGCTGATGAAACACAAGCATAAAAGAAGCATAAATGTGGGTTTGTTGTGGACTGGTTCTTGCAGCAGCATTTGATGTTTGAGGAGGGTGGTCCCTGCAAACGGCACTGAGTCTGAATTCAAGCAGCTCTGGGCAGTTGTGACTTTTGGCGCTGACCTGCTGTGTATATTTTGGTAGCAATTTTACCTCTTCAGTAGCCATTCTTTTGCATGAAACTGTATGTTAGTGGGTAGGGACTGTTTGTGCAGTGCCTGGGATAACACTTCTACTTGATTAGGTCTACCTTACATGTTGCTATAATGGACCCTCCTTACCCCTGCATCCACCAAAAAAGTTTTGTAAGTCTAACTGGGTTTTTTTTGTTTGTTTGTTTGTTTTTGTTATCCTCATTACTCTCCAATGTTGGTATCACATTTTTCGAGGATTAAGGTTTATGAAACAGTGTTTCTGTTCTTTCTTCATACTGATTTTACATGTAAGTTGAAAATTTATTTTTATTTTTATATGTCTAACTAAAGTTTTGGTAATATGTGGTATGAGTATAATAAATATTGGAGCACCTAAGTGTTACTGAATATGTCATGAATGAAACATGATGAAAACTGATATTTAAACTTGGGCTGTTTTTTTTCCTTTGGAATGTTGTTTAGTATATTGTCCATGTGTGGCTCTATCCACATTCTATTTACTAGAGTCTTCAGTCTAGTACTGTTAACAAACATTTGTCCTTTTCAGAAATGAGTAGTCATTCATAGGATTGAGGTATAGACTTTGAGAGTCTCTAAGTATATGATCAGAATTAAAGCCAAATTTCACTTAAAGTTGCTTCATTTTGTCTTCACTCTCATTAGTTTCATCACCATTCCATCATGGTTAGCAGCTCTGAACAATAATTTTTTTCAGTCTCCAACACATTTATTTTCCCCCAAAGAGACACTACATTTAAAAGTTAATTAGTTTCCTCACAAATGTACAAGTCAATAAAGTTGAGTTATTATTATTAAAATCATAAAAATTACATCAGTCTTACAGATCTGGAATATTTCTGAACATGTATTCATCACATGCAAATTTCATTGGGGTACAGATCATCTGCACTTCAGGCTCTGACAAGACAATATGCTTAGACGGGGACGAGCTCAAAAAAAAAAAAAAAGACAAGGAAGGTCATGTTTAAAAAACAAAAAAGTGAAATATTAACTGGTGCCAGCCTGCAGAGCACTTTTGCTGCTTGGGCTCTCCTTTTCTTCTATCACTTTTCTTTCATGGTGCTAGTTTTCATTTGGGTAATTTTGGAAGTGCAGTTAAGTAACTTGCCTGTGTACCTGGGCAGGTAAATGCCTGATCCAGTAGTGAATAGCTTAGCTAGAAGTAGAATATCTGAAAGAAGAAATGCACCAACAGGAAGCCAGCGGCAGTTTAGCAGAAATCTGTGTGTGTCAAATATATTTAACTACCAAATTTCTATTTTTTGCAAATATATTTTTTCAGGAAGTTCAGGGTTGTGTGTGGAAAAATGTCATCCAATATATGTGTCCTACAATATCATTAACATATGTCAACAGCATGTCTGGTGGCATAGGCTATTGATCCTTGCTCTCCATAGTGGGATAGTGTTGCAGTATTTAAACCTTGAAAGTGAGTTTAGGAATGGAACAAGCATGTTTGTTTTCTGTAAGTGATATGAATGTTGACTCTCTTTTTTTGTACGCTACTTTCTTTTGCATAGGATTAAGCTATTTTATTTTTCTACTTTATTCCTGGTCTAAATATTTCTGAAGCTGATACCAGTTCACAGTTCATGTTGCTACACTTTGGTAGAGTTTTAGATAGGAATTGTCTCCACTCTGGCTGATAGTGTCAAGATACAGTTTTCGGTTTAAAAACCCATAAATACTGGTTGCATAAATTAGTAACTCATAGGTGAAAGTACTCTTGTAAGCAACTGTGCTTACAGTGGTTCTCAGTGGCTACTGTTCAAAATGGTAGGGTGTGTGCGGCTCCATATGGTTGTGCTCTGGCTCTGATAACATTATGTATTTTTGCTATTGGAAAATGGAATAGAGCATGTGCCTGTTAAATCTGGTGACAGTTAACAGCTGGGAGGGAACCTAAGCAGGTTTGGTTGCATGACTTCAGTTTTAAAACATTGTGACTATTTAGAGAAATTACCTGGAAAAAAGAAATTAATTCTTTGCAACAAGGCAGTTCACAAAGGACAGATGTGTTCCTGTTTCTTTTTAACAAAAATGTTCAACTTAATCAATATAGGATAAGGAAATCTTGCTTATATGAAAACCTCAAAAAATGGATGTAGGTATCTTCAACGTGTCACCTACATGTATATGTGAGACATAGAGTGAAACTAAAGCAGACAATATGTCAAAAAAAAAGTATAGTACAAAAATAGATGTAAATTACTTTTTCCTTCACTCAGTTCTAACTTGTAGCAATTGAGAAAAAATAAAAACACATTCCTCTGTACACAGCCAAATGTGTTAGAAAACCTCCAATTGTGTGTTGGATTTCTTTTTCTTTTTAAAGGGAAACCATACAGAGGATCTTTTGTATCACTGATTTTCTAGCATAAATGACACTTGTAACATTATACAACTTTAGCTCCTTTTATATATATATATAGACTTTCATTGTTTAAGCCGTAACTGCCAGATAGTTATAGCATGTAATTTATTAGGTGTATTTAAACAGTTTAATGTCTGTTCTAAATTCTTTAAAAGAGAGGTGACTGAATGCTATGGGCATTTTCCCTGTGTTTTGATTGAATGCTCTGAAGTACTTTATTTCTGTCTCACTTTCAGTGGCAAGCTTCCCTGGCAGTTCAGTAGCATCTCTCTTGGCTAGCAGAGCTGGCCAGACACCCTTCATAATTGTCACAGTCACATGTACCAAAAAACCTTCTCACATTATAACTATGTACTTTGGAGGTGGATAATTTAGTGGTATCAGCTCATAGCTATGTAAGTTAAATTAATGCACAAGAAATATCAAATACTCAAAGTTCAATTTTTTTTACTATATTTTTATAAACATATGCACACTTCCCTTTTATGAAGTGAGTTTCTGAGATTTATTCTTTTTTTATTTCATTTTTTTTAAGTTTTAGTCTTAATTTTTAATTTTATTAACCAAGCAAGTGACAGCAAGATAATGCAACAGGAGTATGAAGGCAATAACTGTTATTACAGGGCTGTAATCATAGATGATGATGGCACAGACTTGTACTTCAGACTCAAAGGGTTATTTTCCTGCAGCAACACTTCAAGGAAGGGATATGGCATTTTTCAAAAGCAGCAAGAATTTTTAATTTTTTTTTTCTAAGAATATATTCAAAATCTTATCAATTAATTTTGATATTGTCTTAATTGTTCAAATCACTTAAGCTGTTAAAGTATGTCTTGCATTTCCGGGTGATGTTATCCTGGTTTCTGCCAGGACAAGATTAATTTTTTGCCGTAGCCGGTAGAGTAATGGCTGAGGCCCTGATGTTTTTCTACATCACCTCATGTCATGGTCTCTCTCTTCTGGGGAAAAAGGGTTCCCTGTCAGTGTTTGTTTATTGTGCGGGCTTTCTGTGGAAATCATTTCTTTGTCTTATACCTTTTGTTATTGATGTCGTTGCTATTACTGTTTTCTTACCTTATTGCTCTTTCCAGTAAATTGTTCTTATCTCAATGTATGATCTTCACCTTTAGTGCCTCCAGTTTTCAAATCCATCCTGCCCAGCAGGAAGGGGAAGGGGGAGAGCAGCATGTGGTTTGGGAGATTCTCAGTGAGGGCACTGAATTAGGGAGTCCCATACCTAAACTGTGACAACGTGTTTGCGTAGAATTCTCCTTTAGAGCAACTGCTTTACTGTTCCTTACTCTAACTGAGTTCTGGTAATTTCTTATGCTTTATTTTCAATGTACTGAAATATGGTTTGGTTTTTTTCTTTTTCAAATGTGCTCTTACAAGCATATCTTGATGATGAGTGTCACAAAGTCTGAGCTTCCCTGCCAGTGATTATATGTACTTGCACATCCTCACATGAATGTATGAGATAAATATATTTAACAGCAGTTCTTTAATAAAAATTATTTATTTTGTACAATAGAGAATACCAGTTGAATATCGTAGAAGCTGGTTTCTAAGCAAACCAAAGGAAGGGTGTTTTTTTTCTGAAACACAAGTCATGCAGCTGTAGAATATAGTGAGCAATTCTGTGTTTGGTACAGTGTAAATGGCTTCAAGACTGGAAAATTCATTCAAACAACCTTTAACAAAAATGGTTACTCTCAGAGAGTACTGAGAGGAGTATTGTGTATGTTTGCCCTATTTTTTTCTTTACTTTTCCCTTGGCATCTCTTTATGGCTTTTGAAGATGATGATAGTTAAGTCAAGGTGTTGATTAATTCTGTACACATGTTCTTACATTGCACCATGAGCTATAGCTTAGTTTGCTTTTTGGAAGTAAATTGTTGCCCTCTTCCTTGCTCCCTAGATTTATTCACAGTGTAAAGTATTCTAAAAAGGCTCTTTGCACCAAAAATGCCTGTAAAAATTCGGTATTTAATTTTGATATGAATGGAAGTACTGTCTTAAAAGGAAGCTGATTAGAAAATCAAGGCTCTTGTAATGTCTGTTAGGCATGTGTAAAAAATGTACAAATAAAATTTGAAATAGTTACACAATATACCTCACTTGTAGGGTATAGTATATATCTGAAATTTACTTGAATAAACTTTTAATGGAGTCCAGAAGATTATTCCTGACTCTCTAGTAAAGCATAATTTACAAAGGTCAAAACCTTTAAATAGACCAATTAAAAGTAACTAAAAATTAAATTTGTTTAGCTGTAGAATGGCAGATACATCTTTAAGTCCATCGGAAGAGTAACATGTAAAATGTTGTTTTAATTGTAAAGTGATGTGTTTGTGCACATATATTTTGCTTTTTCTTGTCTATGAGATTTCAGCAGCCCACATTTTCATAATTCCTATGATTTACACTGTGATTGTAGTTGTAAAGTGTGCTCAGGCTTAATGAGTACAATGAACCTTATGGAATAACTGATGCAGCTATTAGGAAAAGAAAGTACCCTTCTGAGTAATACAAATCTGAGTTAATTTGTAGAAAAATTTTAATCCTCCCTGTGCTTGCTGGGAGAATAAGACATTGTTCTGGAAGTGATGGTGAAAGGAAGCATTTGATCATTTTATATCCTTTTAAAAGTTGGGGTAGTATTTTCTGGAGTATAAAACAAGTAGGAAATAGATAAAATTTTAAGAGATTCTTTGATCATTTAAAAAGAGATTCAACATCAGAATCAAGTGTATTGAATTTCAGTGAGGAAGACTTTTTTCTTGGAATAAACACTTGGTGCCATAACAAGCTTTAACAGGGTTCCAGCAAAAAATTTTAAGAGAACTGCTCAGGCAAATGTTTCATGCTGCATTACCTAAACATATAGTTTAGGATCTGATGGCCTCGCTTACTGGAGAAACACTGGATTTAGAGAACTTATGAAAAGATAGAAGGTACACTGCCTTACTACTATTCATATCTTCACATATTCAAATCTTACAACTTGAATTTTATTGGAAGAGTTGTTATGATGGGTAAATCTGAACAGATAGTTCCATTTTGTTACTGATTTGTTACTAAATCAGGGAGTTGGAAAACCAGCTTGAAAACATTTTTTCTAATTGAAAACATGAGTAAACCATTACATAAAATTGTCTTATTTACATAAAACATTCCATTTCACAGGAAGGAATATACTCCTTTTTACTCTTATAGTAACAAAAGAAAACTCAAAATCAAGATAGCTGTTTAATTTCAAGTATTTTAGATCAAAATATTGACTTCCGTTTTTATTTGTTTAATCAGAACAATTCACTAAATTTCACATGAACTTCTGTTTAACCAAAATACATTGTTCAGCAAAGAAATTACTTTCAAAATTTTTTTGAGATGTGATACTGAATCTGATTTAGTTATGAGTGCTGACATGTTAACAGCTGCCATCTGCTATGTGTAGATTGAAAGAAGAAAATACAAAATAAAGTAGTTAATAATATATCTTTGTCATATCACAGGCTATGTGCTAATTTGCCTATTCCACTGTTGGAGTATAAAAACTCGTTCATATTTCTCACACACAAAGTTTGACATTCTGTAAATTATTACTGTCTCCTGCCAATGCCAGTTACTCCATTAATAATATGCTCTTATTAAGGGTTGTTTCTAATTTTGTATGTGAAATCGTAGTAGCAAATTACTGGATATACCTGCTTAACTAATTACTTCTTTTTAAATTCTATTATCTGGCCCTTCAATTGATTGTCAGCAAAAATAAATGTAGGGACCAAGACTGTCACTGAAAAATTAGAAATTGCGGTTTTAAATGTTTAAACATATTCTTTCCCCTGTGAAGAGCTGTTAATCATGTTGTGTCACTTAAGTTAATTATGGACTACCCTCAGAAATAAGACTGGGGGGGGAATTTTTTTTTACCATAGAGAGATATGCAGGCTGTGGGGCTGACAAACTGCTCCTGTCCCGTAGGTGTGAGTATGTTTTTGTCAGACCTGCAGATGCTCTCAAACCAAAGTTGTGCAGGAATCTGTTGAGAACAAAATCACATAGTGCTAGGGATTTAGTAGCCTGTTTTGCTTTCTATATGCGTAATTCAGTGTGCTGGATTTCTATTATATAGATTTATAAATTCTGGGATATACATTTGGATTTCTGGCTGCTTGAGGCAGACCTGTCAATAAACTGCATCACTGTTATAATGAGTGATATCACTGACATTACTAAATTTTGCTGATTTCCTCCTTTCCCTGTTTGCACATGACTTGTATCATATAAGCTCTTTCCTCTGCCCAGCTCATGTTCCCAACGATCTGCAAAGGGAGGGAGTTGTCAGTAACCCTGGAAGTGAGTTGCAGAGTCTGGACTGAAATTTGAGGCCAGTTTAACACTTTCAAGATCAGCATCTATGTTTATCAAATTCCAAAGACCACAAATAATTTTGTAACTATGGAGTAAATTCTAATAAGAAATTTGTTTCAGAACCAAATGGGATATGGAGAGATTATATATTCCCATGCTTCTCTGTTAATAGGCTATTTACTCATTTTTCAGCAACTGTGTTAATAAATGTCAGGATACTCTTTGTGTTATGCTGATCCACTCTGAACTTTAGTGTAGACAATAGCCAGGTTGTCCGAGTTTGTTATTTGAAGTACTTCAGTGCAATATAGCAAAATAAGATCTGTGCAGAATCTGTTCTCACTGGCAGTGGTATGGAAAGATTGTCTCCACATTTTTTTACCACTTCTAAGATAATGATATTCTTTCATGTAAGGTCGAGTAGTTATTATGTTTTTCTATTTTACTAAGCTGTTTCTTCTGGTTTCTCTTTCTTTACTTTCTCATTCTTTTGTATAAATTTAATGATTTCTCTAAAATTTTGTTCATTGACCATCATGAGTTGTTCTCAATTAAGGTTTTCAGATTTCTTAAGTGGTTTTGGTCAATACCAACAAATTCACTTACAATTTTTAAACATCTATTCCCCCACATTTAAATATGAATTGAAAACATGACATGGAACTCAGACTGATTATACCACCTAAGTGCTTTCTTTGCAGTTGTATTGAATGCTTATGGACTAACGCCACAAGTTTAAGCCTTCTTAAAATAAGACTACTCAAATCTCACTTGAACAGTTACGTGAGTTGTAATTATACCAGAGACTTTTGAAAAGTCATCATTTATAAAACATCCTAGTCAGAAATGTTGCTAATGCTAATGAAAATTAATTAAAGAGTTTCCAGATTTTAAAATTGAAGTCAAATTGAGTACTTGAATTAGTCAGAATAATTGTGTTAGTTGTACAGTGGGGTCTTGGTTTTGACAAGTTCACCTTACATAAGTATCTTCATTGGTAGACAACGGATAGTGATTTCTAGTTATTTGTTATAAACATTATTTTGACATGTTTATTGAACATCAGTGGATTAAATATTATTGCATTTTGATTGCCTGGCAGATTTGTAATGAATTGCATAGCATGAGTCATTGGCTTATATTTACAGCTGTAATATACTACTTAAAATTCAACCTCTTCATAAACAATTTCATTTAATGATTCTGTTTGGGATATGAGTCAGCAATGAACTGCAAAAACTTACCTATTGCCTGTCATAAGCATGCTTTTATAGAACAAGAAAATAAAAATGTGAGGTTTTTCTCTATTTGTGTGAAGGGCAAAATCTAATTTCATTATGACTGACTTACACTATTAAATAAAGAATATATCATATTGGGAATATGGCAAGGCCAGGTAAGCAAGTATTTAATTTGGGTTTTTTTATCTCATTAATCACACAGTGGTGTGATTAAACTTAATGCTCTGGAGCTCTCCCCTTGTTTTAGATTGATTTTTGGTCTATATGTATAATAGCCTGTTCCCAACAATAACTTACCAGCAGCCGTTCAGTTAGCACAAAATTTTGTGGCCTCATTGACCTTTGACCAAATATACTGTGCAGGTGTTGCTAGTAAATCTTTCAGTGATAATTTTTCAATGAATAAAAATCCATCAGGCAAACTTAGATTCTGAGGACTTTGCAGAGAGTTCCTGTTTGTGCAGAAAAGGTAGAACAACTGAGGCATCAAATGGAAAAGGAAGGGAGTGGACAACTGCAGTGGCGGACCTGGAGTGAGACTGCTGTGCATCACACGGATTTGTGTAGGAGAAAAGTAGCTAACCTCCTGTTTTGGTAGCCAGAGTGCCTTGCAGCCAGGTCTGCCCACATTCACTCTTGGTTTCAGGCAGATCTCACCCAGCAGTTAGAGGCAATGCTAAAAAGTAAACATATTATGTCCCGATGTTATAGGGTCTCTCTTACTAAGCTCTGAAATAAAAAAAACACAAACTTGCTGTAGAGAGCTGAGAGTTTTACAGGAAGAATTTGTCAGCATGGTATTGATTCTGAATTCTAGTTCATATGCCTTCTTTCTGGCTGGAAGAAGGAATTTTGCTGCACATTTCAAATCTCACAAATTTGACTTCTATTGATGTATATATTCTGATTTTTCAGCTGTAGAATAAGTAGTAGCAGCAGGCTGCTTATTGACCTTGGAAAACAGTCTCCTAGGGTTTTTCTGTGTCTCTAAATGTTTTTTTAAAAATTCCTCATCTTTATTATTTTGGCACTAATGGCCCCTCACAGAAGAAACAGCATTATTTTTGCAATTACCAGTTCTTTCTTTTGTAACGTGTTAAGGAAACTTTCCCTGTCTGGCCATCCAGGATCCACTCTGTCAGTCACACTCATACTGTCTGAGATGGGACCGAAGTCCCTCTGCGAGGTACACACCCCACACTCACAGTGCTGTCATACCTAGTGCTTTTGCTGAGCTTGAGTAAATCTTTGAAGAGCTTTTCCTGTCGCAGATTTAGAAATAAGGTTTAGAAAGAAATAAGTAGCTGTATAACATCCAAGTATTACCTGGGAAGAAGGAAGCAGTAGCTTCATCTCTTAGTCATTTGCTGTGGCACTAGCACTTGTCTTTCTAGTGTGCTCCAGCAGGTTCCTTGAGAGTCAACACACATCAGGTGAGTTGCTGGAAAGCAGAGGAAGGCATTATCCCACTTCTCAGGATGGTGACGCACTCAAGGCTGTCTCCGCTAATTACTGCAACTCAGAGTCAGAGCGAGGCTTAGTTATCTCACACTGCTACAGTAGAAAAAGACTTTGGCTCTGTTAGCGTTGTCTTCTCGAGGTCTGGACTAGAGAATAGCAAAAATAGCAGGGCACGAGTAGAGTTAAAAGCTTGGATTTCTTCTGCATTCTAGGGTCTTTTGAATGACACACAGCTATGAAGAGAAAGTGACAGAAGTGCTGGGTTGTGACAAGCTGGGGGGAGAGGGGACAAAAGAGCATTCCATAGAGAAAAGGGTATAATAGTTCATTTCTTATAGCAAATCTGTAAAGGTGAGCATTTGCTTGACCCTTTGCCATGTCAGTCAACCATATAATGACTTTTAGAAGTCTGGTGGCTGGGAAGCCTCAACTATTACTGCTGTTTCACTGTTGGTAACAAATTGCAATGAGAAGCTGCTAAGTTGTCTCTCTAAATGCTTTGAGTGGGAGATCTATGTGACAGCCTTTTGCTGCACTGTACAAAGAAAGCTTCCAGCCCTGGATAGCTTAAAAATTTGGTAGTTCCTACAGGGAGCAAGTTTAAAGTTAAAATTAAAAAAAAATAGTAATAATCTTGAGTTCCATTTTCCTTCTATGCCAGGCTTTGTAATGCACACAAGTAAGTCTTTATGTCTTTATGTCTGTTTGGGTTAGTTGAATTGATACCGTTAGGTTTCGTTCTGCATATGGTAGTTTTGCACTCCATGGGCAAATGGAGAAAGATTTCAAGAGGTCTCTCTCTGGCACTCTGATTGTATATTTGCTGAGTATATAGGCCCAGTTAAAATATCAAGGATTTCTCTCAAGAATCTCTTATTTTCCTACATATAGATGAATCCTTACGATGTAGAGATTTTATGGACGTCTGAAGATATAGAGTACACATGCCCACGTGGTGTGCTTGACAATTAATTATTATGCAAAGAAAAACTCTGGAGCTCTTATTTGCAAATTTGATTTTAGAATACTTACATTAATGCTTTTCCAAACACAAGTCTGAAAGCAAGCAGGATTTCTAGACTACTTGACTAGGAAATACTTGTGGTCTTCTCAAACAGTGGGGGCTTTTTTACTTTTTAATAGCCACTTCTGTAGCCAGTATTTAATATCGTATGTATTGTGCTTCTTTATTTCTTCCATGCTAGGAGGTTCTTCACGGGAGTGATTTAGTGAAAATTTCCTCAAAGATGCTGTGACCTATTTCATTACTTGTTAGTCACCTGCTGAGACAGTGTAGGGGTTCATAGCATTACCTTTATGTGCTAGCTGAGCACTGTATTTACCAGAATCTCTTTAATTGGGGCAGGGGGCCATATTCTGAATAAAATTCTGATGCACCTTTCTTTTGACGTGCTGCCGTCTGAGACCTTGGTTTTGGATCTCTGCATGTCTGTTAACAACTAACTGGTCCATTTGAATCAAATTTCCTGAATGCTGAATTCTGTCAGTTCTTTCTTTCCCAGTCCTTTGGGAGTAAAGAAGAAAATTTATTTTCCTACAGGGTTTGTCTTTCCAGTTTCTCATCCGTAATTTAGTAAATAGAGCTAGTTCAGCATACTTCTTCAGCCTAACCCTTCTGAGAGAGTGTTTCATGTCAAATAGAATTAGAGATGCACCAGACTCTTAATTTGAGGCCTTGGTTTGGCACAGAAATTACCCTTTCATCCTTTCACGTGTGAAATTGAAGGTCCCCTGCTGGCTTAACACAGCCCTTAACAGCTGAGCACTTGGCCACACTGCTGAAACTGTGAGTAGCTTTCCACAAATACTCTCCCCCTACGCCTATTAATCTGGGGGGACTGTGAGCGAGGCAGCCCAGCATGTGCCTGTTGCTGAGTCCTTCTGGCACTTAAAGAAAAAGCTGAGCTATACATTTCAGTAGATCATTTCTCCTTGTAATGATTATTTGTACCAGAGGTCTGAGTATTTCCAAATACATCTGTTTCAAGAGATTTTAAAATGAGAAAGTAAGTAAATTAATTATTATAGTTATATTTGAGTGCCATAAAATTCTCCAGTTGTCCATGATAGCTGCAACTGACAGCTCGTATGTGGTAGTCTGTTTTGTGCCAAGGGTGTTATCTTCATCAATGTGAAAGATCAGTAGGTACAATTGCTTAATACTGTGATTTATGTATTTAACTGATCAAGAAATGTTTTATTTATTCACGGTAACAAAATCACAGAATCAGACAATTTTTGGGGTTGGAAGGGGCCTCGAGAGATCATCTGGTCCAAACCCCTGCTAAAGCAGGTTTATCTGGATCAGATTGCCTGGGATCTCTGGGCAGCCTGTTCCAGTGCTCTGTCACCCTCGAAATAAAGAAGATTTCCTGATATCGAGATAGAACTTCCTATGTTTCACTCTGTGCCCATTGCCCCTTATCCTGTTGCTGGTCACCACTGAAAAAGTCTGGCCCATCCTTTTCACACCCACTGTAAAGATACTTGTATGCACTGGTAAGATCTCCTCCTCCCCAGGCAAACAGGACCAGCTCTGTCAGCTTTTCCTCACAAGAGAGATTCTCCAGTCTCCTAAAAATATTTGTAGCCCTCCTTTATAAGAATGGAATGTTCTTCCAGTGTGCCTGTTGTTTCTGTGTGTCTTTCATGCAAATATGTAAAGTAGCAAAGTACAGTTAGGTCGAAGGTAAGATTTTGAAAACTTTTAAATGGGAGGAAGCCCTGGCCAGATTGAGTGTTTTATTAAATACTTAAAATATGATAGTATGTACGCCTTTGGGGGAAAAGTATTTTGTGTAGCACTGTTCTGCAAGGTGGGAAGAATTCACCAATTATAGGGTTGGCTCAACAGTAAAGGAGCAAGATTTGATTCAACTTTTAAAAACTCTGTAAAGAAATAAGAAACTACATATAATTGTTAAAACACCTTACATTTTTTGTGAGGTTCCGGGTTTTTTTTTCTCAGAAGATAAATATTAATAGAGCTTCAAAACATAAAACATAAGAATTAACTGTTGCTATCCTTCATCTTTGAGATTAGCAATGTAATGAGCCTCAGGATGAAATCTGAATTCTTGTGTTGTTTTAACTATATTAAGATACATCATTAAAGAATATGTTCTACTAAAACCAATAAATGTAAACGGTGGTTTTATTAAGTCAGTGGTTGTATACAAAATGTATTTTAGACTAATTAATAAATTGCAATAATAAAATTCTATGCAGGGCAATTTCTTGAGCCCTGGAAGTCATATTGTAATTGTATAATTTTTTCATTATTGGAATTTTAAAAGCACACATTACTTGATCTGGGTCAGTGCATGCTCAACAAGTGAAGTGCTGAATGGCTAGAATTCTAAGATGTCTGAGTGTCTTAGATATTGGTGTCTGAACAGCCAGAATTCTAAGAATTAGTGAAGTCCACTAACATGTGAAGGCTCTTATTGGTCACATTGTCCTTTCTTGAGATTCTGTTGAAGTATGAATTGTATTCTAAAAGGCTGACTGATGAATTCTCAAGAGGGTATTTCAATGCAATTTTCATTCAATTTGAAAAAATTTCTTTATTTTATTTGGTGTAAGCAGTTGTCCATCTTTAAGCCTTGTTGTAGGCTTAAAACATATGTTAACTCCTGCAGATTAAAATTTCTTGGCCCACCTTCACGTATGTGCCATTTTAATGATTCCTTGGGTGATTTTACTGGATGAAGGTGTTAATGTCACTAGTTTATTTGACCTCCACCCAAATAAGCAGGAGAGGGGAGTAAATGAGAGGTTGTTCCATTTGTATGTACGTCCAGTCTGGCTTTTCATTTTCAGATTAACTACATCAACCCAGTATGAGCATGAGTTCCACTCCAAACTGAAGGAATGTTTTAGGGTTTGGAATTTCGGTTTTGGTTGTTGGTTGCGTTTTTGTGTTTGTTTGGGGATTTTGGCCTAATCTGAAGTGTATTTAATATTAGGCCATATATAAACTAATGTCTTGCTTCCTTACACTTCTTTGGATGTTTAAGTCCTCATCGGTATAAGTTTTTGTGGCATTTTAGTCAGTCTTCAATGCAACTTTTCTAAGTGGAAGTTAGAAGTAGTAGATTTTTATTAGCTAATGATATTTATAAAGTGCATAAAAAGTATATGAGAAAAAAACCAAGGACAGACTTTTATTTTAAATCCGTGAAATCCTTACAGTTTGCTTAGTGCTTGAGATTTTTAGTCTTTATTCTAGACAAAGCTGCCCACTCTTACACTTCCAGGAGCAATTTCCATTGGAGTCATAGTACTATTCATGTGCCTGAAATTATATCTGTGCTTAAAGGATTTCTGGGTCAATGAAATGATCAGAGATATGTGCAATTTGTTCGTTATTATTTCTTTTTCTCTTTTTCCCCGCTGTTCACTAGAACCTAGTATAAATCATTTTACTGAAACCGATAATGGAGACAGAGATGACAAAAAAGTTATATATTCCTGCATTGAGAAGAAGCTTATAGTGCAAGAAAAATAGTTACCAGTGCCCATCAAGTTCTGCTTCTAGAGAAACTAATGTCTTTGAAAACCCTCTTCCTGAAAAGACCATACTACCGAAGGCATAAAGGTTAGCCAAAAAAAGAACAAAACCAAAAATTGAACTTACTCATCTTCTAATTCTAAAATATAAACACTACATTGTTTAAAATGCAGATAACCAAGATATTCATAGTATTATTTCAGCATTTCTATAAGTTGTGACACTGTACAAACATACTCTTTGAGAGAGGAAGGAGAGGAGATCTGTTACCTATGGGGCCATATATGTTTTTTTTTGTCTATTGGTATATTTTTGCTATTATTGTTGTTTTTTTTCACTGTGATGACAAAGTGGTGAATTCATGAGTCTTAGTGACTGCAAGGAGAGTCACAAAAATTTGTCACAGTACCACGTCTGACTCAAAATTTGATCTGTTTTGGAATGAGATATGAGTGTGAGTCCAGTCTGGTGTTTACTGTATGTATTTATTCTTTGTTTAAATATAGTGACTGAAAGGCTGTTTAAAACTTAAGTGTCAAATACTTTATACATTTATGTAAATATCCCAGGCATCACTTAAAATTGTGTGTCTGTATTTGAAGAGGCTCCTTCTTGTATTTGACTATATTTTAATGTTTTGATTAGACAAACATTCTTTTCTTATATCACAGAACTATAATGGAAAAGAATGAAGCCTCAGGTAATGGTAAAAAAAGGGCTTTTTTTCGAAAGTCCCTCAGCTCCTTTTTTTTTTTTTTTTGGTAAATACAGGTCCATTTACTGTAGTCATCAGCACTTTTTTTTTATTTCTCTGTAAGAGACTAATAAGGCAGAATGATGTTTGAAGTAAAGAGTTTTCACTTTTTACTTTTATATGCACTTTTTTTTATTACTACACTTGGAATAGTCTGGACAATGGGATTTATAACAATAGGCTAGAATTACTAAATGATTAGCTGGCCAGTCTTCAGACTCTGGATTTTTGCCGTTCAAAGCTGGCAGAATTTTTCAAACTTACTTCTCTGGTTTTTATGCTTTTAAAAAGATACACTTTGCATTAACACAGCACAGATTTTGTAAAAGTAATTTAGAAGCTTTCTTTCCACCCAAAAAAATTTATGCTTAAAATGTAATAGCATTTCTGTCTCAATAGCTTTTGAATGTACTGATTTATTTCTGTATATTAAATGTGAGTATGGTGCATTTAATTTTTTGGGAGGTTCACTGGCATTTATTTATATTTTTTTGATTCTTAAAGATTGCAGTAAGTGTCACTGAAAAGAATCTGGCAGACATCCAGAGACACTTTGAGTAAATTTAGTCTTCCAATTAAGTGCAGCCTTCTTAGCCCTCTTTATTGTCCTTGGAAAGCATGTTTTCTTCCTTAAAGCAAGAAAATCATTAAACTGTGCTGCACAGGAGAATAGGAGATACTGAGAACGAGGCAGGGAGCATTAAGAATTCGAAAGATTTTTTTTTTTCCTTCCCATTAAACATTCAATTTTTTAAGTTCTCTGTGTGTGCTGAACAATGGGAAACTATTCTCACCTGACAGGATGGAAGGAGTTCACTGACTTAATGCACAGATATCTCAGTTTTGCACAGGGAGCATTCATCTGTTATTAGTTATATGTGTAATACGCAAACATCTTGGCGACCAAAACAAAAATTCAGTTAGTGTGAAAATGCTGGCAGGACCGGAAACACATGGTTGCTACACATGACAATGCTTCCAAAGCTCTTAGAAATATTATCTCATTGGACTAATATCCAAGACTTGTAAAATCTTTAATTACTACATCTTTCCTCTGGTATGCTGCGGGGGGAGAGGCAGTTCAGTACTGAAAATCCTGTTCAGTGAGAAACGTACAGAAGAGTAATTGATGGACTGACCTGAGCAAAAACTACTTTGCGATTTTTAACACGGTTTGCAGAACAAATGATACTACTGGTAAATATTTTTGGCTCAAACTTAATTGTGTAGGGGGTGAAAAAACTGTGAAAGACCCTTACTTTCATCATTTATGTGAAAGCAGCCAGAAGAAATGACACTATCAGTATCTCTAGACTAATGGAACTGGCTGACTAGGTAGGCTGTTCTTCTTCCTTTATTGGGTGAGTTGATATTTGGGGTACTGAACATTATGGTGCATTTTGTCAGTTTTACTGCTTGTGGTTCCCTGTGGAAAAAATAAATCAGTAAATATTTTCTATTCAACAGTCACAAAACTTTGAAGAATGGATTGAAGGAGTAAATACCTCTTCTCAATAAATGCTCTTGTTTTATATTTTTCCTTCTACTTCTCTTTCCAAATTCATTTGCTTCCTATTGTTTGGGTTTGTGTTTTTTTTTCCATTGGTTGGTTTGGCTTTTTGGGTTTTTTGTTAATCACTGTGATTCCATTTCTTTTTTTTTTTTAATACTGGATTAATGATTCAGCCTGTGTACCACAGGAAAGCAGAACAGAAGAAATGCTCTTTTAGCTTCTCATGTTTTAATAATTAATGCTGGTCATATAATGTAATCAATATAATTAAAAGTCATTCAAGTGAGATCTTGGTTTTAACCCAGGTAAGTTTTGAATTGAGTAAGGAGGGGAATATTGCTGAAGCATTTATATAAACTTGTCTGTGATTTCTATAGCTTTTAAACCTTTACATGTTGATAATGCTAGTACCTCAAATGGTCACAATTATAGTATTTTCTTTCTTGATGCTTTGAGTTAGTTATCTCTGAGATATGAAGTTTTGGGGTGCAGGCTGGCAGGAATTGGTCAGCTGGTACCAGTCTAGAGATTTGAATCCCTAGGGGTGTGCTGATTGCTCAGCCACTTTTTCAGATGCCTGTGTCATGAGCAAGTCTGTTCAGAACTTCTTCGCATCATCATGGTCACAGCCAGGTTCTTGATTTTCAGCTTTGATTTCCTTTGCACCTGATGAGTCTGATTTAGATGGCAGTGAAAACTATTGAATCAGCATCATCTTAAAGGTTAGGTATTTTAACGGTATTGTCAAGTAGAAGTTAACCTCAGTGAATTATCTTGATTCCTAGTGAACAGCTATATGAGTGCTAATTAAATTCTGTGTGGTGCATATGCTTGTAAAGGGACAGGAACTTGTGATTCAGGAATCCTGGTGGTGTCTGATCAGACCAACAGGCCAGATGTTACCTGATAACATCTGTTACACTAGATAAAGCCTGCGGTTGTTTTGTTTCGATATTCGGTCCTTCAGCACATTCACAGTCTGCTGTCAGGAGGTGAGTTGCTTTGCCCAGCCTGCAGTGCAGTCTGCGTCCCTGAGGTTCTGTTGGATGAACTAGATGGTGGACTAATGGACTAAACCAGTCACATTTCAACAGGGAAATGGGCCATTTTATGTGTCTTTTGAAAATTTCAGCTATTTTGTTGATTTAATCTGTTATATATGTTCAAAGAAGAGATGAGGGGTTCCTTTCACATTTGTATTGTCATCTCACTCAGTTTAAACTGCGGGATTTGGGTGTTCTTTCTGTGTCTTTGCAGTAAATGGGGACATAGTCAATGCAGGGTGAGCATGCTTTAATTTGTTCAGTTTTTCAACTCTGGTCCTCTGGAATTACATGGAAGCTGTGTGGAAGGATAGAGGAGGGTGTAAAAATAATGTAGAGGAAATTTTTTTCTGCTTTGTGGTCTCATTATCTTACAGAAGACCAAGTCTTTGTGAATTGAAATCTCCATGTCTGTACATCTGTGTAGTCTATGACAGGAACTCAGGACAGAAAAGTAGCTTAAAAATGGGCACAGCAACATGTCTGGAGTTCCCCTACTTCTTTCTCCTCCTCTGCTGGTATTACTCCTGATGTACAAAAATTGATGAAAATATGTACAGTTCAGATGAGGGAGAGCAGAATGGTGGAAGGTAGAATTTATTTCCAACCGTAGATACTGCATCTCTCTGCAAATTCATATCTTTATAGGAAAATGTTTATCCACAATGCATAAACTGATATGTTGCCAAAGGCAGTCTCATCTCCATATGCAAAGCAGTAAAAAACCCCCACCCAATGATTGTATCCTGTGAGGGGATTGCCAGTGTTCTATTCTGACAAGCCTGTGTATTCGTGTGTGTTTGCATATATATGTCTACACTAGTTTAAAGTATTTTTCAAATTTGAACTGAATTATTTCCACTGAATCCTTAGTTAGTTTTGCTTTTCTGAGAAGATAATGAATAGAACTTTACAATCTAGTTTCTGGGTGAAATTCATCTGACGTGTCACCATATTTAACACATCTGGGAATAGGTCCTCACCTGATACATTACTTAATTCTAGTAGATCAGTGGAGTTACAGCAGTACTTATAGATCAGCTTTAAATGAAGTATGAAATGGCTTTTCTTCCTTTCCGGAGAATTTTTGTACCGTTGTTCCATTCATCTTTCTTGTGGTTAGCCAATACAGCACCACAGTCCTAAAACATTTACAGGTATTAATTTTTTTTAGAAGTTTATGTAAATGGTTATGCTCTAGCTGGTACTTTTTGAATATCCAGTAAGTTCACAGAAATTTTAAAACAGTGTTGGGAATAAAGATCTGTTTTGATTATATTTTGCTGTTCAGACCTGCCTTGAATTATTATGTTCCTCTGTTCCAAGAAGAGGTGCTTCTGATGTCTTGTCCTCATTTTTTATTAGAATTATTTCATCATTGATGTTCATCTGTATTTAGTATATTGCAACTGAGAATGGAATTCAACCTTTTTATTGTCTGAACAAAATTGCATGTTTTTTAATGATTATTTAATTACTGGGGCCAATTCTCTGTTAATTGTGAGTGCAATACCTTGACATTTTTCTCACTAATGTTCAACAGGAAAATACAATTTTTCCGGAGATTTTACAATTGAGTTATAAATTTTCTCTTCTGTCCTTTTTTATGTTAGTAATTCTAACACACACAAGAAAACAACCTACTTAAGATAGTGGCATGGTTGTGAATATAGAGAAGTCCTCAAAAATGAATAAAAAGAGAGGTCAGTGAAAGAGGCAAAAACTTTTGAATATAAATATTAAATTCAGTTTCTTGTTTTAAAAAATAAACCATGTTAGATTATTGTGTTTGCTTAATTAGCTTTGCCTCAATGCTTGTAAGGTTGTAGGGATGGGTCTGAAGAAAGCCGCCTATGGGAGAGTAAACGGAAGCAAATCAGGCTCACACACGTGGAATTGGGGAATTTTAACAAATGGGACAAGTGTGTTTACCAAAGTGTGTGAATGAGAGTGTGCCGTGTTTTGTGCTTGTGCAGTGCTTGTTTGCCGCCTCCCTCAGTGGCTTCTCCATCTGCAGGAGGTTCTCGAGCAGCCAAACAGAAAGCAGCAGCAGCAAACCTCCCTTTGGAAAGTCACCACTGCTCGTAGCACAACATACTGCACAAAAATCCCTAGTGATGTGTTTTCAGTGTTCTCATCCATCTCATTATGCTCCAGAAGTAACTGGAAAAATAAGTTAAACACTGCACTGCTGCTATTCTGTGTAAGAGAATCCCATGACAGTGACATCTCAATGGCAATCCCACCTGCTGTTTCTTGGGATAAGGAAGTTGGAAACGAAGGAGGCTCTTCAAAGAAACTAAAAGAAAATTTATAACTACAGAAATAAAAGAAGAAAAAAATCCTAAAGCAGTAATGAAAAACACTGGTAGCTTCTTATAGATGAGAATAAGAACTGGTTTCTGTATAAAATTAGAATATTTATTTGTGCTGTTAATGCATGCTGCTGTCCCAGTTCAGAAACCTTTTGCTATTTCCCTTTCCCTGAAAGCCAACCTCTAGTATTCAAAAATTCAGCAATAGAGAGGAGAAGAGTAGAAAACCACAAATAAACCTGTGTGTCAGGTTGCATATAGTTTGCATTGTCCCACAGGCCATCAAGGGTAGGCCCGTTTTCAGTTTCTGTTACAGAAAATGAGGAAGTACCATACGTTCTGTTGAGCAGAAGATCCTCCCGTGCCCCACTGGAGTCAGAGCTGACAGCCTGTCCTGCTGTTTTCCTGTGTTGCCTCCTCCCTGGAGTGAGCTTGCATGTCCTCCTAAAGCAGAACTGGCACGTGGCGCTCCCGCTGGGAGTCTATTACCATATCGCCCTATATTGTCCTCGTTTCTGATGATGTTCTCTTCAGACTAACACTGCCTACTGCGAAAGAAGGTGCTCTGTTCTCCACAGCACTTTTCCCGTGGGATCCCCATCTTCACAAGTATAATGTTCCAGGAGGTGATATTCCCCTGGTTTTAATGGGTTTTGGTTTTCACTTTTGAGTGCCTGCAGCTTCATGCTGCTTCATCTTCTGAAGTGTACATAAAACTGAAAATAAGCAGCTTTAGCCCTTTTCTCTTTTCCACCCAGATCTAAACCTTTCTTCATTTATACTCTGTATAAATCTTGTAAGGTTAGTCACCAAGAGCCCCAACCTATGTTTTATACCTCATTGCAGTATCTTCACCATTTTTCTTGTAAAAGCCCTTTTATATGCATTATAGTAGATTTGCTGTAGTATTTGTGTGTGTTTATGGGGAGGTTCAGATTCCTTTACAGATTTTTTTTCCTCCCCTCCTTGCTTATAAGCTATTGCATACTTTTCTGATAATTTTATCTTTGTTAGTTCTTTATCCCTTGCCTATGATAATCTAAGCCTTTTTCTTCGTGTATTTTTAGTATTTCAGCCTTCACTATAGCTATATTCTTACATGAAACCAAAGGTGAGATCAAATATGTTTCAGTGCATAGCAGAATCTGCAAGTATTTGCATGTGCTCTTGAGTGCTAATATTTGTAGGGAAAAAAAGTTTGTAAAATGATTGCTACAATACTGTCAAATCCATGCTTGCGAGTCAGCTTTAAGGTGTGTGTTTGCTTATTTGATGTTTTCCTACATGTACTTGCAGATATGTAACTACCATTTGCACCAGATACTATGCTGTATTTTACTAAAACTGAATTCTCAAACATGACCTCTTCCTCAAATTATGTACATATATCTAGGAGGGCCTGTGCAATCCTTTAAAATACTGATGTATGAAATGAAGTTTTCTTTACAAATGTTTTTATTGTGGTTCTGTCCTTATTCTGTATTTTTCTTTCCTCTTTGTTTCATCCTCAGCACAAATCTTGCTTATGACTATTTTCTAAGTTTTCATATCCAAACTTTATTCTAGCCAATCTCTGCTGCAGAATCTTAGTAAACATCAGTCTGATCTGGGGTATTCTACACACAGTTGTCTTCAAATCTTTCTTTGATACCTATAAATCTTATGGTGCTGTTACTCATGAGCAGCTGTGAAGTGCCCTGTCTTCATTGGTTATGAATGAATCCAAATCCCTTTATTCTTAATTTTACGGTGCTACAGCTGTGTGCTTGTTTTTTTACTGAAAAAAAAAAAGGTATCTTTATATAGAGGGAACGCAAGAACTGAAATTCTGAAGTTACTTCTACATCATAAAGCTTTATTGTTATGAAAAGTTTGTGGAATCAGGCAGTGCTCATTACAAGAAATCCTAGGACATCATGTCAAATAACCTTGCTAAAATTCACTTTTTCTATCTACAGTGTCTCATCCAGTTGGCAGTTAATCTGTTTAAGAACAAAACTGAATTGTTTGCAGTACTTTTGTACTGGCAAACTTGTGGTTGTTTCTCATCTTCTTTTATAGGTGCCTATGTGGTTTTTTTTCTTCTTTTTGGTTTGGCACTTCTTTTTTTTTCATTTGCTCTAATTTTTTTTTAGGGATCAAATCTATTTGGACTAGTCTATAAGTTCTCAGGTTCTCAGTTGATCTTGCCTTTTATAAAGGTAGGTACCATGTCTGCCCTCTTCCAGCCCTCCTGGATTCTCATCCTCTTTCTGTTCACAGTAATGTTGTAGAGATTGCTTCAGGTGCTTACTTAGTGTAGAGTGAATTTCATCCACTGTTCTGGGCTGGGCCTTTTGTCCTTACTATTAATCTGGTTAATTAGTAGTAGTAGTAGTACCTTATTTATTGTTCTTACAAATACTCTCTTTTGATTCAAGTCTCCTTGAGTCATGAAGATCTCCTTTAGGCAGTTACATTATATCCCTAATATCACAGTATCTTTCCACCACATCAGGTTAGTTTTTCAGGGATGTTCCTTTCTAGCAACTCGAGGCTTGATGTCTGTGGTTTTCTCAGCAACCCTTTTTGTAAAACTGTGCCACGATGTTCCTCCTGATGCTGTCTCCAGTGCTGTGCTTTTGCCTCTGGTGATTTTTGAATGAATCCCTACGCAGTGGAGCAATCTGAGTCTGCAGCACATAATGCAGTGCAGCAGAAAATGGTTTGCAGAAGGAAACAGTAGGTGCTGACGAGCCAAAATCTGCACTGTTAATATTAGAAGGAGTTAACTGAGGACTACTTTGGGTTGGAAGGGACCTTAAAGGTAATTTAATTCCAAGCTAGGCAGGGACACTTCCCACTACACTAGGTTGCTTAATGCCTCATCCAACCTGGCCTTGAACACTGCCAGGGGTGAGCCACCCACAACTTCTTTGGGCAACCTGTTACGGTGTCTCATCACCCTCACAGTAAAGAATTGAAGATTACCTAACTTGTCCTGGTTTACACTAGGTATGTGCAAAAGAAGACAGTGAAAAAAATGTTGATGGTATTTCTCATTGTCTTGATATAGGAATAGGGAGAGATTTTAGAAGTTATTAGGCTGAGGGCCTAAAAGGGGAAAAAAATTGTACTTTATCCTATGAAGTATAATTGCAACACCGAACTCATTCTTTCAAGATACTATGGATGTGCAAAAATGTCATTAGGTGAGGTCATACAGATCAGATTTATTGATTAATGAGAAAAATTATTTTCCAGATGCAAATTTGCCTATGGTTCCCCCGCAGCTATGAAGGCATTATTGTGGAGGGATTGCTCTATACCCAGCTGTTTCCTTCTGATACTCTCCTGCTGAGCAATGGAAGAAGTGTGGCAGTGCACCATAATGCTTTCCTTTGGTCATGGGTTGGAGTAGTTTTGCCTTCAGTGAAACCTGGATGAAAGTGAGCCAGATCTGGTCCATGGCAGATGGCCACACCCATCTGAGGTATCAGGACTGGCATCTCAGCACTGCAGTCAGGCACCTCTTGGGCTCTCCAGAAAGGCTTAGAGAAGCACCAAGCTCTAAAGTCAATTTGTAACATGTTTCTACCCAAATTCATCCATTTGCTATGTGACAGAAGCAATTCAAATTTCCTTAGCAGGAACCATTCTTATAGTATAGGTGATCTGTCTGCTTGGGTAGCACTAGATTTAATCTTCTGAATTCAGAGGAGTTGAGATAAAAGGATTACATTCCAGCAAACTGATAATTTGTTTACTGATCTATTTGGTGTTTAGAAAGTTTAAACATGTAGTTGAATGTATTTTTGCTGTTAAATGATTCTATACTGCTTTTAAGAGGTTTTGTGTGAATAGCTAACACTTCATTTATACCTCCTCTGAAACTTTGCAAAGGCAGCTTCAATATACATGGTGTAAGTGGTGTTGTACACGTAATAGACAAAAAAAATTGTTAAGTCTTTAGTTATAGGCATAAAATGGTTTTCCACGCTTGAAATGTGTCCCAGTAGGCCTACAGAATGTTTTTATTGCTTTCCCTCCACCCTCCACTCCTCAGTTCATGTATAGTTGTTAGTGGTGACATTGTACATGCTCTAGTATTTATTATAGAGCAGAAGACTTTTTTGCATGCTGTAGGAAGAAAAGCATAGTCTTCCTTTGGTTTAAATGCAACATGAGTGCGTCAAAAAGGGACAAACACAGCATGTTGATGCTGAAGTCATGCTGCCTTCAAAACATTATCTTAATACGTTTAGAACTCTTTAGTTCTAAAAGTATTTCCTACAGAAGATAGGTAAGACATTTCACTAATAAAGACTATTATTCTTTAACTCTCTTCAGGAGGACCATTAACTTTGATTGCAATTCCACTGTCATCTCTCATAAACAATTTTCCCAATTAAAAGACAAAACAACATTAATATTGTATAGCTATAGTAACCTCTCACAATCAGTAATACCATTAGAGTTTATAAACTTACTTACTATAACCTATAATGGTATTACAGTGTTGTAAGCAGGGTCTTTTATACATCAGGCAAGCCAACCATAAACTATAGAATATGTTCTTGATTCTGAATTCAAAATAATGTCCCAACTGATGGTAAAATTCTATCCTTTAAAGTGACATAGGAAAAATATTATTCCCATGTTACTTAGCAGGTTAGTGCAATTGTTATTGTTTTCCCGTAGTGTTGATTTCCAGATACATTACTAATGGAAAGAAATGCTTTAGTCTTGCCTACCAGATGTATTCGAAGTCCACATGAAAATCCATCCCAGGTTACTGTTATTTAGCCAACTATGTATACAAATGCACTATTCTATATATTTATTCCATGTGCTTTGATGTTGTTCGCTTTGTTTCAGTTTTCCCTCAACAAATCTGTTCAGAAATAGGCCTTGTTCAAAGGGGTTTGGGACACAACTACAGTAAACAGAAATCCATAAAGTTGCCTTTTTACCATAGTTGTTTCATGTTCTGAATCCTCCTGAGATTATTTTGCTTGTGCATTTCTCATAGTGACAAATTTGATTATTCTACTACAGTGAAAATTAATATAATCTCTTCAAAACTCAGCTGTGAGCCATAACTCCCTGAACTGCTGTTTTACTTTCCAAGCGTTATAAATGCATTTCCCTAGTTGCTCCATGTGGAAGTCATCTCACAGTGAAGTGTCATTTTCCCAGTGGATTGATGGCATAGAGTAATAATAAGTGCAAATAATAAATATTTTTAAGGCTTGCAGTACAACAATCACATAATGCCACCCCATTTATGAAAAATATTCACATAGTAGCTTTGTAATTTAAACTTAAAATACTGAATGTGAGGTGTTGTGTGTCAGAAGGGCTCAGAGCTATGTAACCTGTTGATAGAACATCATAAATATAAACTCAGCAACTTTGTGGATAGCTTTTTGGACCATAAAATTCAGTAATGAAGATGTAGGAAAAGTATAAGAGAGATGCTCACTGCATCAGAGCATAATCCAAACTTGAATAATACAACTGTGTTGCATACCTTTAAGTGCAAAAGACAAACAGCAGGCTGAAAATGTGTACTTGTTTTGCTGCATATACTTTATCAGATACTTAATGAATGCCTTTAAAGTGTTTTAAATAGCAGATGTTTCAAATATTAATTTGTAATTGCTTCAAATGTTGTATTTTTGAACACTTTGTAACTTACCTCAATTATTTGATTATAGTATTTACAGTTTATATGCAGTCAGTTTTTTTCATCATATGCATGTGGAGGATTCTTTATCCAATTCTCTGTAAAAACTCTGAATCATGATTTCCAGAGTGATAAAAATTCAGCAAAGGAGAAAATTTCTCACAAATGGTAAATGTACACATGGGTACGGATGCACGGGTATATTTTTTGCATGTCTAAAGGCCATGTCTTTTTTTATACCTATGCAGAAAAATATATTGTTTTCATTTTTCTTGGATTGAGCTTAAGTATCTTTAAATTAATTTGGTTTCTGTTACTAAGAAAAAAGTTAATATGTAGATGTGAGAACAAAGATGTCAAAAGGTGAATTCTCTTTATAGTAGGAGGTACTGAGTTCTTATCACCTTGTTGTCATCCCTTGTGAATATAAACATTTTGAGGGTGGTTAAGGTAATAAACTTATACAGGATTATATTTTGCTGAATGTTGCCTCCAAATGTGAATTGACAAAACAAATATGTAGCTTAGCTAGAAAAACAATGCATTTGTTCTCATCAGATCTGAAATTGAAACTCTCAAGAAGAGTTTCAGAAGACTCTATGTTCTCTTGGAAGAGGAAGTCAAAGAGATAAAAAATTCTTACTTGTTTAAATAAAGTAGAAGAAAAAAGGTATCGTTTACCACGTGGTTGAAGATTTTAGTTGCTGTACAAAATTGCTTTACCAGACCTTACTTTTGGACTGCCGTGCCAACAGATTTCTCACCACTATAATTGAGACAGTAAGAGACAAAGAAATTCTGGATCTGAAGTTTTGACCAGCTTTAAGTGTCAAGACAGTATCCTCTGAATAATCACATCTGACTAAAGTGTAAAATAAAAATTTGGTTAGGCTTGTTCTCCAGTCTAGAACACTCTACTGGTTTATAGTTGTACATTTGTCCTTGGCTGCTAAGATTTGGAGAACTGCCTCGTTACAGGTGTAAGAGTTTGCATAAGCAAGCACCACAAAACCACTGCCGCATGAGTTTGTTTCAAGGTTGCTTTACTGGAGGCAGTGACAGTGATGTTGTAATATAATGTTCTCTAAGCTACTGCCTGAATTTGGTGAGAAATCTGTTGGCGCTTGCAATCAGTAAGCGGCAGTTGGTCCTTTTGTGTCCCTCTTTGTCACACTGAAGGCCTGAACCTGACTTCTGATGTTATGCTGCTTCATCATTTAGTGACAAAATTTAGTTTCATCCCAAGGAGGTTGTGTTTTATGTATCTTACTCCTTTTTATTACCTAATGTACTCTTGTTGTTAATGTGTAGCATTACTTACCCAGTTCAGTTTTTATTTTCGCTGTTCTTGAAGAGACATGTTTCTCTCAACCATGATTCCTAGTCCTTGCTGCTTCTAGCATGAGTAGCCTCTGATTTCATATCGTGTAGTTCTTTCATGCACCTGGATGTGCCTACAGTACAAATTTGTGGCACTAGGCCACAAATTGTATCAGTTGCATCTCGCTGACCCTGATGTCAAAGAGAAGTTCTAGGCCAAATGAACTTACTTAGTTTGTCAGCCTTGAACTGCTGCCTTTCAAGCCTGTACAATATGGCAGTTGAGGGAAACAGAAGGTATTGGGTGAGACTTAGAAAAAAGAGCAATGATACTGTACAAGCTGAAGTAGAGAACCCTGAAGACAGGTCAAAATAAAACAGAAGGGAGAAAGGGCTGTTAGATAACTGATGTCAGCATCCTTTGCAGATCTAAATTAAGTTATCTTTAATAACTTGCATGCTGAGCATTTAAATGATGTTCACGATTGAGATGTCCTGAAAATTAATATCCTTTGGGTTTCAGTGTTCTTGGAAAAAGAAATATTAAAATGTTTATTATTCCCAGTTTTCAGGGTCCAAGGAAATGCAGGGATTGACCATTCAAGTTGAGAACAAAATAATTATAGGCCTGCTTTGAGGCTCTGTTTAAGTGAATTGCATAAATTTCCATGTTGGAATCATACTGAAACTAAGATTTAAGCATTGTTGAAACTTTACTGTTTTGGGGTATAAATGCAAATGCTAAATGAACTTTCCCTGCACATACCTGCATCTTGTCAGTGTATGTTAATGCAGAATGATTACTGCTAAGCTTTTCACTCTCCACCTCCTGTTTATGTGCTTTCTGGGAACATTAAAGCAATCAATAATTTTGCTGCTGTGTACTATTTTTGTGGATAAGTTGCTCAACTGTATCAGATATTTATTAAATAATACAGTGCTTATTTAATTTGAAAAGTTTTAAGCTGTTATGGTAGCCACATAAATTGTAGCTTGATGCACATGAGTTCGTGAATAATTAGGTACTGTAGGAGATGCCTGAAAATGTGGGTGAGCAGTCCGTGTTGTTCCTTTAAACATGCGCAGCTTGAAAAGCAGATGGAATTGTGTTCTCATGATGTTTAAGGACTTTTAGAGCACTGCATATCACCAGCATCTGGAGACCAATTACTGAAGAGTCTCCACAGGGGTCCTGCCTCAGGGTTTTTAGTTGGATGAATAATATATAAACTCTATAGTTTCCCACAGAGAGCAACTGGAGCAGTATCAGAAGGAAATAAGCCTTTTAGGAGTTGAGCTGAAAATGAAATAGCACAGGATTTAAAATGAAGCAGTTTTGCTTTTACATGCAAAGTTGAATACTGTGTATTAGTTACATGAATTCTGATTTTTTTTTTTTAGCCTTTATCATTTTGGAATCTTGCTTTTTCTAATTTTAGTACACATCTATTTGAAAGTTTTAGCAAAACACTGTAAGTCTTATACAATTACTTCAAGAATTAAATTTCCATTTGAAGAAGC
The DNA here is from genome assembly GCA_013397845.1 of Melanocharis versteri. Lineage (NCBI taxonomy): Eukaryota > Metazoa > Chordata > Aves > Passeriformes > Melanocharitidae > Melanocharis > Melanocharis versteri. The sequence goes on from VZTG01004626.1 coordinate 1,771,107, forward strand.
AGTGGAAATTAATATATACATCATTCATTTTATAATACAGGTTCAGCATTATTGTACTCAAACCATAATCAGATTTTATCTTACCTGTTATTGTGTCTGGTTCTAGGTTTACTCAGTTTGCTTTTTACAACTAGAAACAGTTGCAAAATGGCATATCCACTGCTATTCAAAACCCTCTTTCAACTCATAATGTATCCCTTAAAATTCTTATCTCTGTCCTCTGTTTAAATTTACTTGAAATCAGAGTACCTTTGAAACGGAAATAAAAATATCTAAATGAAGATACTTGGATCCGAGAAAAAATTTGTCTTTTTCTTAATTATAATAGAAATTTTTCTCAACTGATTTGTTTCAATACAGATACCAGTCAAAATTCAGTAAGTGGGCACTTTAGAGCATAAGAATGCATTACTTGAAGAACACTACTGAGACCAATGCAGAAGAAAACAAATGAGAGTGTAGCTTTTATTAAAAACAGCAACAAAAAGAACCCCAAACCAACCAACCAGAAAAACCCGCAGTATTGTCATTGGTACTGTGATTGTTTTAGTTAGCACTTCCACCAGATATTTTGGGTGAATTTGTAAGCTCAGTGCCCTGAATTTTTAACTGTGGTATTAATCTTCGTGAGACAAATGTTCCTACCATCTTCAGCATAACTATTCAGCTGAATATGCAGCTGTATCACAGAATGGGTCAGGTTCGAAGGGACCGCTGGAGGTCATCTGGTCCAGCCTCTCTGCTCAAGCAGGGTCAACCTAGACCACGTGGCACAGGATTATGTCCAAATGGTTTTCAAATATCTCCAGTGAGGGAGACTCCACAACCTCTCTGGGCAATCTGTTCTGGTGCTCAGTCACCCACACAGTAAAGTTGTTCTTCCTCGTGTTCAGGTGGAACTCCCTGTGCATCGGTTTCTGCCCGTTGCCTCTTGTCCTATTGCTTGGTGCTACTAAACAGAGCCTGGTCTGTCCTCTGGTCCCCCTCCTTTCAGATACTTACAGGCATTTCAGTCTTCTCCAGGCTAAACAGGGCCAGCTCCCTCAGTCTTTTCTTATATGTGAGGAAATAAACTGAAGCATTTGCAGGTTCGATCATTACACCAAAATCTTCTATATGAAATCAAAATTGAAGGGAGTAAGGTAGGAGTAGAATTATGTTCTGGGAGGAAAGGATCAGGATGTATTTGGGAGCTATGTGTTTTATTATGTTGATCAATTTGATATTTAGAGCTTCAGAAAAATAAATTCAGCTTGCCCTGCAAAGGAATAGAAAGTGCTGTATTATTAGTAAAATCATTATTGGCATGCAGTGGAATGCTAAAGCCACAATAAAAATCAGGGTAGAGTTGTGTCAGATTACATGTCAAACTGTATTGAAGGTATGTAAGTTATCCTTCTTTTTTTCCAGGAGAAACTACCCACGTTGTAAAGGGAAACAAAAATAGCTACCAGGACTAAGTATTAGGCTAAACTGAACCTGGCTAATATCACACAGCTTAAGTTGCACTTTAATGAGATTAAAACCACCCCTTGGCTTTGGCTGTTCCAAAACCTGTATACTTATTTGAATAGATTTGTGTTGTTCATGTGCATCATTGCTCACTAGGGCTGGTACTCTGATTCTGATGATGTTTGAAGTCATTCACCATCTCTCATCAGTTCCCTGTTTTAATTTGCAGCCTCTGTTTTCAGTCATGAGCATTGTATCTAATCTGAGTGGTACCAGATCATCCTTGGTCTGGTCATAGTTGGTACGATGGGCTGCTGCTTCTTTGTGAAAACTGTCTCAAGGTAATTGACCTTGAAGTGTAATATATAATGCTAAACTTTGTGCTTCCAAGTTTACTGGGAGAGTTTAAAAGGCAGGAAGAAAGATTGGTTGGTCACAGCAACAGAAGTGAAAAATGGTTTAGACTGCATAGAGTAGCAGGGGGAAAAAATGATGGTATGTGTTGGAGGAGGGAACTGAAAAATGGTGAAAAAGAAAGAAGACTTCTGGGTGTCACCTCAATTTTTTTTTTTTTTAATTAATGCTTCCATTACAAAGATAGCCTAAGGAGTATGGGTCACTTTCCAATTTATTTTTTTTAATCCTGTCTGTTCTTCAGCTCTTAGTTCTGAGTGTCCAATATTGGTTGACATCTGAGCTATGGAAACCATTAAGAACTGGCCAGGATGTCTAAGATTACTCAGGAAATATGAATGGAGCAACAAAGTCATGGCAAAATCAGTTAAGATATCATAGCTGTCACTATGAGGGAATAAAAACAAGGCAAGGAAGGAATTTCAGGGGTGCTGGTGTTGTGTCATTGTTGGGTTGTGGTTTGTTGATTTTATTGTAACTGAGGAAACTGAAGACTTTAAAATAGGCAAAACTTGATTTATGTGGAAATAGCATATCTTGGTAACATCTAATACGCTTCCAGAAAATGCAGGAGAACTGAATTGAAATCCCTGAGAGCACAGAAGTATGTGATTCAGGTATAAGCTGTCTCTGCGGTGTCACTCCTGAGCCTGCAGTCTCGAGTGGTGCTGCTACAAAGCAATACAACAGCTTAGGAGCATTTCTGCCTCTACGGATGCTATGAGAGAATACAGAGGGAATGCTAATGGTCCCTGTAAGACAATCGCTATTCAGTGTCTGGATTAGATTTGGCCAGGAGTGGGAGAGCTGCTGGTTTCTACTGCCTGCATGCAGGGACTTAGCATTCCCTCTCAGGGAGGATTGTACCTAAGACGTTTCTTTTCCTTATCCATTGGTCAACCTCAGAGATTGCAGCCGAATATGCCACTTTTCTTCTGAGCGACTTGATAGCAAGATGAAAGCTTTGTGGGCTCAGCATAGTGAGTCCATAAAATGAGAAGTGTGTAAAAATAGTCAGTAATAAGGTATGTTTGATCCCTCAAGGCACAAAGGCATAGGTCTCCTAAGCTGCTGGAATGAATCCTTCCACTCTTTGCTATAATATAGTTACGTCTCCTGCAATGGCTGTTGGACTGGATTCAGCTACATGTGGGAATGGAAATGCATGCACCAAAATAAAAGTACGCAATAAAAAGATACAGCACATCATTTTGAATGCCTTTGTTTCTATTTATGCTGGCACTTTTACAGTGCCATTGCGATTCCTGAGGAGACGAAATTATACCTGGTTTAGCATGTCATCTTAGTAGCTGTTCTGCTCCCTGCCCTTCCTTCTGTGAGATCTGGCCTACACCAACTTTGCACAGCAGTTGAATATAAAAGATGTCAGCTTTGCCTCTGCAGCTTCATGTGCTCTTTTTAGTATCAGATAAACTTGAGAAACTACCAATTAAACGTAATTCTTATCCTAATTTGTCAAATATGATTGCTTTGTTGTCTCTCAGTTTCCACATAATTGAAATGCATTTCCTACATTTTGCAGAAAATCAAACCTTATCAAGTTTCTTTAAAGCTGCACTTGACTTAACTAATAAAACTATTAGTTTATTTCTAGAAGCAAAAGCTTTTCTAACAGTGGTAGGAAAAATTGAAGAAATGTAATTTGATTGCAGTTATGGACTTTATAGCATTGAAAATGATAAAAACTACTTCTTGATTTGTAAATTAAACAACTTCACTAATGGACCCATTTGGAGAAAGTAGGTATCAACACTGGAGAAATAAGTCTTTTTGGGGGTTTCTTTTTGGTTGTTTTTTTTTTCCTTTTTTTTTAGGGAAACATGATTTGGTGTATTCCACTAAGTTGAGAGGTGTTTGTTTCATGTTCTGGCTCTCAGCCTCTGGAGAGCTTGCTTTCTCAGCCTGTAGTGATAAGCAGAGCTGTCAAGGCTCTGATTTTCATCTCCTTTCAACTTCAGTCTGGATACTTCCTTTGAAAGTTTTACAAAACATTAAAAACTTGTTTCCTCTGGTATTTCTCAACATTTCTTCAACATGTCTGCACACATTTCAAATAGATATCATTTTCTCAAATCCCTCTCTAAACTGTTTGAGCCCTTTAGGACTATTTTTGAGCAATCTCTAATGCTAAAAGTTTAAAATGCAGAGGCAATCTGTAAATACTAATCTCAATGGATGTTGTTTGGGTTTTTTAAAAAAGAACTGCATAATTTAGTTCTTTTTTTCTGTTATGCATGCAAGAGGAGGTTTTGCGTAAAAGAATTTGTATTTACATTTGTGTGTATATAAATCACAGTTTAGATTAGGTATTAAGAATGAATTCTCCACTGAAAGGGTTCCCAAGCACTGGAACAGGTTGTCCAGGGAAGTGGTTGAGTCACCATCCCTGGAGGAATTTAAGAGCTATTTCGATGTGGTACTTACGGATATGGTTTACTGGTGGCCTTGGAATAGCTCGGTTGGATTCAATGATCTTAGAGCTCTTTTCTAACCCAAATGATTCTTTAATCCTGTTTTTTCAGAATATATGTTTTTTCAGAAAAAATTCTAATGGACATAAGGTAGAATTAAGAATCATATCTTTGCTTTTCATAGCATCACTTGCTATGTTCTAGTTCAAATGATAGGTTGCTTGAAAAAATTATTCAGTAAATTTTTTATGACCAATTAATTCTATTATTAGATATGCTGCAGTTTTACACCTTTAAGGTTTCTTTAGCTTTTTAAAACTGGTTTAGCATCTTAAAGAAGCAAGAGTTTCAGCTACTATATGTAGCATGATTGTATTCCATAGTCAATGCAATGTTTACAAAATGTAGTATTTTATTAAAGTATCTATTAAATTATTTTGTTAAATTCTTGTTAAATTCCATTGTTATGCCGAGAGATGTTTAGTCAAAAGCTGTCATCTTTCCAGCAAACTAGCTCTTTTGTCTGATTTATTCTTTGTTACATGAATGCGGCATTGTGACTGCTCAGCCGTTTCCCAGGAGGTGAACTGTGATGTTTCATGCAATTGCACAGTTCTCTCCTAATTTTTGGTACTGCATTTAAAGCAGAGTGGTCACAGAAGGAAAAACTTCTCTTTGACCAGAGATACCCTGCAGGCTACTTTAATAAAGATTTTTTTTTTTT
>VZTG01004626.1:1776177-1825740 GCA_013397845.1 Melanocharis versteri
TTTTTAATCTACCACAGTGTGGCAGTAGTTCTTTTTGGTTCCATGTGCTGGTCCTCCCCTCTGTTGCAAAGCTTAGGTATTTGCTATGCAATATCCATCTGATACTTTTCAACAAATTCCAACTCTTGTGCCACTGATTGTCATGAAATTCCAGGAAAATCATAGTGGAGAGATGATCTTTCAGCATCCAGAGTATTTTTCTCCTTCTCTTTGAATGGGTATTCAGTGCAAAATGTTCTTACTAATTAAATGGGTAACCTAGACTAAGAGATCTCTGGCAGGGTTTTCTTGGGATACATCCCCCTGAAGTTCTACTGGAAGTCACTAGTTTCAGGTTTCAGGTGCGCTACTCTATATTTTTCTTTCAGGCTCTTTGTTGTTGTTTCCATCATTTTATCATTCTGTCTTAATGGTGATGCCATATCTCACTCTACCAGCTGATTCAACTTTTCCTCTTTATTTACTCGTTGCTCTAGCCTTATGCAAGTATGACCTCCAGATGAGGCATTACTCTTCTAAGGATATTGATGGAAGTAACTAGACTGTTTTGTCAGCAGCCATGAAGACAATAATACTGCTTCATCTTCAGAACAGCCATGGAATATGATACCTGCAAGATGAAAAGATTTTGTGGGGGTTTTTCTTTTAGTTTGGACAGCTGGTTTATGCACTGGGGCTGATGACTGAGTGTGTGCTGGTATTACTTGTTAAGTGAGGAAAATTTATCAAGGGGATGCAGGTCTTCTTACAGAACATGCCTTAAGCCTCTGAATCCAGGGAGTTCGTAGAAGCTAAATTGCAAAATTCATTAACAGAAAAGCTAACTGGAAGTCGGCTGGAGGGTTATGATAGTTTCTCAAGCTATGTAGTAGCTCAGGCAGTGGAGAGTGAAGGGACAAGAGAATTGCTGATGTCTGGGTGATGTGAATGATGTAGCACCTCAAGCTGTGTTACCAGTGATTGAAGCAAATAATTTCAGCTACATTGGTGGATAAGATTTGCTGACGGTTCCAGAAATGAAAGGTTTCTTAAAGGGAAAGTAGCAGTAAATTGTCTCGGTGAATCACTACAAAGCTTTGGAAAGTTCCATAACTCTTCTCAAAGGGGGAGGGAGAGGAGGAGGAGGGAATTAGAATTGTTATCTAGGAAACTGGCACTGTACAACAGTCAAAGATCTGATGAATACTCTTTGTCATCTCTCCTTCTGGTGACTTCTTCAAAGAGAGACTGTAGTTATTTCTTAGATATAAAAAAATGAACCAGCTACAGAAAATAGATAGCATTTTAAAAATGCCCTCTGATGTTTTGCTGACTAAAAGATGAAGGTGTGCTGATTAATTTTAAATCCTGTGCAGAGTGCCTAGAGTTTTAGTACATGTGTAAAATTCTGATGTAGTCTTCATATCTACATAGTATTTACCATAAGGATGAAGTTTCTCTCAATTCCTTCACCTGTAACATCATAGTTTATGGATTTTAAGATTTTTTTCCTCCTCAGTGTTGTTTAATGCACTGATGCCAGCTTAGAGATATAGCTGAAAGCAGGTAATATTGACTGAAAGGTTGACTCTGAAATAGTGGCCATAAAAGTAAATTAGGGAAGGAGTTGAGCAAACAAAATGGAGAGATTGTCATGCCATTAATGTACCTTTGATCCAGCTGCAAGTTGAATCCTGTGTAGGATGCTCTCATTTCAAAAGTGGCAGTGCTGAATGGAGGTAGTTTTTGTAGAAGAGTAGTGTGAATGTCCAACGATATGAAATTGCTTTGCTGCAAGTGTCACAGATGATAAATGATTGTATTGATTTGCAACACTGGAAAAAATTAAGGTAAATTCATTGAGGTTTCAAAAATATGTAGGCAAGCCCTTCACCTCAGGACACTGAGGTTCACACCAGTAGAAGCAGAGAGAGGTGTGGGAAGATATAATGGTAAATTCATCTGTTGTCATAGGCTTTAGAAATTACCTTCTATCAATCTCTCAGAAGATTCTGGGCTAACTAAACCCACAAAGGACTTCTACTCCTAACTGATTCAAGATAAAAGTGAAGCTGAGAAATTATACACATTATAATTCCTTTCACAATAAAATGAAGCAAGAATGATATACAATGAAATCCAGGTTTAGAAACTTTCACACAGCTGTGTTAGGTTGGGCATGTAACTGTGCCTTAGAGCACTTACATACCCCTCTGAAGTAAACAAAATTTTCCCTGGTTTACAACTGCAGAGTTATTCAACACTTTATTTTTCCAAGGAAAATGATTTCTAGAGGGATGGTCTGAGTAGACAGCATATGGATCAGTGAGTAAGTATTTAATGGGAGAGGAATATTTATGGGAAAAGAGATGCTGCTGTTTTAAGAAAGTGAAAGAGATTGATTTTAACAGAAAGCCTTTTTCGTGTTTTCCTACTGTACTTGTGGTATCATGATTAAGATTTGCTGTTAAATGACCATTATATTAATTCTTTATGAGAACTCTTGATTATTTGGGACTGAATTCTGCTGCTCGCAAATAGAAATCTGGAGACTCCTCTCAAATTATTGAAGGTATGCTCCAAGGTAATCAAGGTTCACTTTTGAGCCTCTTTTTTCTTGGTGAAAAAGAGATTAATAAAATAATAAAAAATAGAATTTTAGACTACCCAAGTAATTAAAATAATAACCTATTCTTTAAAAGATAAAAAAGTTCATATATAGTGGGTTGTCTCAGTCTTTCATTGTCACCTTCTCCCTGTATTTCCACAGCAGAAATCATAGACAATTTAGTCTTCAGAAGTCTGGTTCCTTACCAGTTCCATGAAATGTGGGCTATATCCCACTTGTGTGAAGTTAGCAGTATTGTCATGGTAATTTTTCCTTTTGGTCCAGGATCTGCTGCAAAGCCCACATAGTTTCCCCAATGCCAGGGTCAAATAATGAGACCAATTGTCATTTATTTATTGCTGCTTTTTAGTTTATGCTGTAATTGTGTACAGAACATGTTAATCATTATAAAAACAGAAGGATTGTTCTTGCCTCAGGAGTTTCCTGTTTGTCTTTCAGATTGTGACTTGACTAACATTTACAGATTCTGCAACAAAGCCACTAATTTAATTTTTGACGTTTGTTAGCCAAGGGAAGGAAAATAATTTCTGCCGTGAAAATAACATAGAAAGTCTTCATATATTTTTTAGTTGAGTGTTTCCCCTTTGAAAAATAAGGTTTGCTGAAAGTCAGTAATTTCTTCTGTGAAGAATCATAGCTTCCATTAAACACTTCAACAGTGTAAGAATAGAAAATTTAAAAAAAAGATGAGAAGTGAATTCAAAACCCTTTTCATTTTCACTTTCCCTTGCATCGTAGTTTACTCTTGGACATGAAAATGGTTCTGACCTGTTGTCAGTTTTCAGGATTGCAAATATTTTAAATTTCTTTTAGCTTTGATAAACAGTTTTGAAGTTGTTCAAAGAACTCGGTCCGTAATTATCTCTACATCTCCTTTTTTTTTTGTTGCTTTGCTTAGCTTTGCTAAACAGGCAAATATAAATAAGTAATAAATTATGAAGCATCTGAACAAACACTTGCACACAGCATAATGCCTTGAAAACTTTGTAACAAAGACATATCAAAGAGTAGCCCCATTGTTTTATTTTAAGACTTGGGAAATCTGAGGAGGTTTAACAATATGTTAATGGAAACAGGAGTTCCAACTGTTTATTAAAGTCTAAGTTTATATAAAGTCTAATTAAAGTTTAATGAATGTAGAAAATTTTAGAAAGTGTTGTGCTGTGTATGTGTGCTGGGACAGTGCATGCTATTGTGGATTAGCTGGCAGAACAAAGCCTTTTAGAGCTTGCACCCACAGCTTTGTGAAAACTTTCTTTTGATTTTGCTGGTTTCGCGTATCTTCTAAAAGCATGGCCGGTTTGAAATGAGAGCATTGTAATCTCGTGCCCAGACTGAAAAAAACTCTTCTGCTTTTAGTTGCAGTCTCTTATTTCCTTCATGCATGCAGTATATTTGTAGCACCTTGAATCTGCAAATGCATTTTGCTGCAGAGGTTGCTCATAGTTTGCAGATAATTTTAAACCCATAGCAGATCTAAAAATGTTGAACTATTAAGAAAAAAAAACAGTACTTGATGAAGAATACTGCAGGCTATCCTGAGGATGCCTCCTAAAAGACTGTAAATGCCTCAAGATGCAGAAGGTAACCAGGGGCTCAGTTAAAGCTCACCTACATGGTATCAAACCCCAGCTCTGCAGCTCCCTTTTTACTCGTAAAACAATTACTTTTTTATAAAACCATAGCAAGTAGCTCAAAAAAATCTAGAGCAAAAAAATGGAATAGGTGTTTAGTTTTATTTACACATTTTGTGGGTATTAGATACAATTCAAAAAACTCAACATTTGTATTAATGACTAAAATATATAGCTATGACGTGTCTCTGTTCTCAGATGTACTTTTTATGGGGATAAAAACATATTTCAGGAATTTTTAAATCTCTTTTTACCTTAAGTGGCATTTGCCTTCACATTAATTACTCTTTTTCTATTTCTGTCACCCAATTGCAAACACTTCTTAGGCCTTTGAAGGACTGAAGAACTCTACATTTAGAATTTGGGGGGGAAAAAGCAATCTTTTAGCACAAGCAGACCTTTGGCAGGTTTAGCACATCCGTAACAGCTGTTATAATTTGCCATAATTTTTTATGCAACATCATAAAGAAAAGGCCATAACTCCCATCTCTAAATGCAACTGGCATATTTCTTCCTGCTTCTCCTACTGTGGACTGCCAATTATCAAGAGTGAGTAATGAAAGAGTGAAGCCTTTGGAGCAGCCAATTCTCAGAACCATTAGTTTTCTTTTATATTCAAGCCCAATTCCAGGAATGTGCTATATGAGAAATAAGACATATCATGTCATTTCAGGATAATACCATGTAATTTTGGGGTAATAAAGAATTCATTTCTGGAGAGAGAAGTGATCTGATATGGAAAAGTTCAATTTTATTCTCTCCAGAGAGCTTTATCTCTTCAGATGTGACCTTGTATAATTAAATATATTCCAAATATCAAAAGAAACGGCAGCAGAGCAGACAATAGAATTCTCTATTTTATGTAGAAATGAAATGAAATTATATGAAGCAGTCAGTGTAATATAAGATGAAGTAGATTGCTACTATTCATTGTTTCCAGTGGAATTCCTGCTGTTTGATTTTATTCATTACAGATTCATGAGAAGGCAATTGTATTGTGTCTTTGTGACTAGCTTAAGACTCACCCTTAATTGCATTAATTCAGAAAGTACTGGCAAGAAACAGTACTTAATTGCTGTTATTACTTGAATGTAAAAAAGAGGTGGCGTCCACAAGAAGTTACAGATTTCACACATGAAGTATTAGATGCCGGGAGGCTACAGTTCTGATCCTTAAAAGAATATGTGTTTAATGAAAGAGGATCTAAATCCTTTTTTTATTGCAACAAAAAATTATACATATTTCAAAACAAATACAATAATTTCCAAGCCACCCATTTTTCCTAAGATTAACCAATCTCACTAATCAAAGTCAGAAGGTTCTGACTGTTAAGAGGTGACAGGCTCAGACATACGAATTCCTAAGATAAGGTGGCATTAGCTCATCATATTTTTAAGTGTTTTATTACAGTCCTTATAATGAAGGAAAGTGACAAAAAGATAATGGCTGGTCGTATGTTAACTGCTAAAAAGAGATGAGAATGGCTGAAAATATTTTTCCTGAAACCTATATGCATCCTCTGTTGCATTTTCACATTTCACATTCACTCTTTTCGAGCTGTTACTTAATTATAGTGGTCAAGGTGCTCAGCAAATATTTTTTTTTTTTGTGGTGTTTTGGGTTACTTTCAGAGTAGAGACATTGACTTTCTTGAGCTCCTCCAATTCAGGGGACCACTGCAGCACACCGAGGGGGAGAGAAGAAGCGTGCTGTGTCCTCACCCCACGTCTCCCCTGCTTGCAGAGTGGCAGGCTTGTCCTGGGGCCACCCGGGCACGCTGCTCCTGAATGAGCAGGTACTTCGCAGGAGGCAGTGCGGATTCGCAGTGTCCGTGTTACAGAATGCACTGAAGTTCAGCCTGCGCTCTGACATGCTCTCTGGAAGGCATGGCAAACATAAATTTTGAAAATGTTTCCTTTAGCTCTGATTTTGCAGCTTGGGCACTGGTAATGTCACATGCTATCTAGGAAATATTTAATAGATGAAACTCGTTGCAATTAATTGGCCTGAGAGCTTTATGAGTGGTGTCATTTTAAAGCAATAACATAAAGTAACATGGCAACTTTTATTCTATAAGTTGAATCTGGTAGAAAATTAGGTTTAGATTTCCATTCTCTTAGGGTACTTGTGGTTAATGGCATTTCAATACTCGCTGAAAAAGCAGTTTTAGAAACTTGTGGTCTGAGGTATATTCATAATAGAGCAAGGTGACTCAGTATTGAGATGGACTTTTTGTTTCCTTCCCAGCATTTGAAATGTTAAGGAGTTGAAAGTTTGAGCATAACAATTTTTTAATTGTTTCCTGTATGAGTTGCTATAACAAGAATTGTGCCAGTTTCAGGATAAAGTAGGGTAGGGGTTTGGGTTGTTTTGGGGCTTTTTTCCATAGTATTGATTATATATTACTCTGTGCTCTGGGGTAGGGGAATAATGTATTGAAGAAATTCTCTCAGAACAGTGCCGTATATTTTAAAGATAAATATAAACTCATGTTTTATGCCAAGCTAAAGGCAAGTTAGACTGCATTTTTGTGGAAAGCAGCTTCTTGAAAGTCCACAGGAAGATGAACTACTAAAGTCTCTTTGAACAGAAAGGCTTCTACATATTCTCTACTCTGGCCCAGTAACCTTATACTCTACAAAAATTTTTTCCGTGCTGTTACTCATTTTGAGGAAGATAGAAGATTTTAGAATGGAGTGCAAAGGAGAGGCATTTTGAGCTGATTTATTTTGTTAGTGTCTCAGCTGTTGACTGATGCATCTGTGTTCGAAAGAAAGTGTCTTGCGTTGTTTCCTGCAAGTGTCCTTCTGTAGGTATTATCTAAACGAAGGTCAGAACAGGAAGTAATTTCATTATCCAGGCCCAAATACACAGCTATCTTAATTCTCTCTTGTAATTTGAGAATCTAGTGTGTTTAGAAGTCAAGGGGAGGAAGAGTTTTGAAGCAAGATGGGTAGTTTTGATGTAACTTCAAAATTGATGTTGCATTCATTGCCTTTAGAACTATGCTACATCCCTTGTGAAAATCATGCCTCACAGATGTTTTTGCACGTTTCAATGTACACTTTTGCTGGGCTTTTGTAACTGATGTACATCTCAATTCAATTCATAAAATTTGTTGTCCTTCTAACTCTAGTAAAAGTTAATTTTATTGAAGTTGCCAAATCATGTATTTTTGTACTGCTAAAATATTCATTTTTATTCTGTAAATTGCAGTTTTACATTTCAGTTGATTCTAAAATTATATGATTAATTCACTGTTTATTTTTTCAAAGTGCAAATTGCAACTGGGTATCTGAACATGAATTATGCAAATGCACATTCAGTTTAATATAAAAAGTCCTAGTTTAAGCTTATTAATTTCACTAATATGATTCAGTATCAGCTACGGATATGAATTTGTTTGAAATGCTGTAAGACTTACTCATGTTAAAGCTCCTAGGAATTTAAGTAGTATTTTTTTTCTCCCCCAAGGATGCCAAATACATAGAATAAAAATACATGAGATTAATACATCAAGACACTGCTGTTTTGGTGGTTGGTAGTGAAATAATCAGGGATTGGAACTGAAGAGTTTCACACAGATACTTACATAGTTTTAATTTGTATATTATTTTTTCCAAAGGAAATGTGGTTGATAATGTGACCCCGAGACTTCTATATTCAATGAGCAAAATAAAAGGATTTTTGAATTATGGCTTAAATCAATGGCTGCTATCAGCAAGATAGGGATCTGATAGTGCATGTCATATGTTTTCCTATTTGTTCCTGTGCATTGCCACGAAATGACTGGATAATGATAAGGAAGGACTTGCTAAGATGATGACCGGTGTATTGTTTATTTTTAAATCATAGCAGGGCAAATATATACATTGGCAGAACAACCTCTGTAACTGACCTTTTTTAGCTTTTCATTCATACCTCTGTGTGAGCCTGTTATGCCTTCGGTCATGTTAGTATTTGAAAAAATTGCAATTATTATGAAGAAGTTATACTGATAGCACTCAGATGTAGTCCTGCACTGTTATGTGCATGTGCAAAAGTAGAAAGAAAGGAACGTATTTCATTAGAGGAGTTTTAAGTGATACTATTTTATAAAGAAATGTTTAAAATAAGAAAAAAACTCTTCACTTATTTTTGTGTTGCCAGTATCTGAAATAAAGGTAGATAAAGGTTTTCAATGGAAATACAATCTTCACTGTAAGTTTACTTATATAAATCAAAACAGGTTTTTAGCTGCCTGCAATTCAGAAAGGTTATTTATCTGTTCTCTCTTTCTCTTTCCCTGTTCATATTTTCTTTCCCAAATAAATGTGTGTGTATGGAGAACATTTTTGTGTGTGGTGGGGCTATAAATCTCTAGACAAATGTATGTAGCTGTCACTGAGTTCCTTGTGAAGCGATTGCCTAAGAATGAGAGGCATGGAGATCACACATGTACATGTCTGGTATGTGCAGCACCTTCTGTGAAAAGTCCTAATCCAGAGGAGTCCTACCACTAGTTTTACACTTTAGAAGTTCTCAAGGATGAGCACGACAGACATTGTAATGATCCAAGTGTGATTGTCTGTCCAGGTAATCCAAATATTATTCTTTGTTTTAGTAACTGTAAAATGGCACAACGTATGATACAGACTAGACTTGTAAAATGCTTGTCTTGAGAAAGGGTTTTTTGAATATTCACTAAAGCTGTGATCACAAGGAATATAAAGAAGAAAAAGTGAAGGGAAGCTCCAAGGAATTTAGCAGCTAAAGTCTACATCTCTAGGGAATATATGCAAAGTTTGTTGAAAAGACTGTCATAAGAATGACAAAAACCAAACTTCTGCACAAGCTACTACCCCATCTGTCAAATTTTAGTTATCTGTTGTGAAAACAAAGCTCCTCAACAGGATTTTTTTTCCTTTTGCTTTTTTTCCAAAACAAAGGTGCTGAGAATTGTTTTTCAGCAAAGAAATAATTTTTTTCTAGCTGTTCAGAACCTGTGAAGCCATTTTCTGAAGTTACTCTGATGATCAGAAAATGAAAATAAATCTTCATTAAGATCATGACATGGAAGATTCCACAACTAATCATTAAGTTTTTGTAAGGTGGACATAGTGAAAACAGACTTATAACAAGGAATTGTTGATTTTTCAATCAACATTATTATCATCATCAGTACAATTTTCTCAGTATAAAATAATTACAAAGCAACTCCAGTGTGTACTGACCACTTTTTAACAGCAGTGTAGTAGACCCTCTGTGGGCTAGTATGATAACTTTTCTTTTTAAAGGTAGACAATTTGTGAAATACACAGTATGTTGGATTACCAGGAAAGGAATTTTGTAAAAATAGCCAGTCGAAGGGGCAATATTTTTTCAATTCCTTGTACTTCGACTTACCTGTACAGTCATGATGATGCATTGAGCAAAGAATCAATTTTTTTGAACATTGTTTTTCCATGACAATTCATATACAGTTATTCATTTACAAACGCAAAATAAGACAGGAGTTTATTTCTACTGTTTCTCATTCTATTTAGAAAGCAGCACACAATCTCTAGTATCAGAGCAGGAAAAAAATGGGAAAAAAAGTTAAATTAGTTCAGAATAACTATTCATGAGCAACCTTAACCTTAAATGAAAATACCTAACTCAAACCTTGGATCATGCTACATATAAAAGAACGGGAAAAAAAAGATAAAACAAAAAAACCTTTTTCATTTTGATTAATATTTTTCTTTGATCTTCCTTTCGAAAGGCAAAGGAATTTTTAGTGCAGGCATTATTGTTCCCGTTACCCACAGTTCTCTAGTGACTCTTTTCTCATGGGTTCCTAAGAAATGCCTTGATATATGTCTCACAAGTTTTAAGGGTAGAAGAGTGAAAATTAGTAATGTTCTGATCATTTTGTGAATACTGTCTTTTGAAGTGCCTTTTTCTTTGGTCTTTACCATTACCTCCCTTGTTTTCTAAGGCGTTCCAATAAGTCTCATATGAAATATGAGACTCTTCCAACTGTATAGCGGTGAACCATGACATAAAAAAGGTTTTGTTTTAATAATAATTTTCCAGTATTTACTTAATAGAAGAGTTAAACCAAGGATGTATACTTGTATTAACCACTTAAGTAGTATCTCTAACTGTTCAGGTATAACTTAGTCCTCAAAATATGATCATCAGGATGAATAAAATTAATTAACCTCAAGGTCTTCAAAATCATCTGTCCCTATAAAGACAAGGATTCTTTCATCTCTGAGCACTGCACATGGATAAACCCCATTAAATAATTTAAGACTGTAGAATTGAGTACATAATTTTTTTTTAACAAAGACAAGCAAACCAGTAAAAGAAGTAGAAATGGCAGCCGTGCTGAAGTTTCACAGGGCTAATTATTTTCTTTTTAAACTGTTTCTCTGCAGCACTTCAGAAGGGAAAAGGAGATTACTCTGAATGTTTGCTCTGATAAAAAATATATGTTGCTAGCTCTGAAGATTATGCATAGGAATGCCTTTTCCAGTTTGTAGCACAAGCTGTTCAGGTGTCAGTAGTTGTCAAGGTTGTCAATCCTGTGTTGATTTGAAGAGCTGCAGGATCTTGGTAAGTTTGTAGAAAGTCTATCATGTTTCAGTCAGGGTTCTAAGTTTTGCATAGCAAAACTACTTATTGTGATCATCCTTGACTAATGCATTCTTCACACCAGCAAAAAGCCATAAGACTTGGTAAAAGTGGTTGTGCCAGTTTTAAAGCAATCCCCATGGGCTTTCTTAAAGAAACTAAGAGAAGCTCACTTGAAATTCTTAACTTGTGCCTCCTTCTGCCTTTCATTGCTGTGTTCAGACCAAAACATCTCATTACCTCTTTATTTAGCCAACCATGCAATGAGGAAGTATTGCCAAGTTCTCTGTTTAGTTGAGGCAATTGCCAGATACTGCATTTGGAGGAGAGTTTAAAACCTTGGAGTTAAGCAGCTTCTTTATTCTCTTCAATGTTTTTGGGTTTTTTTTTTCCCTAGCTTTAGGTGGATATTTTGAAAGACATTAAAGAGTAAGGAGTCACAAATTGTGCTGTATGAAATCAAAAGGGTAAATGTTTATTCATAAATATTTTATATGGAAAAAATAAAAAATGTCATTTTCATATCAACTATCTGCATTTTTTTTTGAGTTTTTGAAAGTGTTCACCAGTACTAGGTTTTTAGGTTTGTTGTAATAGGATTTTATTTCTTGCAATGTAAGGTTTTCCCAGGTACGGTTTACCTGTGCTTTTGTATCCTTCTGCATATCTCTGAATGCTTCTGTAGAGTTTTTTTAGACATGAACCTTTATTTCTCCTGTAGTAGTTCTGACTGGAGACAGTACTGTGATGCAGAAACTATTTTTGTTCAGCAGCTCTGTCGGTGCACGTGATGATTTTCTTGGCTGTGGACACAAGCACATGCAACAAACAGAAAAGCCTTTTGAAATAGCAGTATTTATATTCCTTTCAAGAATAAAAACATTTTTAAAAATACTTCACATTTATTTTCCTAAGGGTCTTGCTGGTCTGTAATTTCTGGGTGAACAGACTTGCTTTCAGTTAACCTTTCAGTAAATTGTCTCTCTTCCCTTCCTCTTCTCCCTGATTCTAGTTCCCTGCTGTGTCTAGAGAGTGTTACTTTGTACACCTCTGTGTTCTTTTGATGTCTGTTGTGCTTCAACTGTCACTTAAAAAGCTGTCTTTTTCTTTATAGAATTATTTCTTAGCTCTCCTTTAGAATTTGCAGGGAACTGACTTATCCCGAACACTTCATTTCTATCTTCGTGCCAGACCTTGAACCAAGCTAACATATATATATGTTTAGTAATATATAAACAAATATATATATATATTTAGTAACTTATGCACCTATATAGCATCACCTGGTGCATGGATAAGCAATTCTATAGTTCTTAACTTTTGCTGAATATATTTAGGCTAAAATTACTTTATTAACTGTCAGGTTTGAAGCTTTGAGCTCATTCTGCATCTTGACAGAATAGTTTGAGCAAAATCGTTTCTGTTTCTAGGGTGAACTGAAGTACTGCTATGCAGAAACTGGAAAGATATAATCATTATTCTTTTGTTGTGTACTGATATCCTGACCTGTATTAAATCATAGATCAAATTCTCACTTTACATAAATAAGCACCATTTTATTTATTTCTGTCTATCCATATAGATTAATTCCAGCTGCAGTTCTGTTCCAGTAAATTCCTCTTCAGCTTGCAAGTGTATAAGATTGAACCATTATAATATACACAATGGCTAGGTATTATTCCAGAGGCTCAGATTCCTTAGAGTGATGAAAGAGAAAAGCTATTCCCTAAAGGATGTTATTAAAACTTTTATGTAGTTTCAGTGTATGAGACAAAAAATAGCTACATCATTATTGGCTAATTATGGCCATTGCTAAGAGCACTAAATACAATGATTCTGCAACTTTATTTGTACCTTGCTGCTTTCCTACCAATAATGATTCTTTTGGCAGTTGATAAAGTTGGTTAGGGAGAGTAATTTCTATTTCTCTAAATTCAGTAATTTTTAGCTGCTATCTTGCTACCTCTTTAATCTGCCACATACTAAGAAGTTTTCCTGGCTGTCAAAGATGTGTCTTCATAGATTCTGTAACTGCCATCTTAAGCATATTGAAGGGAATTAACAGTTTGATATTTTCTGAATATTCCACAAAAATAATTGCTAGTGTAATGCATAGCACCCTAGTATCCAGGATTTACAATTTGCTACTGTGATGGAATGTCCTGATATTATTCATTGGAATTTTACTTAACACAAAATTAAGATGAAAGGTGTTTATTAATGTGCAAAATCCAAAGTGAACTAAGCACAGTTGAATGAAGGAGATAAAACCATAGTTAATTCACTTATACTAAAAGCAAAAATCTATTGTGGACATTTGCTCCTTCCTGCATGCAATAGGCAATTAATGTAATCAAGAATTCAACCCTGGAACAATTCTTTTAACTTCTAATATTTTGGAGGGAAGATTCAAATTCCAATTTTCCTCCTGAAAATGAATGTCGATTGTTCAGTGCTCTCCTGTTATATTCTGTATATAATATTCTGTAAAGTTAAGTTACAAATTAAGCTATAATCCCCAATTTTTCATGTTAACATTTTACACACAAGAATTGATTTAACTGAGTTAAAAGAAATAACGTATCAGAAGAACATCGCTCACAATTTTCCTCTCTCGTATCCCTCTGGAATTTCGGTTTGGTTTTGTTTGTTAGGGGTTTTTTTGGCTGTGAATATACATGGTCAGGTGAACAAAATACAGGTCACTTCTTTGCTTTACCTGCACCCAGTAGATTGTGCTTGACAATATCTGCCTTTCTTGAATTCCTTACACATTGTCAAGAAAAGAAAAAGTATGATCTCCTTTCCCTTCTACACTGCTCCTGATGTCTACCACCTCCAATTAAATCAAAGACTTTAAACCCAGGAGTTTAATGTTGTTCTGTCTTCCCTTCTTCATCAGAAGATACTTTTAGAAATTGCTAATTGGCAAATATTTCAAAGGCTGTCATGACACATCGAGTGGAATCTAGATCTGTAAAGGGGTCTGTACATGTTTTAGGGCATGTATTTGCTTCCCCTTGTTGGATTTCATGTCTCTTGTTTCCAGTCACTCTGCACCATAGATGGGGAATGTTTCATTGACATGAGTTACTCAACGTTTGAAAATTTTGGTTATTACTACCAAATTCTCCAAAATGCATAGAGTTAAGAATTCTAAAGGCTGGCAGTGTGATGCCTGGTATATGATCTAAGAAAAAGTCTAATTTGGACACTGCAAATGAGGAGATTTGCAAACAGGCTAATACCCAGACCTTCTCTCATGAAAGGCAGTCAGTCCTGTATTATTTGCCATTCTGGTTATAAGTGCCTCTCACTGATGAAAAGATGCCACTAATCTTTTCAGAGGCATCTATTGTTATGAAGCAAGGGTATCTGCTATCTTTTTTTTTAAATGTTTTTAATGAACAAAACTTGAAAGCAGATTTGACAGAACTACATTTTTTTTTTTAATTCTAAAATAGATGCTTAAATGTCTTCTGTAACACAAACAGGAAAAACAAGATGAAGCACTTTTTTGCCCTAATTAGTTCTGTTTTCATTTTTCATCTTTGTTATTGGAAGAAACAAAGAACTACAGGTTTCCAGCATTTTAATTGCTATTTATTAACTAGTACATCTAGCAGGAAGATTACAGGATTCTGTAAAGTCATTCCTGTAAATTTGTGATTGTGAATCAAATGCAGTATCCACTCTTGCAAATGATCCAAAACAACCGGTGACCGGTTTTTAATGGCAAAGTGGTGGTTGCATTGCAAGACAGATTCTAAAAGCTTATTTTATACCTCATAATACTATGAAACTTTAACAGAAGATTTAAGTTAGATCATCTTTGGTTCCAGTTCAATTATTTTCTTTACTACTTATTTTTACTTTAATAGTCAGAATGTATCAGTGTTATTATATATTGCTCTCTCTTGCCTGTAAAAGGTGCTTTGGTAAAAACAAAGTACTTTATTAATGAATTCATTGGTGAAAGGAAGAAAAGCCACAGAGGTGACTCTGAAGTCTCCTGCAGTTCATAGTAATTACTGTAACCTGAAGTCCTGCATGTGTAAGTGCGTATGCACTTCTGCTGAGTGTTCCATGCTAATTAATTGGGGATAAGATCTTTGACCTTATCCCTTTTGATCTTCTTGAGAGTTTGATACATTATTAGTGATTGTTTTAAACACTGAAAGACTCCCTGGCTCACATAACTCAAATACATTACACAGGTGCTTTAAAAGTGTTTAAAGGCTACTTACCATATAAACGGACTCATTAATGAGTATTACAGTCTCAATATACAATTAACATTTAAGTCAGGTGTGTGAAACTGCTTTTTTCACTGGCTTGTATTCCAGTCTCCTGTTATTTTCCTCATGTTTTCCAATGCCACTAAGTAAGCAAAAATGCTGCAATAATTGGAGTTGTATTTGGGCAGATGATGTTTAATGATAGCATTGATGTCAAGTCTAAGTGTTGTTAACTAGTTAGCCTTGCTTTTAAAATGAATAGGGTTTTTTTTTAAATCCTGCCCCAATATTCATTAAATACAGAATCTGAATTTCCCAGAGTCATAGACTGAATCTTCTGAAATTAAAGCTTCCAATGAAGAGGATGCAAAGTGCTTTCCATATGACGGATCACGTCTTTACAGTGTAGATGATTTTTCAAGGGATGCAAAATAAGTAAGATAAAAAATTTTAATTATTAGGTATTTTTATTTGGAATGTCATCTCAATAATCAAGTATGCATTTATTCATGTTATGGAAGCTACTAGTGTTTTTGGGATGGGCCCACTCTTACTTGGAGAATGAGTGCTCTTGCGTTTTGTTTTTTTTTGTTGTTACAGAAATATTTTAGGAATATATTTTCTTAATAATTTATGAAGATCTCCAAAATGATATTTTAAAAGATAACTAGACCCTTAATACAGGAAGCCAGGCAAATAAACTTTTTTCCCCACTCTTGATTTGTGTGGCTTAAGAATGACAAGGATTAAGCTGCCGTCAGACAAAATGGTAAAACTCATAAATTCCATTTTGTTAAGTCCTTCAATACATAGTGCATATATAATATTGTGTTCTTATTGCAAAGGATTTTCCTGTGATAGAGAATAGTGTAGGGTACTCCTCAGCACAAGAATGTGTGCAGCTTTGTTCTTTGTTAAAAAGCAGAAAAGCTCATAGTGTTTCTTTGAAGGGAAGAAAACAGTCTCTGTTCCTTTTTTCTCCCTCTTTCTATGTTTGCAGTGCCACTGTTGAGTAATCAAAGTCATCTGGAAGTCACTGTTCTGACTCTGCAAAATGGTTTAAGCATTTTCATGACTGATTATTTAGTCCAAATTCCTTGTGAAATGGCCCTTGTTTGTTTTTCCACCTAAATGTTCCACTGACAGCATTGCTTAATCAAAGGAATTGCTGTTACTGAAACTTGACTAATAAGAAGGGTCTAGTACCAGCAGTAACTCTCTGTCCTGCCAATAATCGTCAAGCTGTATTTGTAGCTGGACTCTCTCAGTATTTTTAGATACACTTAAGTAGCTAGAAATTAGCTGAAAAGGAAAGAAAAATGCTGAAGATAACTTGTCATGCCCGGTCTAATATATAGGATGTAACAGAGCGAGAGTGGTACATGCTTCCTTCAAGGTCAGGTATTGCCAGTAACCATAGTAAATGTTGGATCAGAAGGAACGAGAGAATACTTCAAGGAACCTTGACTTGAAATTTCAGTGTTTGTGGTGGAAGGAAAAAAAATGTATCCCATAATGCTTGTGTTGTAGACAAGCTCATGATGCAACATCGCTGCGGCTCTAGAACATAAGTTGCTGTGTATAAACACTGAATTCGTTTACAAGATAAATGCCAGGATTGCAAATCTAATTACATACATAAAAATTAAGAAAAAAAAATTGTTCAAAAGTAAGAAATTCAGAAGTGACACAGAAGCAATGGATTCCATATCCCAGAGTATGTTAATGAATTCCTCAATTTTTCACATTAGACCTATATAAGTGTGCTTAATTACAGTTCTCTGGGAAGAGATGTTGCTAGGTTATTCAAAAGCCACAAGAATCACAGAACCTAAGGTTCTCTAAAGTCTGGATATGCAAGTTGATCTCTGTTTCATTTCATAATGGGCAGTAAAAGATGTTTTTTATAGAGGTAGAATAATCGAACAAAAGCAAAAATTATTTATTCTAAGTCTTGCTATACAAAAGTTTTACATTTGACAATGTTTTCAAAGCTTGAAAAGTTCTGTGAAAGTATTTTTTAAATTTAAAATTAGAAGTCAATCTTTGAAAGATTTAAAAGTTGAACAGCTGAGATGCATCAAAAAGGCACGTATTTGTTCATATGCCCCGAAGAAAAAAGGCCCGTTGCCTTGCAATTTTTGTATGTGCAGGGCTGCTTATGAAATTTTTACTGTCAAAATGGTTTTGAGTTCCAAATACTTATGTCTAAGCCCACAGAAACCAGGTATGATGCCATAATTTTCGTGTGACAAAATAAAGATGTAAATGTGGAGACTACAAGGGAAAGAAAGAAATACTTTTTAAAGGAGATAGTTATTATAGGAGCCTCTAGTGGTCTACGTATAGAGTTGTATCAGTAGTCTTGGGGAATTAAAACAAACCCCAGACAGGTTTCATACTTGTTTCAGGAAAATGGTACTTATCTACCCCAGAAGGAGATTATGAATATGAAATACTTAATATATTTGATAAGCTTAGAAGCTGAAAAGGAAATTAATAGTACTAGGTTTTAAGGATACATTTTAAGATGTCTGGTAAAATTGCCTGGTGTCTAACTATTAAGTAAAATAACCAAAAGAGCTGTATTTTGTTGTAGTAATTGAGTATTTTTTGTGCATTAGTAATAACAAATTTCTATTGATCCTAGGACTTTCCAATTGCTTCAGTAGTATGGGACTTCTGTGTATGGTCTTTGACTTAATCTTACTGATCTATATAAGGTATTTTAAGAAATTGGGAAGTAACCTGAAGAGATTCCCTTAAGTGGTTTTGCATTCTTAAAATGTAGTGTTATTCCCTATAGTATCACGTCAATATAGGAAGTCTGTGGGTTGATGATGTACGATTACTCCTATAATTTATAAGCAAAAATTTTGCATATTATGTCTGAGTTCTGGCCTTTTCTGAAACGTCAATTCTTACTTGATTTGTTCTGTCCTGCTTCTATAGATTTTTTTTGTATTATTATTTCTCAGAGGCTTGGTAGTAGTTATATTTGCTGCAGAAAATTTGATGCAATGTGATGTTGCAGCTACAACCTGCTGAAAGCAGAGGAAAACTAAAAAATGAAAAAGGCATTAGAAAAGAGTTTCAGGAATACTAGTTGATGTCAAAAAAGGGTGGGAAAATGTGACAGCATCAGGCTGATTCCAACAGGGTGGTTTCAAGGATGAAAAGTATTTGTTATAGAAGTATGAGCGAGTCTGACTTTCCAAGGTGTCTCTCCAACCCTCTTGCAGTTTTCTGAAGCCTTTTTATTTGTGATAAATGGCCTAGGACTCATCCCCATGATAGAAGATTCTTTTCTGCACATTGAACTGAGGAATGTTGAAGTGGTTCTGGCAGCTACTGAGAGACTTGTATAAGGATCCAGTTTTCAAATTAGTGCCTGGCACTCAAACTGAAAAGCAGCATAAGAAATGCACCTCCAACAAACTGGATAGCACTGTGTTATATTTTTTTCTTTCAAATATTTCAGCTCCACTACTGTAGTACTTCTTGAAGTTTGTTTTAAAATGTGCGTCTGTTGTTTTGGTAGTAAATGCATTTGGAAAAAGGCAGTTGAGGAGAGTATGTTGTGGTTGGTGGTGGGGAGAGGGAAGCCTCACTTACTCAAAATATTGCTAAGTTCCAAACTGAAATAATGTTACTATTATAATAGTTTATTTAGGATTGCAAGGCCCTGGATCACATTTCTTAATCTTGAAATTAAGTATTCCTCTCCCTGGAGAGGGAATATTTAGTGGACTATGTCCATATGGCAACCTTGTACATTTGTAACCCTGTCTTATGGCAGAAAGTGAGTGTTGTTTCTTGTTACAGACATATAACGTAAGTTTCAAGAACAGTAGGAAGTCTCAGGTCTTGGTTGCTATTGATCAGCTAATGACAGAAATGATTTTATGTCTAAGCAGTCTCCACTTTTCATGTGATGTCAGACAGGAGTGCTTAAGTCCTTTTCCTTTTTGACAGGCAGTCTAGTTCTGCATCTTGCATCTTTTCTTCAGCAATCTATCTCTGAAGCTGTATATGTAACAGAAAAAAAAAAGGGGGAATGTTTATAAGGATCTGTTTGGTTATAATACTAGTGGTTTGCAGCCAGTATTATTTAACATGAACTTTTCCTGTATAAAGCATGTTTTCATGTGAACAGAAAAGAAAACATGTTTCAGGAGAATCAGAGACAAGGGCAATTCTGTTTATGTCTTTAAATGAACTGATTCACAATATGTCGTAGGATTTGAAGGGGAGGTAAAAGGCATCATAGAAAACAGGTCAATTGTAATGAAATGTTGAGAAATATGGGCATGAATAAGAAGCACAGTTCTTCATCCCTCAAAATAAAAGCTACATAATTAAATCCAATTATTTATGCTATGAAGGGAGGATAGGATTAAATTTCTGATTGGTACCAAAAATGCAAAATCATAGTAATTAGACTCATGTTCTCAATATTAAAATCTGATTCATGTTCTAATATTAAAATCTGATTGTTATTCTCTGATAATATTAGCATTCTCATATGCTTAACTGTATTTCAATAAGGTTTATTTTCTACCGTAAGACTATCCTATATATCAGGTCTCCAGAGTTGCAATAGATTAATTTTATTTTGGTCATGCAGTAGTCCGTACTTGGGTGGCCTAATAAAACACATCTTCACTGCTAATCCAGGCAGCTAATTATTAATAATATTGACACATGAAAATAAATTATTCTTTGGACTGTATACACGGAAGGGGTTGCACACAGGGTGTGGAGGCAACAACTGCTTTATGAGTGGCTGCCAGTGAAGGATTGACTGAGGCAGTGATGGGTGCCTCTGACAGAGGGAAGCTCTTGACCCACAAAGTGAGAGCAAGGCTGCTGCACTCTAGATTTTAGAAATTGAAAAAATGTGTCCTCAGCATATAGAAAGGCAACTGTGTTGACAGCTGTCTGATGCTAAATACTGGGAGTCTTTTAGTTCTTGTGAGTTAGTTCAGTGTTTGCAAAGCAGTGTATTTGATGGTGTATCCTGTCAAGAGCTAACTAATTACTTTCTGTGACGATCTGCTGTGCGGGTGGATCTCCTCTGACTCTTCAGCTGCTTGTGCTGTGAACCTTTTCTGAAATAACAGACTGTGCTGGGACCCCTACAAAATACCTGTCTTTCCTCTGCTGGTGATGTTGATTGTTTGATTGGTCAGACTAGGTGTGCTATTTTATAAGCCAGCTGTGCCCAAGTGGCCAAGAAGGCCAGTGGCATCCTGGCCTCTATCAGCAATAGTGTGACCAGCAGAACCACACTCCTCGTTTGTCCAGCTCTGGGCCCCTCACTACAAGAAGGACATTGAGGGGCTGGAGTGTGTCCAGAGAAGGGCAACAGAGCTGGTGAAGGGTCTGGAGCACAAGTCTGATGGGGAGTGGCTGAGGGAGCTGGGGTTGTTCAGCCTGGAAAAAAGGAGGTTGAGGGGAGACCTTGTTGCTCTCTACAACTGCCTGAAAGGGGTCAGCATCTTTTCCCAGGTAACAAGTGGCAGGACAAGAGGAAATGGCCTCAAATTGTGCCAGGGGTGGCTTAAACTTTAGGATAAATTTTACTGAAAGAGTGGTCAAGCATCGGGACAGGCTGCCCAGGGAAGCGTTTGAGTCACCATCCCTGGCGGTATTTAAAATGTGTAGATGCTGCACTTAGGGACATGGTTTAGTTGTGGACTTGTCATTGCTGGGTTCACAGTTGAACTCTTATGATCATAGAGGCTTTTTCCAACTTAAACAGTTCTGTGTTTCTATCATTCTTACTATCCTCCTGTTGCCTTTTTGTCTTATCCAAAAGCTGCAGAGCTTTGTATTTGTGTACTTCGTGTGGCAGTCACTAATGCTTGCTGGTGCTTCTGGAGCTGAGTCTCAGTGAAACCCTACCTATAGATTCATGTTCTTTTGCATACATTTTGCTTCCTTTCTCTGCTTTTAGGACACATTGAAGGGTAGAAATGTATAACAGGGTTGATACTCAGAAAAGTAAGTGTAACCTCTGCTTCACTTAGCAGAGCTTTTAATCATGATGCACTCTCTTGGATGGAGTCCTCCATTCTGGCTCTAATCTGTCAAGGGGCAGAGGGCCACATACCTTGATACACATTCTTTTTGAGAAATGCCACATAACTTCCAGTATTTTGTATGAGACTGTGAGCATTGGAACATTGCAGTAAACAAACCTGCTCCAGGTTTTGTTTAAGAATTAATTGAATTATTTTTGTATGATTTGCTAGTAACATATCATTCTCTGTGTCTAGCAGCTCCCCGATTCTTCTGCACAGATAATGGAAATATTTCTCCTTTCTCTGCATTTCCTAAATATTTCAGAGTTTCAGGAAAACAAAAAGCTGGAGGACCAAGAAACTTGTAAATTAGTTTAGCTTCTCATCAGTAATGTATTCTGCAGGGCATTAATATTTTCTTTTCTAGTCATAAAGATTCTGTTGCTATTCCTCTGTTGAAGCTGGGGTTTTTTTCTGAATTCATAGGTTTCCATTTTTCCTTGCAGGTTTCTTTTCATTGTTTTGTTGTAGAGATTTTTTGTCTGTGTGTCTTCTACATTGTATTTTAAGCTCCTAAAGTAAATGGTTGCCATTTTGTATTCTTTCTAACTGTTTTAAACCTTTCTGTTCAAGAAGGAATTCACTTGCCTCGCTCAGGTCTCTATGCTTCCCACAGTCAGTGTAAGATAATACTCCCAGTGGCCCTGCTTGTAGGGAGTGTAAAATGAGAAACTGGAAGTAGTGCTCTGTTGGGATGCAGTTATTACACTTTGGATCCTGGATGATTAATGAGGTTTGGGTCTAGAAATGAATATTA
Source organism: Melanocharis versteri (assembly GCA_013397845.1). Classification (NCBI taxonomy): domain Eukaryota; kingdom Metazoa; phylum Chordata; class Aves; order Passeriformes; family Melanocharitidae; genus Melanocharis; species Melanocharis versteri. The sequence goes on from VZTG01004626.1 coordinate 1,798,101, forward strand.
TCATAATCTGATCTCTCTTGTATACTTGTATGCAGTATACCTGTGGTTTTTTAGAAATCATGCTCACAGCAGCACTAGTGCAGCTAGAATGTATTTTCTCTTCCACTGCACTGAAAATGTCAATTTCAGACCAAAGGACTTGCTGTGTAACCAGACCTCTACAGAAGAGAACAAAACTTGTCTGAAGAGTTAATCTCTGACTGCCAGTGTGTCCTCATTATCATCCAGAGCACTGATTGATTTTTCAAAGAGTTTAGAGAGAGAATAATGCCAATATGATTTCTGGTAGTCATGTAATTAATATGGTGATGTATTATATCTTGTGACAGCATAACTTTTGTTCTCTTGTTTAAAGTTTTTGTGTAGCTGCCATTTTTCGTATGTGTTTGTTTAATTTCAGCATATTGATTTCTCTGAGTAAGAAAGGTTTTCCTGTCTGAAAATCAGGATAAGGACAAAGTTCATCTTCTTGTGCTAAACCTATGTTGCATAATTTTTTTTTTATCTGGCCTCTCTGACTTTTATAATGCTGAGATCTCTGCAGGGTTTCTAAAGCTCTCGACACTTTCTTTCTCCTCTCTTTAAAGCTACCAAGAGATAAAACAGAGAATAATTGCTGCCATAATTACTGAAATTGTTTACACAGCTATACTATTTGTCAAATTTCATTCCGCTTAAAAATGGTTCTTTATAGATCCAATTCACCAAGCATCAATAAAGAATAAGGACAATTAAAATTGAATTTTAATGCAAATGTGGCCTTTTCCCTATTCTGCATGAACGCACATTTATCAGACTCATAAACCCTCCTGTTGACAGCATACCATTAAAATAACCAAGAAACAGCCGTACTGTTATTGTTTCATGAGCCTTTGATATCAAGATTCATTTCCCTTCAGCAAAAGATTGCAAAAGGTCAGTAACATGTCATAGAAGTCTGTTCCAAAACAGCTTGGGGACATATTTGCCTAAATTTGCAAAGTCTACAACACTGATGGGCCGGATCTGTGCAGTGACTTGTTTGGAAGAGCATTTAGCATAAAAGTGATCCAATACTTCATTCACATATTCCATTATTACTGGAAAGTTGGGGTTACTGAATCACAAAGTGGTTGGGGTCGGAAGGGACCTCTCAAGATATCTCATTCAGTTCTGTGGCTGAGCTTTAATAATTGTATTGCTTTTATTAATTAATTAAATCTATACCTACCACTTAAAAAAGGACTGAATGAAAATTAAGTTTTCTGGGGATTTTTTAAGACTATGCTTTTAAATAAGATTCTTTGCTATGTAACAAATTGTTGGATCGACTCCACTGACTAAGAATATTAAAATATATTGTAAAATTCTGTAATGGTGAAATGTAGTTGTTTAAAATTTAAGCCATGCTGTATAGACTTAGACTTAAAAGCTGAGTGTTTATTTACATACAGTAGATGCCCTAAAGTGAGACCTCTGAAAGGAAAATTATGAGTTACAAGACTCATTTCATCTTGGGAAAGTTCAGACATATTCTCACAATGAGATGTAGTAATAACTTCTGTGAATTCTAAAATCATAAATGATATTTAATGTGTGATATACATAGCAAAAAGTGGACAAGTAATAGTCTTGTTGAGACCAAGCAATTCTTTAAGGTGCAGGGAGAATAGAGGTTAGAATGAGCAGGACAGTTTGTGACTGAGCAGCTGTTGAGCTCCCGGAAAAAGCCAACAGCTCTAGGTCAGAAACACATGCTATGCAAGTTAAGGCACAACTGAGAAGAAATTGAATGATATATTAACCTTTCCAAAGTATAGATTTATTTTTTAAAAAGCTCTACTCCTTAATGAAAGTCATGAAAATTATTTCACTCTTTTTTCCTTTTCTCTGCTGTCAGGTAAAGGCTGGTAGTGACTCCTCCTTTTTTTTTTTTTTTAATTATTTATTTTTTTTAACAGGATGGGTTTTATCACTTGCGTTAGAACTTCCTTGATCAAGGGCCACTTACAATTCAGTAGTAAAATACAATACCATAGCAGCGATTTTAGAGATTTCATTGTCAGGAGCTTAGATTCCTTTCCATCCGGCAGCCAAATTCAGAGGGGAATTAAATGGTCTCCCGTACTTAGAGCTAAACCTGCCCACTGCATACAATGTTGGATTTTGTAATTGTTAAACTCTGTGATTAAAAGCAAGAAAAACTTGACATCATGAGCATTTGATGACATTTAATGAACATTTTCTATTGTGTTATCTCTATACAGTTAGGTGTAGGCATGTTTTGAATAAGGCAACAAGCATCTGAGTTGGTTATATATAGATATGTTGTGTGATCCTTCTAGCAATAATGATGACCATGTGAAAAAGTATTAGCCTCATTCTGTAATGATACTGCTTAATAGATTTTCATGGCAAGCATCACCACCATATTTTTACAGAAAATTTTGAACTGCTGTCATCTGAAATGATGTGTCCACATGGACCTGTTTGCCCACGAGGTGTGGGTGCTAAGCAGTAAGACTTGAGCTGTACAACGTGTACTTTTTACATGTGAGCCTCATAGCTGATTTTGGAAGGGCAGAGCTCATGTAGAATTCTGAATGTGTTGGTCGTGAACAATCATTATGGTTAGTGTTTCTCTGCAATGATACACTTTACAAAATCACAAGTACTAAAGAGAGGTTCTCCTTAGATCTCGAAATAGCGTATTTATGCACACACTGAAGCTGGAGAAGGAAGGAGAAAATACTGTCCCTAAATTTTTCCTGGTAAAATAAAAGCTACTTTTTTCAGGTGTTTCATAAATTAGTTATTGCTGTGGACAGAGTGAATGAGAATGTATCTACATTTGGGAAATACAGACAAGGGCCCATTCAATTTTTTCTATATCTAAAGAACAAAATTACAAAATCCTTTCCCTACTTTTAGAGAGAACTTGTACAATTTCCCTTCACTTTTGACAGTTGTTTCATTTCTAATAGAAGTTCCTCAGATCAACTTCCTCTTTTATTCTTCTTTTGCTTTGTAAACCCTTTGTTTAGGGTTAACAGCATAAAATTCTGCTGCTGAGAAAATGTGATGGAGGATAAAGGATCATTTGATCTCACAAGATGAGGAGCATTTGTGAGTCCAGAAGTCTTTTATGTGCTTTGAACACCAAAATGTCACCCTATTACAACATGATATATAATTGAGCCCATTGGGAAGAAAAATCTATAACTTTATTACATAGCTATTGGAGAAGTGGATTTTTTCAATGGATTCCCGTGGGTTTGAATGGGATTTTTGTTATGAATAATTGCTTCACCTCCGTGAGTGAAGGTAACATAATAAAGCCCCCAAGCATTCAGGTCAGGCAAATTTTACTTTTTACGTCCAAACCCCCTCCAAAAAATAAACCCCGCAATGTAAGGATACACAGGTAAAGTGATGTAGGAAGAAGGTTGTTTTCTTTTTATCAGTAGATATACAGACAATAAAAATATGTGACAGTTGAAAAACAGCATCAGGAGAAAATTCAGGTGGTTAACCTCAGTTAGGTTTCATGGAGATTGTGGAGGCTGAAAGCCAGGGCAGGCTATGAGGGCTGGGTGTGCTGCTTAGTAGTGGTAAGATGATCATTATTGGCAGGTTAAAATATCTTGTGAAGACAGCCTGAGATGTCTTGATGAGGACATGTAAACTCTATCTATTAGTTTCATACTATTTAGTGAACTTTCACTGCTGGCGTGTGCCATAATTTGCTTGATGCTTTTGTTATAGGCTTTGGTAAAGATTCCAAATGGAATTGCTAATGCATCTTTGTTGTTCAGTAATATAAATGAAAACACTAGTTGTATAAATACTGCCAGTTGTAGTTATTGTTCCCAGAGTCCCATTCGTTTGCATCCTCCTGAATCCCAGTTACAAAACTAATAGATTTGCTACCAGGGGACATTAATTAGGGGTGGCACTACTTTAGTTCTATACACATTCCTATTCAGTTGTCTTTATTGTAACTTGATTACTTCTCATTCGATTCTAAAAACTGCATTATAGCAAATTACCATAGGATAGCTTCTGATATAATTTTCTCAAAAATTAAAATACTTGTTATCAATATACTTGGGTTAATTTAAATCATTAATCATGCTGGATTTCATTATTCTCTGGAGGAATGCTTCAGGAATCACTAACAGCCCAGGACTGCTGGGCTGTCATTATTAAATATGGGTTACCTGTGCTTTGAATAATATAGAAAAAACTGTATTATTGTGTTGGAGGAAACAGGTGTCATTTTTTAAAATTACAGAAAATATTTTTTAATGGATTTTGTTTAGTTTGCAAGTTTCCACTTAGTAGCTTACCTGGTATAGGAATAATTGCTGTAATGTTTAATGATTTGATTATTTGTACACCTTAATTTGATCAGCTCTGTGTTGGGTGCAGCATTGATTTTTACTTATTGTACTGATACCAAAGATAGAGGCATATAGCACTTTCTAGTCAATGCACTCAATATCTGTAGAAGTTTTTTAGCCTAATAAAACCTTTAGTAGGCAGAATTTTACTTCAGACTGTGACAGTAACTTAGTTGCTAGCAGAAGTGTTACAGAGCAGCCCAGAGTGCCTCGCCTTCAGAATCACTGCTGGTGTAGACGTCCCCGTGCTGTTGCACAACACACACCAGTGGGACCTTGCTGTTAGTTTTATCTGCCCTGGCTCTATAAATTTTCTCCTGTATTTAGACAACTAACCCTTCTGCTCAATGCAGGTGGAAAATTTGGCAGTTTGCAGAGTAATGCAAAATGCCATACTCATCAGCAAATCACTTCAGAAAAATATGAGCCATGAGTCACCAAATATCAACTCTTTTTCTACATTTTATGTCTATGGATGCCTCTTCAATACTGTTTAAATTGAATCAGGTATCCTCTTTTAAAGAAAATCTCCCTGTCATCCCACTTGACTGTGGTTTGGCTCACATCATGAAATGTTCCTGCTCTGAATTGGCTTACCTTTGCAACCTGGCTCTCTGCAAACCCATCACAGACTCAGAATGGTGGAGGTTGAAAGGGACCTCTGGAGGTTGTCTTGTCCAAACTGAGGCAGGCACAGCTAGAGTAAGTTGCCCGAGACTATCAGGCAGCTTTTAAATGTCTCCAAGGATGGTGGCTCCAATTAGCTAATTATTATGGGGAAAAACTGGAGAGCAAAAGGCAACAAAATGAGAGTATATAAAGCAAAAAGTTTTGATAAGTAGCCAGTTCTATGGTAAAAATAGCATCGTAATTATAAAGTGACACTTGAGCCCTTAATTTATGTCATTAATGAAGATACTAATTAACACTGGTCCCAGTTTGGACCCTGAGAGACATCCCTTGTCACTGGTGTCCGTCGTGACCCTGCGCTGTTGAGCACTATTCTCTGGATGCAACCAACCAATCAATTCCTTTTCCACCTAACAGTGCACCCATCAAATTCCTCTCTCTCAGATTTAGAGAGAAGGATGGCAGGGGTGACTGTGTCAAAGGCTTTACAGGAGTTCAGATCAATGGCATCTGCAGCCCTTCCCTTGTCCACTGATGGAGTCACCCCATCACAGAAGGCCACAGTGTTGGTCAGGCAGGACTTGCCCTTGGTGAAGCTGTGCTGGCTGTCTCAGATCAACTCATCTTCAAGATGAGCAGGATAATTCTTCAAATCACAGTCAGTTATAATGGATTATTTGATAAAGTTTTATGTCTCATTTCAAGAATTCTTTTTCTCTGTCATAACAGTTTTCAGACATCTGATGTCTGATTAGAAGAATTATAATTTTATTTTTCCTTTCAGTAAAATTAAAAGTAATTCAGGTCCATTACCTCTCACTACTCAGAATTCTGATAACTTCTGTGTACTTGATCAATAGTTTTCAGACTTTCTGGTCATGTAGTGCTTCTGAATTTCAATACCAAACCAATGGTTTTACGGTGAGTTTTTTAATTTGAAAGATGTATCCACAATATGGTAAAGAATTAAGCTATTTTGCAGACAAACTTTTAATATGTTTTGGTTTATTTTTGAAAAATGGGTAAGGACATCCTCCAATGCTCTAGTTTCAATTCTGATTTTAGCAAAGGGAGGCCAGGGAGCAGAACTATGACAATTCTCCTAAGTGTTTAGTGAAGCAGTCTTTTTCACCTCCAGTATGGGATTATGTGCTCTGTGTATATATATATATATATACACAATGGGAAACTAGGAAGGAAATTCATACCCAGACATCAGAAGCTTTTGGTTAATGGGGCTCTGAACAAAGCTTCTCCCTCACTTTTATTAAAGCTTTGGTGAAGTCATAGTGTTCTTGAGGTTTTCTTTCGTACTACTTTTCATGTCTTCAATTTAAATAAAGACATAATTTGGAAAGAAATAATTTGAAAGTAATTTTCTTTAAGCAATATTATTCTCATTCCTTTTTTATGTTCTCTTTGTAGTTTTCTGTCCTCTGTTAATATTTTTTCCACACAACCAGTAAAGCATGCAGTAAATCTCTAATTGTTCTGTCTTCCGTTTCTCTTTCTTTTATGAAAAATCACAGAATTTCAGAGGTCTCTGTTTTATTGCCTTTCCATTTTTCTGCTTGCTATCTAAAACATGAATAGTGATGGATCTTTCATCACAGCAGGTTTTCAGTACCTATTAAATTGAGTTTTTCATTTTTCGGTGTTCATGGCATCATCTTTCTGCCAGACATGAGACAATTCTTAACAGCAGATATACGCGTAGATTTCTGAATCAGAAAATTGTGCTGTATGTATGACCAATATGTTGTTCAGTGGTAAAAGAAATACTGTCTATATACTGTAATAGCAGAATCACCTCCTATTTCTGTCCCAAATGCTGTCTTTTTTCTTGAATATATACCTTTTATTCTTTTTAGAGGGAAAATGCAGTATGTGTGGCAACTAACGGGACAGTTTAACTCCTTAAGTGATCTCTATGATATCATGGGTAGGCATTCATCCCTTGATGCAGAAAGGCAATGCTTCCTCGTCCTTCTTCAAATTCCTTCTGTAAGATGGCAGTATATTCTTTAACCACTGATGTCCCAAGCTGGAGCTTCCATCTCCTATCACTGTTTGTGTTGGGTGGAAATTGAGTTGGTAGGTTTGTTTTGACCCATCTATGTCAAAAAATTATGTTCTAATCCTTTAAATCAGGTATACAAAACATTGGGTAAACCCCATTCACATATGAGTAAGCATTCCCATATGGGAAACGTTATTTCCAATTTTTGTCTGTTTGGAAAAATCTATCTGCTATTTTGTGAGGCCCCGTGAAGAACAGAAATGCTGTTTATTACTGTGTTGTCTTTGGCTCCTTTTTTTTGGCTTTTTTTTTTCTTTTTTCTTTCTTTTTTTGTAAGCTGCACTTTTTAGCATGTCTTTTCAATACATTGATCATATGAGCAAAAAGTTCTGCTGAAACTTTTGAAGAATGAGAACTGAATGTGATGTCAACTTCATTTTGCCTTCATTTATTTGAACAAAAACATGTGGAAAAGTTGGTGTGCGCTATTTCTAAAAGGTACATTAAGATGATAGTCTTCAATGGTCATTCAATGGAAGGCTGCTTATATGTTTCAGGGAAGCTTATCAAAGTAACTTTAGCTGCCCCTTAAATTTGTATCCAAATGAAAGAATCTAGAATATGGATTTTAAAGGACATATTGCACTGAGACAAAAATCCGTAATCTGGTCCTTTGAGAAATACTATGTCAAATTGTTTTAATCTTAATCAGTAGTCTTAAAATAACCGTATGGGCTACAATTCTGAGTAAAACAGGGGAAGCACTGTCAGCATTGTAAACTTGAAAAGGTGGGTGATGTGGATCAATTTGTTCTGTCCTTGACTTTCTGCTTCTATTAGAATTCTGGAAGATCATTAGTCACCTCTGGGATGTATTTGATTAATAGGCTTGGTTAAACAAAAGAGGTGAGGTCAAGCGTGATCTGAAATTATGAAAAATGTGCATCCCAGTGGGCTTTTCACTTTCCAAACTACGAATGAGTGAAAGTGCCTTCTCTCTTTTGATTCTGATTAATTTAATTGGTTTTTATCATAATGATAGCCTGCAAGAGCTTAGTTTTGCCTGTTTTATGCTGTATGCACTGTTTAAAAGTAGTATGTTAAAGTTTGTACTATTAGTATGCCTGTTAAGGAATCATAAACTCAAATGACAGTTCTAAGAAACTAGTGTAAAATACAGATTCTTTAACCTAGAATAAGACAGGGAAGTGCACATCTTTCTGATGACCTTTTTTTTCCTCTGAAGATGATGTTGTAGATTTTATTTTGTATCTGCATAATTTCAGGCAGAAGATAATCCAGCCAATTCACATTCCATTATCTATGTGCACACATTTATTATGTGTCAGAGAAGAAGCTATTGGCTGGTTTTTACAAATGGTGATGTTGTAGTGGTTTAGAAAGAGTGGAAAAGAAAATATATTTTAACTGTTAACAATCTCTGTATTTTTCTACTCCCCTTGCTCTTCAGTCCTTGCTCTTTCAAAATTAGTCAGACAGATCATTTATTTCAAGCAATGATGTAAAGCAGAAATTACATAGACACATGTAATACTATAGGTTGTTTATCAATGGTTTTGGTTTTTCTTTTTCTGTTGCTATTATTTTCTTCTTCAGGTCCATTGGTTTGTGCAGATTAAGCATGTTTTATAGCTTAAAGATGCTATTTCTGTCTACTTAGTTCCCCATGAGATGAAAGCAATGAGGTTCATTGTCTTTATTTCTGTGCAATTCACAATTAGTTTTATGATGTATACCGAGCATGTCTGTGTCTTATAAATCCAATCCATAACTCTCGCTTTTCTGATGATGGCAGTGAGCCTCTGGAGATAGAATATGACTTAATTTCCTTATTATAACATCCTTTCCATCTTCTAAATTACTCCTGTCCTAAAAAATGCTGCCAACACACGTAGCAGGTTTGCAGTAGCTGGATCTTAATCTGGAACTTTGGTATCATTCTCTTTAATTAATAACGAGTCATTTTCTGTTTATTAGGCTCCAAAGGCATGATTTTGTCTTTTAAAAGAGGTAGTTTTGCCTTTTTTATGCAATTTTTGTTTACAGAATTTTGACAGTTACATCAAATGCTTCACCTGTAAATAAAGCTCACTTGGTTTTTCATCTTTTCAGAGCTTATATTACTCAGTCAGCATGTGCTTGCTTGTATCTTAAAGATCTGTACCAATTTCTGTAATAAAAAGAACTTATTACTGAGTTAATTTTTCTGCATTTGTCTTGGTTGCCCCTAAATAAATTAGTTTAATTTTCATTAACAAATGAAATTCAATGTAATTATATATGTTTACCACAACTGTTTCCTTTATTGATAGACTCCACAAAATCTTCCATTTCCAACTCCAGCTACTGCTTATGAAACAAAAGCAGCAACATATTTTCTCTTAAACACAGTCACATCAATAAAGGAAGTTGTGCAAGAAACTATTTGAAGTTGAGTGTAGGGATTTTATTCAGTCAATACAGGATTTCCCAGAGTGGTTCAGTTATTATGGACATATTATGGACACTCTGACATGAGCAGACATTGAGTCATTGTACAGTCAGATTTATAAAAACAGAATGTAGATTGAGTGCCACCAAAAGAAAAAAAAAAACCCTAAATATAATCATAAGCAGCCATCAGGTTTTAATCTAATGGAAATTAGAGTCTTTGTTTTTCAGCCGAGTTGTATTATTGACTTACATTTAGATACAAATAAGTTAGTATCTAAATTACTATAAACTTAAGCGACCATCACTTTTAGTATTTCTCTTGGGTTTATACATGGAGAATCAGATGGGGCAAAATCCTGATGAAGGAAAACCTACCATTCATTTGAAAAAAGGGCCGTTTTCCAACTGCTACCTCAGTGAAAAGAGCCTTTAAATTTACTTCTGGGAGAGTAATGTTACAGGAGAAGAAATGATAGGTTTTTCATAGACACTTTTTAAGAAGATGTTTTTCAAATATATATAACACTGGTTTTCAGACTTTTGCTGCAGCAAATGGGTGCTGGTTCATTGGGCCCAAGTATTGGCCAAACTCCTCTTACAGATTCTTCTGTGATTCTTCATGGCTGACCATTGACTTTATCATCAGCAAACTCATGTCACCATGTATTTTACCCCTTGGTTTCAGGTTATTTTTTTGATATATGGAATGGTATAGGTTCTAGGACACACTGTGACAAAATTTCACTGGCAATCTCCTGTAAGAAATAAGGTTTTTATTTTGCCCTCAACGGGACGTATTTCAGTCACAGCATATTTATATGTGTCAAGTTTTTCATCTTAGGCTGTGGCTTACTAAATTCCTCAAAAACATCGTGGAAATCCCAGTGGGCTATATCAGCTAGACCTCCCTTAGCTCAGTGCAAAGAAGTCTGAAACTTTGGCAGGGCAGGATTTCATTTTCCTAGAGTCATGCTGACTTTTACTGTATTTATCCTGGTGAAGTATCCTTCAGTTATACATTCTCATAATTTGTTACTGAAGCCTGTAATTCCCGAGGTGTTCTTTGAAGTGTTCTCTGAAAATTTGTAGCTGAATAAGAGAGTTTGAAGATGGACAGATTTTTAAAGCCTTTCTTTTCCACAAAGTAGGTAGTTTTCATAGCTTTTCTCACAAGCAGAGCTAATAGTGTCGTATTTATGCTGGTCTGAGGCATTAGTGGGGAAAAAAACCAGGTCATTTCAATAAAAAAACCTGAACAAATCCTTGAACTCCTCCTTTTATGCTGACCTGTGTGTAAGCATTTATTAGCCTTACTGCAGACACTATGTGTAATTGTATACACACAGATATATAAAGGTATATATGTATATTACATAATTATGGGTGGAATGTAAGTGCATGTTATATTATATAGTATGTAACCATACCTACATAAAAGGATGTATTTGTGGCTGTGCATTTGAATGTGCATATTTATTTAAGCTTCTATTTAACTTCTTGTAGCACAGTAGGTTTTTCTTGCCATGTCATAGACAAGAAAACCAATTTTCTATTACGCTGGGTTTTGGAACACTGACCCATGCAAGTCACATGCAAATATAAAGGCTGAATCTGAGAGCTTTTAAGACCCTGAAAATTAGGGACCACAGAAAACACCAGAGAGCTAAGTTGGGTCTAATGCCTTACTTGTGCCATTTCTTCCTTTGTGTCTTTTCCCCTTACTGCTGAAATGGAATGCACTGCCTCTGATTGTTAAATTCTTTATATCACTTTATTGCTGAGTGAAGGTCAAGCCATAGATAGAGCATTACCATAATACCTCTTTGTAGTACCTAATTAGGAAGCACATTGCTTCTGTTAACCACACGTTCATCATCTACTCAGTGCAGACTGCAACAGCTCTCTCTACTCCAGTTTTGCTTGCTACATAATAATAATGTTAATAATATAATGTTGTAAAAAATAAGGAAGCTATTACCTGTATCTATATGTAGAGATATAGATAAATATAACTTTTAAAGCCCTTAAGCAAAATTCAAATACCGCAGCATTGAGTTTCTTTGTCTTTTTTTTTTCCTTAATCCATATCTTTTAATTACAGGAAGATTTGTAGGAATTATAAAACACATTATTTATTTGTTTCTTTATTTTTAAGGAAACAAAATGGAGTAACTGATATTGTGAGTGCCATCCAAGTCAAACTGATAAAATTTGTTTTTAAAACGATTTTAATTCATATCCCCATGCATTATTTTCCTCGTAACAATCTAGTGTTTTGCAGACACATTTCTTTCACTTTTTGTTATCCATAGATCAACTTTGGAGAAAATATGAAATGAGAGAGGAAAAAAAAAAAGGGAGAAAAAAGGGGGATGGGGGTCAAAGGCATCATTGATTGCCTTTACATTGCCAAAATATCACACTCCTCTAGTTTTAAGGTATTCATCAAAAACTGTCTGTAATACCAAACAAGGAAATTAGTAGAACTAAACTGAGGAATCTCATAGTGTTCAGCTGCTGCGTATAAGTTCAAAAATTTGGACATACTTATGAAGCCACAGGATTTCAGGTATGCTGAAAATGCAGAGGATCATACACTTTAGTTTTCTAAGCAAATCTACGTTATCTGTAATTTAAAAAAATAACCATTTAAAAAGTAGATTATTTGAAATTATAGAGGAGAAATACTGTTAAGTCCTGCAACACATTCCTTTAGTCCACGAGAATTATTAGAATGATTGAGAGAGGCATTATTTCTGACCATTAAGTAATAATTTTACATGCTGAAATGTGAGATTTGATGACCATTGTTAAAATAGTTTTCACAGCTACAAATGTAGCTGAAAGTTAAAAAACTGCCGGGTGTTTTTTCCAGTCTGGGAAGAAACAGCTTTCTCCACTGTTCTCCCCGAAGTCAACTGCTGGCTCCCTTAAAACTCTTGTTTAGTCTGGGCTGTCCATCATGTGGTGCTTTGTTCCTAAATTGGCTCTTGACTAGATTTACATGGAAAAGTGTTTCCAGGTGGTTGCATGGATAGGTGCTTTCCTTGATAGCATGGAATAGAAATTAAGCTAATGGGTTGCATGTGTCTCTTCTGAGCCTGAATATAAAGGCATGGTTTCCACATCATTACCTTAAAAATTTATTTTAAGGTTTTTTATTCCTCTACATGGATGCAAGTACTTTTTAATGTAGAAAGTCCTTGTACTTCAGGTAAGGCCTGTGCAGCTTTATAGCCATTCCACTTGTGATTGAAAACTGATAATTGAGGTGCTATACTTTAGAGTAAGAAAAAATTAAATCTTACACTTCAAGTGGATTAAAGTTCAATTTTAGTAAGAATATAATTTTTAAGGGAAAATTGTGACATTTCTGTTGTGTAAGGTGATATGATCATATATTGGTTAAAAAATTCTGACTTGATGCTTGTGCTTAAAGAAGTTTTTATTGACTTAGTGCTAGTCTCTAAGAGTCTTTAGGAGAAAGGTGGTGCAGTCTGAAAACAAAGCAGTTAACTTTGAATGTTGTTTCTGGCCTTTTCACTTAGCCTAGAAATATAATTAGGAATTTCCTCTCTGCTAGTGTACATCTTCAATGGGAAATAATATATGTAAAATTCTTTGGTTTATACATTATTATGAAACTTTTGTAAGAGCTTTAGAGTATCTTATATACACAGAAGAGAGACATATTTTTATCCATTTGTAAAAAGAAAGAGGACAGACACGGAAAAATGGAGAATGAAAGACGATCAGCATAAATAGAGAGTCTTACTCTGTATACCATTGTTAAACATAGGAATTAAAATTGTAGGTATTTGTGGTTTTCTGCGTAGTTAGTTTGTACTAGGACATATCACAGATGATTACTGTTCTCCTTAAGCTCAGAAAACTTCTGTAGTTTGACATCATCAGTTAAATGGTGATGGTGATGGTTGCTTTCTAATTTATCTGGCCATATTGGGTTATAATGTTATTAGAGAAGTAACTCAAGTAACAATAACTGAAATATTAATAATTGTAACACTTTTACTTTGATAAGTTCTAGTGAATTTCTTACTCTGATGTGTCTAAGCTTATAAAGAAAAGAATATTTGGTCCATTTTTTTTTTAAACCTAAATTGCTTCCATGTAAAAGTTTCTAAGTTTCAAAGTTTTCAAGTATGTTTACGGTTGTATCCATAATTCATTCCCTCAAGGATCATAAAAACAGACATGATTTTTAGAAATTATTAAGCAACACTCAAATTCTAAGTATTGGAGTCTAAGTGTATAGAGTCTACAGACTCAGTATCTAAAGAAGCTGCATTTCCTAAATGATTTGTTGTGAATTATTCACTCTGCTGTCAGCTATCAGTTGTTCCCTAAAGCTGAAGGATTATGCCAACTACTTTAGTATGTCTTCCTTTATCTAATTGCATTTCTTTGCCCTTTCTTACAAAGTATTTTCATTCACCTCTCAATCCTACTGGTTGGTTGCTCCAGTAGCAAGGACTGTCAATGACTGTGGTTAGTAATTATGCTGATGTGGGCAGACAATCCATCATAGTGGATTTTGCATGTGGTGCCTGATAATTAATCATGGGGCCATGGTGCAGAAACTACACAGCAGAGTAGAAATTTGTCTTTTAAAGGCCAGTTCAGGGTTGGAATATAAAGAATAATGAGCCCATGGCTGATAACTCTTGTTTACCAATCAATCTTCCTATTTTCTCTTTTAAACTCTTCTGTAGGATTTGATGAAATCATCCATGGAAGTAATAATAATAGCTCAATAGAAAAAATTGCACATTTATTAAAGATTTCACTTTTTATACTCTGGAGTGTTATTTTCTATGTTTCCATCAAGTACACAGTAAGAAGAGTTAAGTACTCCATAAATTAGAAACCGGATATATTAGTTTTGGCAGCAGCTAAAGAGGGAGAAGTCTCTGCAAGGTTGGAAGATCTTGTTGTTACACTCAAGACGGACATAAAGTAGCCCCCATAAGATCAACAGAAAATGCCAGAAAATAATATGAATATTTGTGATCTTGCTTTGGCAGATATTAGAGATAATTGGAGTTATTTGGAAATAACTGATGTTCTGCCGAGGCATCTCCACTCTGATTTCATTGAAAATGTTCTTGCTTCTAAGGATTTGGTATCTTGGCTGTAGGTTATTGTATGAAAACTGTTAAAAAGCACAAAGTGCTTTTAGGCTTGTTCCTTGAACTTGCCTAGTACTGACTACAGTGGTGTTGCTGCCATAGACAATGTAACCCAGTGTTCCCATAAGGATAGAATCCCTCAGCCACACTGTACGTAGTTGAGGAGAACAGATTGTACTTATCTGCAGTAATAAAGGTTTATGGAGATTCAGAGCAAAAATGAAGGGGAAAAGCCAGCAGTCATTTTTGGCACTTGACAGTAGCATCTCACTCCTTGAAAAATTTATTATATTATTATAGTATATTTTGATCTATTTACATAAAAACACAACAGTCTCTCAGTAGTGCTTTTGGACAAAATTCAATGTATGTATATGTATGTTAATTATTAATACATTATCACTTACAAAGATTGTCTACTCTGGTTCTTAGACTATTTCTGAACATACATATTTTGTATCATGTATTTTATTGAATGCAAAGCCCTGTGTTCATTGTTTCATTATTGTTTAAATCTCTCCTTTAAGTGTCAGAGTTCACACAATGTTTATGACACTTTCTGTCTCTGTTTTGAATGATAACTGTATTATTCTACTAATTTTTTTTTCATCCTCTCTTATCTGTTCCAGTGAAATCTTTTGCAATTTCAGCACATTACAACAGCATGTCATTTGCTGTTTGGTAAACTTCTTTACCTTTCTGTTACAACTGCTGTCAAGCTATTTTACTCAGATTCCGAATGAAATCCATCTTCATTATTAACCAGATTTCTGTAATACTGACATATTCTATATTAAATAGTAATTATTTTGATGAACTAGAACCTTTTCAGAGATACTGTTGCCTGATGATGAGAAAATAGTGAATTTTGTCCAGTGGACTCTGGATAAAATTTTGCCCCTGAGCTTTTGTGCAGCTGCTGCATATTGTTGAGCAAACCACTTTCCTGTCTGTGTTTGTCTCGTGGTCTGTAAAGTATGGCAAGATTAGCCTTATCTTTGACAATTCTAAAAATTAGGTGTTCTTGATTTTGCTATCATTTAGGCATCCTAGGCAAAAATAGTAGAATTTTCCATGAAAATTATTTAGCATAGAAAAGACCCTAATTAAAGATCTGTCATCAAGAGGATGAAAGATTAGAGAAAGGTGCCTGTTTTACTCTTTTACCAGAAAAGTAATGATCTATCATATAGCCTGACAGCTTAATCTGATCGAAAGCACTGCTCAGTCAGCAGGAAGATCTGTGAGACTATACAGGAGCAAACAGGGGAAAGTGAAATCAGGATTTGCTCTAATGAGGAGACACACTTCTGGATTTGATTCTAAAAATGGAACTTTTAACATTGAAAACTTCAGTGATGCGCATAGTTTTGTCATCGTACATAGTGAGGGTCTGTACATGAAGAAATAGTTCTTTTTAGTAATAAGAGCCAAGATAGGTCCTCTGTCATTTTTTTTTCTCTGTCCTAAACTTCACAGAAAGAATTCAAGGAAAAAAAGAGATCATCTCTCCCAGTAGTTTGGTATTCCTTTACTTCTCAGTTGCATTTCCCAGCTTCTCAACAAACCAACGCTTTTTACAGTTTGCTTAGTGCCACTACTGCCTAATCTCTTTCATGTCACCCTGTTTCCTGATCTGCTCACCTTCCTCCACCATTGTGTTATAGTGTTAAATGCATTGAATGAGGATAGGAGTACAACTCACTGTCCAAGATCAACTCATCCTGGAATTACCATATTTTTGGTCTTTTTTCTATTAATTATTAATTTTTCTATATATAAACTATTATCATCTTTTCATCATCTCCTGAAATTCCTTTTTTTTTTTAATTTTACAACAAAAACATTATCATATTTGGGTTTCATAACATTTCAGTTTTCCTCTGCCGTTAAAAATGCCCTGATACCTACTGAAACATTTTTGAAATCGTCTTTGTACTTCCTATAACCATGTCAAATGGCTAACCCAGTGGTCTGCATTCACTTACTGGCAGCCTTTAAAACAAAACAAAAAAACCAGCAATGAAAGTAAAGTGAGAGAAAGGGGCAAAAAAAGAAGGGACAAGGAATAACACCTTATTTGTTTTATTGTTCTCTTCAGTGGGAATTGCATAATATGGTTAGATTATTTTCCTGTCCAGACATAAAAATTAGATTAGTAATAAAGTAGTACCATCAAATCTACTGACTTCATTCTTTTTTTAAACCATGAAAAATAGTAATAAATGTGTGATAAAAATTTAAATGCACATGTAAAAACATCACTGAAGAGCATTTAATGATATCACAAGCAGTTATGCTCTAAGGACAGCTTTAAAAGTTGCAATACCAAGATGCATTTTAGTTAAGGCAAAGATATCTGTAAAAAGAAGGGACTGCAAAGCTAAAATGGTCTGTAAAAGTATTGTGTAAAATATTGAGATCTTACATGACTTGCAGCTACTGTATTGCATGTTTATCCCTTCCTTTTGCATTTTCCTTTGCTTTGCCTGTAGCACCAATCCACTGCTCCATACAGTCAGTCTCTCCATTGTATCTTTTCACAAACCTACAGCTATCTAAGGACCTCTCTTCTCTTGTCTCATCTCCATCTTGGCTTGTTTCCTCATTCAAGTCATTAGGATCACCGTAAGAAAAATAATAGTAGTGACTCTCAAGTATTTAAAAAGATTGTATTTGTCTTACTGTTTTAAAAGAGCAAGGAGATGGGTAACTATCCCAAGACAAAGCACAGGAAATATATTTAGAAGCAGTAGAACTTGGCGCTCAAGTATCAGAGGTTGTCTGGCTTATATCAGTAAGAGTTTTGCAGATTGCTGAAACTTCTTTCAAATTCCTATGTGTGCTGTGTTCCCATGCTGTTGGGCAAAAACATTAAAATAATTGCCATAGTTTGAGGGGTGCAGATGTCACCTAAGAGGGTTTTTTCCTGGCCCTTCATCTGGTTGCATTGTGAAGTTACTATCGTGTATTTTAGTACTTGAGCAGATGCCAAGAGGTGACTCTTGCAGGCAGCTGTAAAGAAACAGGATTTAGAATGCATCAGACTGACCTGCATGAAGCTGCATTAATTGAAGTTGGTACACTCTAAACTGGCAAACAGAATGACACTAATTAAATGCTAAGGTTAAAAATGTATGAGTTGGTATAGCAGTTATCATTAAAATATAATAAAGATGACAGTCTCAATGTTTTGATATTACCAAACAACAGTTTTGGCTGCACTGTTAGAATTAGATTTGTAAAGACCTAACAAGTTTCTGTAGCCTTGTGTATTGTAGGAGTTAAAAATTTGTATGATGACACTAAGCATAAAGAGTAGAGGTAGAGAATGTGTTAGTAATGCCTCGTAATTTTTGACCCCACAAAATTTTACATTTCTCGTAAGTCACTGAAGTACCACTGTCCTAATACTACTAGCACAAATGAGAGATCAGTATAAAATAATGCATAAAACAAAGTTCTCAGCTGTATTTGCCATGGATAAACGTGTTCTTTGGGTGTAGCAGAAAGGTCTAATACTCATTGCATCCTCCTGCTTAGTATTTCTCACTCATTATGTCCACAGTGTCAGTTTTTAAAGGTATGCTGTATCGTTTACATGTGAAGTATTTTTCCCCACAGTACCTGCTGTAAATCAGTGTCATCAAACCTGTGATCCATTTAAGTATGGCAGTTCTGTTTACACTATTTTTTCTATTAAGAGCTGTGTCCATATTTTTTCATGTGGTTGAAAGAGGTGATGCTGAATTTATAGATGTGTAAGATGAGGATATGGTTATAAGTGAGAAGGGCTTTGGAGCTAGACCCTTGTCAGAGGGGCAGAAAGGGACTAACAAGTTCATGCAGCAATAAGGCACGAAGAAATTGAGTCACATGTGATCAGTAAGAGAGGCAGTCAGGTGAACATCTAGTTTCGAAGGTCCCCAAAAGGTTTAGGCTTTTAAGGGCTTTTTCCATGCCTCGGTAACAGTTTTACTTGGTGGGGAGGTCTAAAGGAGAGCAAACAAAATGCTTTTGAGTTGGATCAAAAGAAAAGTGTTTTAAACAGAACACCTCCTGTGACCACTGCAGGATCCAAAGGTAGAAATACTGTGTGTTTCTGGAAACAACACTGCAGAAAGGAAAATGAAAAGGAATTTTCTTCATGCTTTGGGTTGAGAAAAGTGGCAGCATATTAGTTGTAGGAAGAACATTGTGATGAAAAACTTTTGTAGACACGGACAGATGGATTTGAAAACTTAATTGATTACTGCTTCTTTTTCTTACCCTACAGAATTTCTAGGACTTGAGCATAAAATTTGTGATGTGAGTTTGGCTGAGAGTTGGTTAAGAGCCAGCTTCTGATCTTTAAGTCAGTTCCTAAGAATTTAGGAAGAATGAGGTGGAGATCAAAGATTAGAAAGGGCCATTTAACTTGGCTCCTGTCTTCTTTATTTCTTCCAAGTAGAATACTCTGCACATAATTTCTGAAGATTTTAAAGTAGCAATAGTACAGTCCAACTCAAGAGAAATTGAGAGGGTTTCTTTTTTTTTTTTTTTCCCATGAAGGAGTATTGGACAACAACTATTTTAGCAACAAACTTGGAAAGGGTATCATGTTTCTAGGATAAAGAAAATTAAGTGCTTCAGGGGAGAAAGAACTGCTCATGTTTTCTACAGCTTGCCCCCATTTGGGGGACATTTCTGACAGTAGTATTTACATTTATGCTGTATTTCTTTCATGCTTATCCAACTTTCCCAGCAAATTGACATATCTACGGATGTTGTTCTGGGGACAGTAGGAGTATATTCATTATCTACCAGGATTTTCTGTTTCTTTAGTAATAATATATAGGAGTCATGATTGCATGTGACACTGCCATCTGGGGAAGTTAAGGAAGATTGTTGTATTGATTGTCCTGTAAAAACATGGTTGAAATTGTAAAGTGTGTCTCTAGAACTTCCGTTTTTACTTAGGCAGAAAATACTTTTCTTATAAATACCAATTAAAAGTACAGAGCCAAGTATCATTTCAGATGTAGCTCTGTTTCAATTGCTGCTAAAAATCTATGAAAGGAAGCAAAACAAAAAAAAAAGAAGGAAAAAGAAAACTAATACTTACTAGATTTCTTCATGAAAGTCTAAAAAGTGTGGAGCAGGGGGTGGTGATGGTGATGTATGTATTCAGTTTTCAAGTTGTATCAAAATTCTAGCTATATAGAATCATAGGATTCTCTAGTTTGGAAAGACCTTTAAGCTCATCGAGTCCAAACTTTAACCCAGCACTGCCACCCTTAGTTCCACCACTAAACTATGTCCCTAAGTGCCACATCAGCACATCTTTACCTTCAGGCATGGTGACTCAGATGCTTCCCTGGGCAGCCTGTTACGATGCTCAACCGTCTTTCCATGAAGAACTTCTTTCTAATATCCAGTGTAAACCTCTCCTGGCATAACTTGAGGCCATTTCTTCTTGTCCCATCTCTTGTAACTTGGGAGAAGAGACCAACCCCCACCTGGCTACAGCTTCCTTTCAGGCAGTTGCAGAGAACAGTAAGATTTCCCCTGAGCCGCTGTTTCTTCAGAAAACAACCCCAGCTCCCTCAGCCACTCCTCATAAGACTTGTGCCCCAGACCTTTCACCACCTCTGTTGCCCTTCTCTGGACGTGCTCCAGACCCTCAATGTCCTTCTTGGAGGAGTCTAAAACTGAACACAGGATTTGAGGTGTGGCCTCAGCAGTGCAGAGTACAGAGGGACAATTCTTTCCCTGGTCCTGCTGGCCACACTATTGCTGATACAGGCCAGGATACCATTGGCCTTCTTGGCTGTCTAGGCACACTGCTAGTCTGAAGTTAAACCACGATATAACTATCAAATTAAAAGTTTGTTATTTCCCTCAGTTTTCACAGAATGAATTACAATGGACATTTGTCCTTTGGGCCATCAGAGCACAGCATGCTTTGACTCTCTTCTGATAAATACTAGTACTGTGCATATAATTTTTTCTGCAGCCTGTAAGAGCACGTTAGACTGTTTGCTATTTTAAATAATGTTTTTAGTAGTAACGTGTATGTTATGACCCAGAAGTTAGTTTAATTAGCCTTTGTCCAGCAGGTTCATTCAAAGCTAAAATTATGGCATGATCCAGTGCACTTAAACTAAGTGCGTGCAAATGGCTTTATAATCAAATAATTAATTGAAGACTCTTAGGGACATTAAGTGAGACACGTGCACAGAAAGCACCGGCAAATGCCAGAGAAGAGTCTGTAATCAGCACTCCAAATGGTTTTTTTATGAGCTTTCCATTAACTCAAAGTAAACTTGATGATTACTGAGGGAAGCACTCAAGTTTGATACCATACTATACTAGAGGGAAGTCCACTAAATTAATTGGGCTTACCGAGCCTGTGGAAGATTGAATTTTCGAGACATCAAAACAGTGGTGTAAGGATATGTGACTGCTGTCCTCCATGAAAAGAAACATGCTTTTGTAAGCACATATGTAGTCACACTTGGAAAGCATTTGGGTACAAAGCCAATGAAGACACTAAACAGAGGGAAATTCCATACATGGTGTGATCCCAGCCATTAAGTACTGGGATTCTGTTGTCATGTTAGAGATGTTTACTTTCTTGGGGCACTTCCAGTTACAGGCTGCAAAGAAAGTAATTGATTTTGTATGGAAGTCAAAAATAGTTGAGCTTTGACAAAGTTCCTTCAAAGGATTTAGAACTACGACAATTTTATTTCTTTTCTGAAACAGAATGAGTGCCAGTATTTTGTGAACTCAGTAATAGTATGTGTCACATATGTGCTTATTGTATCTTGCAGGTTCTTACCATTGTCAGGTGGGTTTACTGCTTTGTGTTTAAAAAATCAACTGAGATCAATCTAATTATGCATTATCCCTCAGGCTTAAATAAATATTTGTCAGGATTAAAGAGAAAACCTGACCTCTGCACAGAAGAAAAAAAATTGTCATTCATTTTTAATTATTAAGACAGAGTAAAGCAAATTTTTGTCTGCAAGTATTAATATGTTCTTCTGGAAATCACATAGTACAATTTAATTCATAAATCTGGCAGTTCTTAGGCAGAAAACCTTTTAAATTCTGTAAATTGAATTAATGGATAACTGAATTAATTACACTTTCCTGTGAAGAAAATACTACTAAAAGAGAGGACATTTGGGCAGCTGATTAAAGTCTTGACTCTGACAGCTTTCATGCCTGATTTTGGCACATTACTGATTTTCTGTACATCATTCCTTGTCCTTAGCTAAAATATCATCAGCTTCCCTGATCTCCAGCCATGCCATCAGGAGTAATTCTCTAATACTTATAAAAGCAAAGTGGCATAAAAATAAATAAATAATCAAGATAGTTTTGACCTGGATTTCCCTAATCTGATTTACAACAGAGCTGCATAAATGCTTGTGCTAGCGTGAGAGGGACAAGATCAAGTGGTGAGGTGAAAGGGTGCATAAATTGCTTCTTTTGGAGCTACCAGCTCAAGTGCTTATAAAACATCATCTTTAATGGATCTTTGGGCCCCTGTATACACAAAGAGGAGTCACAGCCTGTTTTAATCATACATGAGCAGTTCTAGCTGAAAAGGAAAGCTCAGTATGGCTTCGAAACAAGCAAGGTTTTAACACACCTGAAAAAATATAATTGTTTCAGCTGTTCCCTGTCACAGCCATAAAACTGAAGCTTAAATATGCTTAATAGTATACAAACTCTTCACAAGCACCTATCAATTCCCAGATTTGGAAGCTTTTTTACTTTTCTGAGAATCAAAAGGTAATTGATTATTTCTAATTGTGAAGATTCTGCAATCTGTGTGGTCAGGTATTCAGTCCATGAAACACTACTTTTATAGAAACAACACTGACAATCAAGTATAAGAATTGTGTATCTTGGTAAACCTTTCCAGGCTTATCATGCCAGTGGTTTTGTATAATTGCTTCAGATCATTTTTATACAGTCTGACTTTTCCCCTCATCCTTGTTTGAAAATAACACCTATTCCGGGGTTGGTGTCTCTGCCTGAAGGTTGTCACTTCTGGGGATATAGCTACGTTCCGTAGTTACCATGAAGGAAAGCTGGGGTTGGCTTTATGCAATCAGTTCTATAACTGTGTCACTTAATTGACAGCCTGCAATACCATTAAAAATAGTAGTGTAATAATAGTTCATTCACAAGGAAAAAAAAATAAAACAAGTAAACACTGTTGTAAATTTCTTGCAAAATATGCAGGATTTAGAAGAGACAAATAATTCAAGAGGGGTTTAATTAGATAGGAATTTAGATGTTCATTTAACTAGTGTTTCTGTATTAAGCTATTAAATTTTCACTGTAACTTGTTCGCTTTCTTCTGTCTCTGTCACCTGAATCAAAATGGAGTGGAGTTCTGTCTTTTCTTCTTAAGCATTCCAAGTGAAACCCTTCAGGTGCTGAATCTCTTTTGCCAAGACCCCAGTATGGAGAGTTGTCTTTTAACTGTCCCACTCCAGTCTGTTCAGGTGTGGCAAGCTGGGCGTTCAGAAGTTTGAGAACAACTGTTGTTGCAATTAAGATGGCTGCAATGTCTTATTCATGCTGTAGTAGTGGCTAAACCAAGAGGGACTTAGGAAATTTGTCAGGCAGGAATCCAGCTCTCCATGCTTGAGAGCTGCACAGAAAGTCTGAATGTGAGCTCAGGCACTTGCCTTATCTTGCTCTGAATTCTGCAGCAGATCTGAACGTGGTCTGCCAGGCATTAGTACTTGTTTTGTAATATTTACACACTTGGGTGGCTTACAAAAGCTCTCTTAAGTATTCTGTATTTCTGTGGTCTGAAAATGGGAGTTACAAAGATGCATAATTGGTTGGCTTTGCTTCCAGACTGTATTAAGATACATTGCTTTTTCTATACCATTTTGTACAGAATGTGTGCAGGACTTTCTTTTTATGAGGAGAAAAACTAGTCTCACTTTTCTTACTGTTTTGGAGGGGGAATTTGTGTCTTCTTTTGTAGGCAGTTATTGACAAAATAATTACACTCTCCCTTAATAGAAAAAATATTCTGTACTCCTATCTCATAACTGAAGAAACTGTAACTTGTCTCAGCCTTGGGTTTTGGAAGAGAAAGGGAATAAATATAATTAAGGAATTGAGCTTCTTACTTTTGTTAATGGGTCGGTACATTCAGAAGATCAAGAAAGATTTTATAAAAACATGTGAAGCTAACAGTGTTTTTCATTTTCTAGCTCCAAGCTTGCTTACACGTAATCTCAGCTTGATTACATGTGGAAAGAAATGGATTTTTCTGCTATGTATTTTGGAATTGATACCACTCTGTATTAAGCAGGGCAGAAAACTCAACGTAATTGGGAATGATGTCAAAAGCTCTATTGGTGTAGATGGCTGTTTTCATTTATTTTTTAAAGTGATACCTGAAGTATTTGTGGCAAGAGATGTAGCTGTAAGCTGAACAGTGCCAGACACTTGTATGAATATTACAGCTCAGTGATCTAGATGGATTAACACTTAAAATCTGTAGAAGGGTTCCTGGTACAGCTTTAGTCTGAGATAACCAACCATATGAAACAGTTCCCAGGCATGGTTTGGACGGTACCCAGGACCAAGACTATTCCTGTTACGTGGTTTGAGAGTTGTTGTGATGGTTTGAGAGGTTCAAAGAGTTTAATAATAACGCGGTTGTCACCAATCCTTAGCTGACCTGATGGCAAAACTTGGCAGTATTTCATTAATATAGATCTGGACTGTGAGCTGTATGTCTGTTCTCTCAGACTCTAATGTATAAACCCATAGCCAATCGTGGACAGCAGGATTGGAAGTTTCCTCATGAAACCATCTTGCCTGTCTCCCAGTTCAAGACAGGATGCTTGCGTGCTTGTCCCTGCTGAGAGATGTTAGCCTTAACTTGCTTAACTCCCAGAATGTTAGCCTTAACTCCCAGAATCACCTAGGCTTGCTTATTCTCTACTTGCTTCCCATTTCCCATTCAGTACTTCTAGACTGGATTTACTCTGTTGCACTTCAAACACATTCCTTCTTCTCTTACACGCCATGGGTAAAAAGAAAGAGCATTCTCTTTTTAGTTTTTAGTTTAAATTTTAGTTTAAATTCGCTGTTTTATTCCTCATGTTTTCTAGGCCCCTGATTGTGCTCATTTATGTTTTCTGGAGCCACTCCAGTTGCCAGATATTGGTCACAATGAGTGGTGCCCAAGAGTGAGCACAGCAATTTACTTCAGATTGTGTCAATGCTGAAGGCAGCTTAAGGATTTCTTCTCCCTGTTTTGAAGAGTAATGTTTATACAAGTATTATATGCTTATATTTTTTTCACAACTATAATGATTTTCTTTTCATAATTATTTAATCTTATTTACTTATATTCAGCTTCTGATCTACTATGAATGAGAGAATTGCTTTAAGGAACTACTAGATGAAGGAAAATATTTCCCATCCAGTCTTCGTACAACTGCTTATTTGCCCCTCAGAGTTGGAGGTTTTCCTTTGTTGAGTGAAATCCCTTTTTCTTCAGATCATCTCTCCACTTTGACCAGATAACTTTGAATTCTAATCCCATTGTTACATATTTTTTTTTAGCATTTTTAGGTCCCTGTCATGTAATACTTATCTGATATGCTATTGAATAAACAGTATGATCTTTTCCAGATCTTAATGGAAAAAAATAGAGCAAATTCAGGACAGATTGTGTCAAATCTACATATGATACCTCTTTCTATTTTAGAAAGTGAATAATTGGCAGTGAGGAAAAAAATATAAAGTTATACTATGTATAATTTTCCGTGGCTAAAAAAAAAGTATGCAAAGGGAGATGCACATTAGTAAAAGGTGTGTGTTTCAAGTTCAGTTCATTTTACCTCCTTTAATTTAAACAAACCGTTCTGTATGAATTTGAAAAGTGTGATAGGAATGAATCACAAGTATCTGGCTCTAAAATTCAATATTTGTTAGTTAAATGTTCATATATAACTTGAGTTTGTCATTTTTCCCTGATAAGACAATTTCATTTTTTTAATTTTTCATTGCAGTTCCTTTCTGAGGCTTGATTTTAGGCTATAGAAGTAATATATTGAAAACTGAGGGGAAATAAGGAGGTAGTGGGACTTCTTTCTGGTCTCTAGAATCAGGAACCCTGTACAGACCACAGGGTCATCTGAAAACTTCAGAGCTGCACAGAGGAGCTTGGATAGGATAAAGGCGCTGTTTTATTAACCAGTCTAGTGAAAGTCTAATTTCCCCTGCTAATCATTTTTGTAGTATGTTCCAGTATTATCCTGGAGTCAGTTTTGGTCAAAGGAAGACATCATGAATTTCTCATATTGAAAAAGGTCTCCTAAAACTGGGAAGAATCAGGAGATTGCAGACCCAGGAGTTTGTTCTGTCCTACTGAGCTCATGAAAAGAGCATGTAGCAGCTCCTGGACCACCACTTGCTGCCCTAGAGTGTTTTTCAACTGTAAACTGGAAGAAATGGGAGCTGTTTTTTCGCTGGCAACTTAAAAAGGATTGTTTTTTGCTTTCAGTCAGATCAAATTACAGTAGTTGTGAAATTTCTTATGCAGCCTTCTGGGAAGATAAGCAGCTTTAAATCTTAAATCTGTAAACCTTTGCAGATTTTTTTAGGCTGACCAAGCACAAAGCAAATCACTCATGAAGGAGAAGTTGTTGGATACCTATACAGACATGATTCATGATACATTATTGTCTAATATGGTTTTACAAAGAAAATGTCTTCACTTTCCTTAGCCATCTATTCCAGTGCTTTATGTGAGAAAGTTTTTACCACAGTCTAATGTTAATCTATATTGCTGCAAGCAGTTAGACCCATTTGGTTCTATCTCGTCTACCATGAATTTGAGATGGTCTTTTCCTTTACAAACAACTTTTTATGTACCTGGAGACTTGTCACTCCCTTCAGTGCAGATGTCTGAGGCAGCTCATGACCTCCTCAAACAATTTCAACACATCTGAAACTTTACCAGATTCTGGAAGGACTTCTAGCTCAACTCTGGTGACCAGTGAACAACTTCTCATGTTTTCCTGCTTGGGGTTCACTCTTCCCAGTGCTTCACCTTCTCCTCACACTACCATAATGTACCTATGAGTGATAAAGCCTTCCATTGGAATAGCTCTTGCATCACTTCTTTTATGAGCTATTGAACCCTAAAAGGACTTGCATATGTTTGGTTCTGAATCTCAGTCTTTTCTAAGTGCAAGCACACTCTTCTGTTCCAGGCCAGTCTCTGTTAGGAAGATGATTTTCAGCTTTAGCATCTGTGGATTTATCAACCTTTTTCCAGAAAGAATTCGTCTGGGAAAATACAGTGTGAAACATTAAATTTTAAGGAAAATATAATATTTCAAAATATCACCAAAGAAAAAATTCCTGCATTACTATAATGCCTTCCCAGCCCAAAGTATAGCTCACTTCTTTTCTGATATATGCCGTTTTACAAGATCTCTCTTCATTTTCATCCAACGGTGTTGAAGTTCTGGATGATAAATCCAGCTTATTGGAGTACTGAAGGACTTTGAGCATTCAATTACACTGAAGATTCCTTGCTTGAATTTGAACCTCTCCTTGAGACCTAAATGATCAGAAAGAGGTAAAAGCAAGTGTGCTATGGAAACAGTAATGGCAATTTCATAGTTTCATTTGAGCACAAATCAGAACAAATAAGTGTTTCCTCTATGTTCTATGAAAATAGAAATTGTTTCCCCCTTAATATTGCACTGTCATTAAAGTCTCTGTATTTTTGCGCAGTTGCACAAGCAGAGGTATGAACCTTCAGCTCTCTGCAACAAAAGAGAAGAATCTTTATTCTTTAGCAAGAAATTGTTACAAAAAGTTGAAGAATCTTTATAGATGATAGAACTAGCTGTGGCAGAGTTGACAGCAGTCTGAGAGTCTCTAATTTTGTCCTCAAATAACCTCAACTTGCAAGCTAAAGATAATACCAAAAAAAAAAAAAAAAACAAACATGG
>VZTG01004626.1:1825747-1967902 GCA_013397845.1 Melanocharis versteri
AAAAAAAAAAAAAAAAACAAACATGGGAGAGAACTGATTGGAAAAACTCCTGTATTTCACACAGCATATGCAGCAGTGCATGCATCCCTCCTTCAGCAAACAAGTATCTAGGAGACTTTCATGGATGAGACTTTTTTAAAACTTGCCAGACTACTTTGAACTGAGTTTTCACTTTGATTTGTGCTGTAATACACATTAGAGGAAAGTGAGCTGTATTAAAAATTGAGATTAAACTTGTAATGTTTACAAGCAAAATGAGCAAAATTAAAAGCGCAGCCAATCAATGTTTGCTGCAGTTAATCTGTCTACATGATACATATGGGAAAAGTTAATTCCAGAGCCTTGGTGGCACTTTCAAGATGTGATGGCATTTGAAATGCAGTTTAGAGGTTCACTTTAATTTGAAGTATTTTTAAGGTGTTTTTTTTGGGGGGGGGGGGGGTATTTTTGAGTAAAAACTGTGATTTTGAACTGACTTTTAGCAGCCAGTTTCTACCTCAGTGCCACTATTTGAAACGATTTCTGCTTTGAAAACAGAGAACGCTTGGAAGCAAGTCCAAGGCATGCAGGTGGTGGCAGAAGTAGCGCCAGCAGTCGTCTTCAGTGCTGGTATCGTATGCTATGTTATTAATTCTGATGTTCTCCAATAACACTGCAAACCTGAATTTGCAGTATGAATCACCTGACATGCCACTTCTGTCCCCATGCCCACATACCACCCACAGTTTGTGAGTTAACTATATTTTCTTGGTTTAGTTCTGCTGTAAGAATTGCTTACATAAGATTGACAGTTAGCTTCAACTGATTATGGCTTTGGGAGCTTTTCTGTGCTTTCTGTCTTCAGTTACTATGATATTGTTTGTTTTGCTCTTGACTTTACTGACAGAGTTTTGTGTATGAAGAGCATATCTTTTGAAATGAGATCAATAATCAGTCAGTCAACTTAAGAAGCTGTCTGTTTACTCGATATCTGTTTACTCCTGTATGGAGCAGGAATGTAAAATGCCTTCTTACACAGACCAGGATGATTTTAAGGATGAGGTATCAGCTTTGCTGTAGATGAAATGTATACTGTGAAACAAGTTGAATTTCTTTTGGATTTTTTTTTTTTTTTTTTTTTTTTTTTTTTTTGATTGTTAAAATGTTCTTACTTTGGCTCTCCTCAAGGTTGAACTCCTTTTTAAATTTTTTTTTTAGACGGTTCNGCCAACTGAGACAACTGAGAGGCGATCATCAGTGTCTGTCAGTATCTGAAGGGAGGGTGCCAAGAGGACGGATGCAGGCTCTGCTCAGTGGGGCTAAGCAATGGGACAAGAGGCAATGGGCAGAACCTGATGCACAGGAAGTTCCACCTGAACTTGAGGAAGAGCTTCTTTACTGTGTGAGTGACTGAACACCAGAACAGATTGCCCAGAGAGGTTGTAGAGTCTCCCTCACTGGAGATGTTCAAGAACCATCTGGACATAATCCTGTGCCCTGTGCTCCAGGGTGACCCTGCTTGAGCAGGGAGGTGGGACCAGATGACCCCCTGTGGTCCCTGCCAGCATCACCCATTCTGTGATTCTCTGGTTCTGCAATGGCCAAGAGGTAGTTTAAGCTGTTCCTTGCCATTGGCCACTGTTGCTGCCTTGCTTCTGAGATAAAATAGTTAGCGTTCATGCATTGTATTGTACCATCACCTAACTCATGAGTGTCCTTTATATTCCACCAAAGTGACATTTTTGCATTAGAGACATTAAATCTCTCTAGCTGAGCTTGAATATCTGCTTATTAGTTTTAGTTGCACTGTGTTGTACTCTGAAAAGAAGGATATATTCTTCTTGGAGTTATGAGAAACTTTACCAGAGATTATTTTTTCATTGTAGTCATTCAGACCCTAAGGGTCTGAGCTTTTGAGTTCATGGGGAGAGTACAAAATTGAAAATATAGACTTCAAAGTTTTCAGTTTTCAGGTATTTATCATCTTTGTATAAATCATATCAATCCATTAATGAACTTCAGTAAATTTCTTTTAAAGATGCCACATAAGAGTTATAAGCTAAAGGAGGTGAGTTTCTCATGGATTTGGATTTATTTGCATATACTTCATAGGGTCATAATGTCTCTCATTAGTTTTTGCAGGAATTTGCACAGCCAGTTCCTTTAATAGGCTTTGTGTCCATATGTTGTGCAGGAAGATTCAGGAAGAGTATTTAAAGAGAGTGATGTCCAGAAAATGTGTTTGACAGTACCATAGAACTATTTACTTGTTTCTTTTTGTTCTGTATTGCTGGTCTTGCATCAGTGGCACAAAGGACTTGTTTTTAGAGTGGTCTATTAGAGGTGAAAAGGATGACCTGAAGTGAATGGCTAGCAAAATAAAATATTACATTAAGCCTAAGCTGATTCAGTATTTCCTATTGTCTTTATACCGAGATTCTGAGCTGCTGCCACTTGGTAGCTTCCACAGTGATCCTTTTGCATCTCAAAGTTTTGTTAAAAGCACAGACGTTATTGCTACAGAAAAGTCAGATTTTTAGCTAAATAGCAAGCAGTAAAATGGGGGGAAAGGGCTACCAGAAACATTATCCAAGCTACTTATTTGTTTATTTACAACTCAGTGTTGAAAACACCATGACAAACTTTTAGTTACTGGTGTGGAACATGGGCTTAATGGGCCAGTGAGTGCAAACGGCTACTAGGTTTCTGTATTGCACTGTATTTCTTGTCACAGTGTTGTCTAATCAGTACCATGTAAAATAATTCAGAAAAAAATGTTATTGTAATCTAGAACAGAACTTTAAGACTGCTTTCTTGTGTGTGGTCCCATTGCTGATGATTTCATCTATTCACTCTTGCTAGCTGTGAAGAGCCAAGGCAGCTATGAATGATTGAACGATATTTATTGTATTGCGATTCAGCAGAATTGCTTCTCGAAACAAAGCCAGCCCAGCAAATAAGTTGGTAAAGATTCTTTAGATCTTATCTGCAGAATGCACAAATAAATTATATGGGGGCTGGGGCCAGGGGGGGGGGGAGGGGGGAAGTAANGGGGAGGGGGGGAGTAAACCAGGATGAAAATGTAAGGTATTCCATAGTGAGGAAATAACCTCTCCAGGGGCGAGTATGATAATTTCTAAACATGCTATATGGCTGAATTATCCCTCCTGAGGGGTAAAGCCCTTTAAGATAGATGGAGACACAAAGACTCTGTCAGCATCCTTTTTATATACTTGGAGAGAGCTTTCTCTGCCCCTGTTGAGGCATTTAATGACTGCAATGTTTATGCGTATGCGTGTCTGCACAGTTAGGGATTGCTGCTGTTAAGTGGCATTCCAAAGAATCAGTGTACAGTCCTCTGCTTCTGGTAGGAAACTTCTATTTAAGGGATTTATGTAATATCCCTTCATTATCT
Organism: Melanocharis versteri; assembly: GCA_013397845.1. Lineage (NCBI taxonomy): Eukaryota > Metazoa > Chordata > Aves > Passeriformes > Melanocharitidae > Melanocharis > Melanocharis versteri. The sequence goes on from VZTG01004626.1 coordinate 1,829,142, forward strand.
TGGGCAGGCTACAAGTGCCTGTTTGCATGCCTTTGGCAAGAACTGCTCAGATCTGTCTCCTGGAGTTACATACGTTCTTGCAAACAATAGGAAAGACCGAGACCATTCTTGTAAAGTGTGGTAAATGATGGAGTGAAAATGATGCCGTTATATTTGCCAGAGGAAGGAAAATTTAGTGAGTTACAGTATGTAATGTAGTTTCCCTATAGAAATTGAAGTTTTTATTGCACAGACTGGTTGCATATTTTATCCAATGGATATTTGATTATGCAATATTGGCAGAAGAGTGTGAAATAGAGACCCTTTATCAGGCAAAAGAGATCTTTGCCATATAGCTGGATATAGCATGTGCAGGCTCACACACTTGCACACAGATATGCACAGTGCTGGGAGCCTTGAAAAATGTGCTACTGGCTACTTAGGTACTGCAGATATTTAGGTGCATTCCAAGGACTGCAGTCCTAGACAGAGATACACATACTTTACAGAGGAGGTTTTGTGGGTCACTTAAAATTTATTTTTACAAATCAAGACCGAAGATGTTTATGTACATCGGTCATCTAAAAGTGATAGTGGCTTGTTCAATTAACTATGTGTAAATTGTTCACAGAAATATTCGAGAAGTATCCATATATTCAGTATTTTTTAGTCTGACAGCAGTGGATATACCTTTTTAATCCTACCATCCAGTTTATCATTCTCAAGCAATATTGTGGCCCATGCTATCAAAATTAATTTTTCCTTCAATAAGTACTTTTAAATAATTATTTCTGTGCAGTTAAATCATTCTAAAATTCAAATCACTATCATAAAAGCAATGAATTAAAAGACTTGCAACTTTTTTCAAAAACACTACTCTCACAGCATCAACATGGATATAAGCCAATATTTCTCCCTTTGAAAGGCCTCTTGGCATAAGTCTGGTGAATTTCTTGAACACTCTATAAATATAACTTACCGCCAAGCGTGGTTTACAGCTTTGAAAGCTAACTGAAGTGGATTTGTTGGACCGAGGTGTTAGGTATGACATTTGTTTAGAGCCAAAATGTTGTTGTCTATGGTTTTCAACAGTTTATATTTTTATTTATGAGACGGAGGCTTCATGCTATGCAAGGTGTTAGTCTCAAGCTTGTACTGATGAAGATCGTTTCACTACTCTTGAAGTCAGGAGCACTGAACACCAGATATTTTCCACCACCCAGAGGGCAGCTGGACTTTTTGAGGTTTTGTTTCCTTTTTGAAATCCTGATTCCTTGCTCTTAGGTTCATAACTCACATATCTCCTAATTATCAGCAGCTGAATTCTTGACAGGAAACTGCAGCCTTACCTTCACTTCTGTGTTGGGCATCTCCCTCAGGAGACATCACAAGGAGGGTTCGATGTTTCCTATCTTTCCGGCAAGATAACAGTTGTTTCCCTAGTGTAACTCAAAATTATGCTAAGTCTCTGCCTAGCATTTTTGCAAGGTCAGCACAGGAAAGTTTAGAATATCCCTGTCTCAACTTCCACTAGTTATTTCAGTTCAAACTATGATGAGCTGTGTCGGTGAAGTTTGCCTTATTAAAAAATACCAAATCATTTCACAGAAAATTAGTAAAATCTGCTTGCTATTTCCTTAGCCAGCAAAAAATATTGCTGGGTATAAACTGCTGTCAGACTGCTTCTCCCACCAAACCAGCCCCTTCTTCTCACACCACTGATGGTAACAGAGTCACCAGAGGAACCCACCGTTGACTCTGCTTCATCTGCCACAGCCTGTGTCACTGCCTGCTCACCAGTGGAAATGAACACCAGCCAGAACAGTGCTGGCTTTGGCTCTCCACTGCAGGACTCACGTGCCGTGAGCTGTGTTTTAGTGACAGCTCAATCTTACCTGGTACTGCCCTAATTCTAAAAAGCCCAATCCAAACTAACATATAAAGAACCTCTCCACTTTAACCTTCTTCAAATAAACACACACAAACAGATCTATGGCATACGCCTTGTCACTCTGTACCAAAGGCACTTGTCCTCAGCTTTCTGCCCTGCAAGTCCTTCATTCCCTAACCTATCAAATCCTTGCTTTGCATCTTTTTTCTGCTTCTTTTCCTGACTTTTTGTCAGAATCACAATGAGCCTATCTCCCCAGCTGTCAGTAGCCCCTGTGCTCTCAAACCCTAACAGTGCTTTCTCATTGCTCCTTCTAAGGATGTTGTTGACAGAAAGAGCACGTGTTCTCTCCTTGGTGCTGTTGATAAATCTGTTGCACAACATGCAGTAAGTCTGAAACATATCCATAGTAATGGGGTATCAGAAAGTTTCCCTAGGGCCTCTACTGCCTTGAGTTCACTCCTCTGTCATGGACCAAAATCCCACCCATGACATGCTCTGAACATCTTCTTGTGCTGAAAGGCATAGTGCCTGAGAGAGACCACAGTGTGCCAGTAATGCAGTGGGCTGACATCTCTTTTGGCAGTAATGTAACTGAGGTCCATGCCCATTTAGAAATACATAAGCTCATTATAATGCTTAAAGAGCAGAGGAGTTCTGGTGTTTCTGAACTCTGCACTGGTTTGAGGTGTATGCTTGAGACATTTGGGTTTCAGCAGGCCAGATACATCCAGTGTGAACCAAAAGCTGTACAGCAATTGTGTTCATAGCATTAAGTCCACACAAGCATAATTCTGTTGTGCAGAAAAGGTGTCTGTTTTGGAGCTGGATAGTGTAAGGTCTATTTGCAGAGTGGCCTGAGCAAATGCACACCAAGTCTCCCATGTAGACAGACAAACCTTTTGAGTGGATCTCAGTTTAAAACGCTACTGTATTTTTAGGCTTTTCAGGTTAACTTCCAGTAGCTGGTCTTGAACTTGGTCCACTAGAATGAGGATAATCCAGGCTCTCTCCTGTTGATTCTCAGTACATTATTTTTCTTGGTTTTGCCCTTGAGTTTTTTGAATGAACAATGAGGTCTTGACCACTCGGCAGAATGGGATATGATCTCATTTATACTGCTGTATCTTCTGGCTTAGATTCAAAGAAGTTATTAGATGGCAGGACTTCAGGCACTGTGGTTGATCTAAATTTATGTCAGAGTACAGTGTATGAAAATCTGATCTATTTTATTTAAGAGTCATAAAATTACAGACATTAGCCTTACGAACTTGGGAATATTTGAGTTTGTGTGACTTTTTGATAGAAATGTCTGTACTCTTAATTATACATAGCAGCTTTCCCTTTCTTCTCTGTACCTCTCCATTGAGTAATGTGCTGTAAAATATTTCTTAAGCTGCTTGAGAAAACCAGTTTTTAATCTTGAGAAGCAAGTCCTCTGGAGTTTAAGAAGAAAATTCAACACTGAGTGGCATGAATATAAATCTAGGTTAACTTTACAATTTTCTGTTATCTGCATTGTAGTGATATAAGCAAAGGCAAAAAATGTTTCTGAAACATTTTTGAAAGTCAATTTTTACCTCTGTCAGAACACTATTTTATATATGGTTGTTGGCACAGAATCATGTTATACAATGCTCTGATAGGGATATCATGATTTTTCCTAGCTTGCACACTGTTTTCTTCCCCAGTATTAAAACAGATACGTGATATATGCTAGAAAATGTATTGAGAAATGCTACATGCCACGGATGGGTGCACATGTTGGAAAGGCACTTTACCTCATTTTTCCCCTTTCATCCTACCTCAGAAACCTGGACATATTTAAAGCTGCCCTGGTGAGCTTTCCTTCAACGTTCACCCTTTTCCTGCATTGCTTAATTGTGTTTAATAACCATGAATGCTATGCAGTGTCATAAAGGCTGAACATCGTTTGCTCAGCCAGAACCGGGAATACATTTAACAACATATTGCGAATGAAGTCATATCAATTCAAATGTTTAGCAGCTATGCATATTAAATGGATGTTAGTAGAATCATCAAAATCAATACTTCATTTGTGTCTCAGGATGTGACTGCACTGGAGTTTCATTCATTCCTTGTCTAATTATCTCTAATCCGTCTGCTCCACATGCTCAGCAAGTGAAGCAATTGAGATAATAAAGTTGTATTAAGGCGACCCTGGCAATAATGCAAATGTTTTGGATAATAGAAGAATTTTGTTCATTTTGTTGCTTAGTAACAAAAATACTGCAAATAGGTTGTGTGAGAAAAAATTGAATTTTTAGTCAGGTATTCATATTTATAGCTCATGATTAATGTTGCTGCTCAGTTTTGACAAGACACCATGCTTAGATTTTGAATCTGCAGTAGACAAGAAATGGAAAAGCTGCTTGGCTTGAAATGGTATTTTTGTATTTCTTCATTAAGATCCCAAAGTAAGTGGCAAACAGGATTTTTTTAAGAGAAGAATTACTTTAAATTTTAGATATATGTTTGGGTTTTTTTCCTGTAGGAAACCTCAAGTATAGTTTCAAAAACTTCTGCTGGGCAGGAGACCATCTAATTGGTGTGAGTTCTGGCAAGAGTGGTCCATAGAGCATGAGAGCATGATAGAGCAAGTGCATATGCAGAACTTCCCGTACCATGAGAACGTCCATGTGCTGTGAGACCACCTTTATTTGTCCTTGGGTCCCTCATGCTGCATACAGAGTAAGCACAGCAGTTTGTAGCTTTGTACAAATGGGTTCTTCTACTTCTTTGCTTGTATGATGGGAGAGGTTTTTTAACCTGGTCCCTGTGAGAAGCTCAGAAATGTACTGTTGGACCTCAGCAGCAGTTTTGTTGAGAAGAGCTCAGCACAGTGCTTCAGTAAGAAAATAGAGCAGACAGTACTAATTTCCACAGAATGAAACAATTATATGCGTAATAAGCATAGTATTTTTTTAGAATACTACTAGCCTATTATGTATATGAGTTTACGTGTGCCTTTTTTTACAGCCTTTGCCTTACAAGGCAAAATCAATTTCTGAACTGTAATGCTGACTTCTGTACCTAGTGAGATGGCCAAGGGTAAAGCCTATACTGCTTTGACCCATAAGAATTACTGCAGGGTAATTTTGTGTCTGTTTGTTTAAAAGATCTGAAATGTGAATGAGGAGGTAGAAATCTTTGTCTTGAGTTGTAGGAGGTTTTATGTTGACTTCAGTAAAATTACTTTTCCTGTGATTTGAGAGTTTCAGACAATTTCCCACACTTCAGTAGCATTATGAAAAGCTTGTAGTGGATGTCATTTGTGAGTTTTTCTATTATAAGTGACTGGGCTGGAGGTAATTTTCAGCATGTGCAGTTCCTCTTGAGGTGGTCCTGTGAAGAGCCGGAAGGACGTCTAAATCATTTGCTATTGCTACTCATCCCAAAGTAGCTTAGTGTAACATAATTTCAAGTTGTTTCAGTAGCTGTAGAATTACAGAATTATCAAAGGTGGAAGAGGTCTTCAAGATCATCGCGTCTAACCACCAACCCAGCACCACCATAATCACCCTTAAACCATATCCCCAAATGCCAGACACCAGAGACAGACTGTCCAGAGACTGTGACTCCACCATCTCCCTGAGCAGCTTATTCCAATGCCAAACCACTGTTCCAGTGAATATTTTTTTTCTAATCCCTAATCTGAACTTCCCCTGGTGCAACTTTAGGCTATTTCCTCTTGTCCTTTCTCTTGAGACATGGCAGAGACCGAACCTCGCCTCACTACAACCTCCTTTCAGTAGAGAGCAGAGGGGCCTTCCCTGAGCCTCCTCTTGGTTAAACAACCCCAGCTCTCTAAATCGTTCTTCACAGGACTTGTGCTCCAGACCCTTCACCAGCTCCATTTCCCTTCTCTGGACACGCTTCAGCACCTCAACATCCTTTTTGAATGGGGGGGCCCAAAACTGAACACAGGATTTGAGGTGCAGCCTCACCAGTGCAAGTATAATGGGACAATCACTGCCCTAGTCCTGTTGGCCACGTGATTCTTGATACAGACCAGGATGGCATTGGCCACCTGGGCACGTGCTGGTTCGTATCCAGCTGGCTGTTGACCAGCACCCCCAAGACCCTCAGTGCTGAGCAGCTCTCAAGCCACCCTTCCCCCAGCCTGTAGCACTGCCCAGCGTTGCTGTGACCCAAGGGCAGGACCCAGCACTTGGCCTTATTGAACCTCATGCCGTTGTCCTCAGCCCATCGCTCCAGTCTGTACAGATCTCTCTGCAGAGCCTTTCTGCCCTCCAGCAGATCAACAGATTGATAATAACTTATTCCATTTATTATAGTGTCTGGTAAGGGTGGAATTACTACTCTTAATCATAGAATTCTGACTGCCAGAAAACACAATAATCGAACCCCCAGGTATTCTAATAATATGTACTTCTACTGCACAGTCAGTATTTTGAGAGCAGCATTCACTCCTTCTAAATGCTGTTGACTGATAAAGCATATGCTGAATTATGCTAGAAATGTGAATGTAAGTTTTGGGGTGGTTATGAACAGTTCATTTTTGAATTGTGGTTGTGATGCTATTTTAAATAATATTATTTATTTCCATTTTATTTCTAATAATCATTAAATAATTATTCATAGTACAAAAATTCAATAGGAAGCAAAGCAAACTTTAGATTATTGTCTTTCAAGACACCCTGCATCAATTATGACAGGAAAGTGTAGGTAGTATTGATCTTGAATGTTAACTGTCTTTCTGTAAAAGGCAAAACATTTCAAAGCTGCTGAGTTCCTTCAGCATTTCTGGGAAGCCCAGACTGTTAGTGCCTGCAGTAAAAGCTCTGAAATGTTTACTCTTTCTTAAAGGTCAGTCAAAAATAATTATAGAGAAACTAGTGCTACTGAAGCAAAGAAAAGACATTTACTTTCATAGAACAGGCATTATCAGCATTATTCCAGGGCTTCCTGCCTTACCAAGAATTTAGTTATGATTGAATTTCCATGATTTTGCAGTTTTAGGAAAAAATCCTTAATTATGAAACATTATGATTCTTGGACTAAATTGTTGAAACGTCATGTTTTCTATGAGAGGCCCATTGCTGGAGGACTAAAACTCAAAGTTTCACACTGGGTAAGTCTTAAGCATTCAAAGTGAATCCCAAAAGCCACCTTTTTATTTGGTTTTCAAATCAATTTGCATTTTAAGTACATTTGATAACATCAAATTACTATAAGCTTTAAGGCAAACTTGTCTTTCTCGCGCTTTTTTTTTTTTTTTTTTTTTTGGTAATTATGCTATTTCCTTGTATTTTGTCTTGTTTCTTTAAAATGTGCTGTGAGGGTAGGATTTAAGTAGTGATTTCAGTAGCTTGTAATGTGTGTAAACGTTCACAGCAGACATGGTTTATATTGCAAGATGCTGAATTTATTTCCAGTTAGTTGGGAGGTGGAATAACTGTGAAATGCTGTTATAATGACAAGTGCAGAGAAAGCTTAGATGTGCTGCCTCAAAGGTATGGAAGAAGGGGCATCAATATTTGTGTAACTACAAGAGGATAGTTCTTTCTTGGGGGCTGGCTGTATCAAGCAGTGATTGTGTTCTTCGTGTTCGTTGTGTGGTTTACGACCATCCTTGAATCAAATTTGCATGGTATTTATTTTGTCTGAAAAATACTGCAAACCCAGTATCTACAGCAGATTACTCATAAACTTGGATCACCCGCCATCTGTTCAAAGACTGGTTTTCTTTTGCATATTTCTGTTTCTATGAATTTTATCTTACTCAAGGATGGAACTTCCCTTCCTAACATTGGTAGCAAAAGATCTTTTAATCTAATAGGTCCATATTCAATCCTCAAAATTTTTGTGTGCTGCTTAAATTATTCACAGGAATACTCATGCAAAGTCCTTCACATCTGTAAATGTTTGAGCTATTGTGATTTAGCAAGCACTGAATTTCTCTTCATTGTTTTTCTATTTTTTCAAAGTGCAAGGAAAGGATTACATTGTTTAAATACAAGAATCATGGGTTATCTTCTACAAGTCACTTCAGGACTATGTTACCTAAGAAATTAAAAATACAGTGTTTTGATATCTTTGAAACCTAGGAAGTTTTTTTTGCAAGTATGTGTTGCTAAATACCTTGGACATATAAAACTTCAAATTATAGACTGCTAAATTGAATTCACCCTGCTCACTTCCTTGAAGTGAGATTACTTTTTATTAATATTTATTTTATTTATGTGACATCTTCTGTTAGACCTGATGACCTAATTGAAAAAAAGCTATACTCACTATATCACCTACTTTAATGAAAGTTTTGATCTGTACTGCAAACCTGTTTCCCCTGTACTCTTTGACTGTCACAGGTACATAACACTGATGTTTGGAATTCTCATGTAAACATAATTTTCCTAAAGCATCAGAGATTCTCTTGCCATGAGTGGCATTAGGTGACTGAATTACCTGTGTACTTTTTAAAAGAATTTACAAGAAGAGAGTGAAAAGAAAGGAAACTACCAGCAACAACAGCTTTAACCATTTTCTTCCTCTTCCTTGTTTTTGAGTTTTATCTTGTGTCCTTTGGGTCTCATATTTTTAGACTCCTGCCACAGCATAAAATAATGGTTGGTAGGAACTTGGTGAAACTTGCTCTCATCTTCTCAGGAGTTTTCTTCTCATAAATTAGAAATTAAACTGGATCTCTATTCTCTCTTTGGAATAGCATTAATAGTTCCTGACACTGTGTATGCTACATATTTTAAATTACCGTATTCTTGTATAAATATACTGAAAGAGCTTCTTAGAATTGATTTCTCATGACATTCAATCAATATATGACTCAAGTGCCCATCACGCATTCTCTAATCAGTCACCCGAGCAGCAGACTATGAAATTCTTCAGCTAACTTGAGTAAGAATGTTTAAAGATTATCTCCGAAAGCTTAACACTGGGTTTCATTTTTGCTTGTTTTGTTAGTCTTAGCACTGACTGGAAGCTTATAAAAAGCATTTTAACTTTAAAAAAATAAAGTCCCATTTACCAGAGACTATCCAGATTACTAAAGCAAAGACTGAACATTAACATCTGCAGCATTAAGTCTCTTCATGGTTGTCTCAATATAGATAAGCCTGCAAGATCACACCAGATTTTCCAAGTATTGTGGTAATGGAAAATGTTTCATATACTCTTTCTTTTTTGTAAGCAAACATTTTATTCATCCCTCATAAGTCAATGTTAGGTGTAGTTGGACGTAAATTGTAATGTTCTAGTATAGAAATGAGCGTGTAGATAATTGTGTGAGATGTACAGAACAGAGTGCAAATATGATGATAAATGTAAAGTGTTTAAATTAGCAAGAGAAAACTGAACTTCCTGGGAATCACAAGATAAGGTGCTACTAAAGCTTCCAGTTCACACACTCCCATATTTTGTATATGCTATGCATAATATATACAAGCTACTTAAGAAATTTTTCAAACTTTGAAGGATGTATGGTTTGGGCATTTTAACTTAATGTGAGGGATTGCTGCTGGGATAAATGTAGTATTCCCTGAAATGATTAATATCTTCTGCTATTATTACGGATTGTGTAAGAATTTGTGTTCATTATAAACACCATTGCAATTATCATCCTGTATGATCATCATTATCGGCATTTTCTTTTCCTATCTCCAGCTCAAACATCCCTATATCCAGCTCAAACATCATAGATCGCTGTCCTCTAGGGTTGAAGTCTCCCCGTTTCAGACCCATATGATGACTGAAGTTATGAACTCCATTTGTTCAGTCCACAAACCAGTCTAATTTTGCAAATGTGGACTGGGAAATATTTCATTACTGAACTAAATATGTAGGGGAGGTGGAAGAAAAAAAGTGAGTCTCTGTAGAAAACTTAGCAGACTTGGGCTGAAGTAAGCTACAAATTACATCCCAAAAGAGTCTTACATAGCAAAGAAGGTTTTCCACAATCACATTTGTAGGTAAGTCAGTATTTGGGCCCACAATGAATAAGTACCTATCATATCAGTGCTTAAATAGCTGCATCATGATTGAATTTTTAATGGGCAATGCCTCTATTTTCAATCCCTTTATTATGTGCACTGTATCAGTACCAAGCTTTATTCTTATTTCACTTTTTTTTTTCTTATTCTAATTTTTTTTTCCAAAAGGGACTTCCTAATGCATAAGGCATAATATGATAGTGAAGGTTGTGCCTCAAATCATTAGACTCACAAGTTTTCATCAATACACATCAGTAATTTGGGGAACCAATCTAAACTGTCGTATAGGGAAACAGATTCTATGTACATTAGGCTTAGTCCAGTTCAAACTTGGGGTACTACTTTATTTGTTTACTTGTTTATCCCAGCAGGATGAAAAATGCAAAATTCAAGTTCGTATTGATATTTAGAACTCTTCATGGACCAATGTTCAGAAATAATAACCACTGGAAATTTTATTAGTTAAAACTAGTTTCATTTGCTAGACTTGGTACGATCTTAGATTCCACCTTTGCAGCCAGCCAGGGTCAAATAGATTTCAGAGTTCCAGGCATCCCTGGATTCATAAAGATATGAATGCATGGCTGACTTGTTAAGATCCAATGTTAGGATCCAATCATTATTATTATTAAGGTTCTTTGGAAATTCCTCTGCCCAATTAAGGTGCAAACAAGACCATATGCCAGTGACAATAATATGGGTTTTATTGTATAGTAAATATGAGAGAAAGAGAAAAGAAAAGGAGAAAGAAAGAAATGGAAAATAGGCAGGGGGGAATGAGGTGTGACAGAGACAGAATAAAAAGAATATCACNAATGTTTGAGACATAAACTATTTTCAGTCTCTGACATGACTTTATCCTGATTTCACTGCCTGGACATGTAGCTACTGCTCCCTGGGCTCTTGTTTTCACCGACCCAGGTGGGATGCAGAATGCTGGCTCAAAATAGGGAAGAGAGTAGGATAGACCAGAATTGGAGTCATCCTCCACACAATCTGATTTTCAGCAACCTGAGTATCAGTGAGCCGCAAACGCTGATGTAACATGGTAATTACTTTACAAAGGCTAAATTGGCCAGAAGAACTTACTTACATTTTTTCAAGTCTTACACTGCCTAATGACAAAAAGTCATTTTGCTGCTTAAATTGTCTTGTACTACATTAGGTGCATCAATGGGAACTTTGTCAGAGTTAAAGCTGTTGGATCAAATTGTTAATTTGTGCAGATATTGAGATAACTTTGCTTATAGAACACTTACTCCTGACCAAAGAGTTTCTTCAATGTGTACGTGTAGTTTTAGTTTAACAGTAAGGTGTGTTAAAGCAGAGGTAAAATGTATAGTCCTGCACTTTAAATATCAGAGGCTATAAAAACATCCTTTCTGTGGCATATGAAATGCAGCTATGTACCATTTTGTTGAAATTTGTCTCAAAACTTGCGGAATAGCTTTTGGTCACCACAACTTTGTTATGGTCAGCCAGAGACAAAGGAAATATTTCTGTTAATTTTCTACCTCTTTCCGCCTGTTTTTGCCATTGAATAAGTGCCAACAAAATACGCTCTACTGGCTGGTATCTTAACAATCTGTAAACAGCTCCAGAGAAACATTTCCACATAGTCAGAGTGATAATAATCTCAATAACACATGCAGCTAACTTGGAAGCTGATGATAAATTCTGAATGTCATGAGTCATGGAGTGATAATTATCACTTCTAATGAAGAGCATCTTCTAAGATTTTGCTTGGGATGTGCAGATTAACATTCTTCTTTCGAGATTTGTGAAATTCATGGATCACTTCTCTTTTTGTGTTTTTTTGCTGGCGATGAGCTGCTTTCATACTATTAGTATTACTGGATTGTATTAGCCAGTAACCTTTGCAAATTTACTTGAAAAATTGCAAAGCCTTTTCTGAACATGCTGAACATTTCTGACTGTAATATGTCCTCGCGGTCTTCATCTGCCTGAAGCTGTTGCTGTGCAAGCTTTAGTTCTACTTGTTACCTTCAAAGTAGTTAAAAAAAGCCTGCAAAACAGTTTGCATGTGAAGGAACATGAGATTTTTAGTAACTGCCAGTGACCAAAGTCTTTTGTTCATAAAGGAAGATAATTCTAAAGCATAGATGATTCAGAATGTCATAATGCAAACAAATGTAATCAAATTAATAGCAAGACTCAAACTTCTGGGTTTGCTCACCACTTTCCTCCTTATCTGAGTTACAGTGCTTTGGTTAGTCAGTACTCATGCGCTGCTTTTAAGCCACTGTACTGTGATAAATACTGCTCACTAATTATATCCAATTCCATTTTTCAGGTAGCTTTTACAAATGAACTTGCTGAAGAAAAATAGCAGGAAGTGAGGTCAGAATATTTTTACCTCTTATGCTTTTTTGTTCTTAATGAGAGTTTTAAAAGTCTTTAAATACTTATCTCTCATTGTTACCAAGGACCACTCAGTGCTTGAAGAGCTTTAGGATTCTGGCCATTACTTAACAATTAGTTTATCTGACATGGTTATTGCTTGTTAAAGGATTTTCTGCATTTAGTTTAGCCGTATTTTTTAATGAGGACTTACAAACGTAAGCAAGGAAACTTTTATCAAAGCACCTGACTGACTACCATTAATTCCTCTCACTTTAGATAAAGAGGCAGAGGGATCTTTAGAGATTAAATAAATGGCAGCTCTTTTCCTCATGCTCTGCAACACGTGGCTGAACTGTGAAAATTTTGCATTATGTAGAAAAATCTTCCTGCCTAATGTGTGCAATTCATGGCTGTCTGAAGGTTTTAATGTGAGGAATTGTTGCTAAAGCGTATCTTCATAACTTATCCTTGCACGGATGAATTGTGCAAAGTAAAAAGAACATGAATCTTTCAGTGAGGTCTTTTTGAAAGCAGCCTTTGCAGTTTCCCTTCAGCAGGAACATTTATAGGATCTAGATTATACTTGGGGAGAAATTTTCAGTTCTAAAAGGCAGTAATTTAATTGCTGCCACAGGGCATACCATTCCATGCTTCCTGTAAGCATTGATCTGTGGTAACAGCAGTCACAGTTTTCCAACTGTACATTGTCTCGCAGAAAGGTCTGATTCAGAACAGGTATTCCTGTGGCAATTACAGGGGAAAATGCAGCAACCAGGTAGATGGCAAGTTATTTAAATGACATAAAAAATGAGGAAGTATAGATCAGATAAAAGATAATACAGAAAACAGAAATAAAAAAAAAAATCCAAAGCATAGACGTGTATTTATGATTGGTCATATGCTGTGTTGTTTCAAACTGGGATGTATAACAGAAAGAAAACAAATAAACAAGTCATTCTTTATACAGAATTTTCATGACTGATGACAGAAAAATCTGAGAGAAATGATACTGTGAATCAGATGGCTATTTGTGCTTTGCTATATTAGCTGAAGTTTTCCAGGAGAAATTTGGTGCAAGGGAACCATTTCTAAACTACATAAATTCACCTTGGGTTTGTTTTCAGAAAAAAATCAGAACATTCATAAAAATTAATTGGGTGTTTAAAAGTGCATGTGGCAGTACTATAAAATATTAAAAGGAAGAAAAAAGTCCTAGAGAGTCTTCCTAGTTTAGGCACTTTAGTAAGTCTTACATGACATGAAATACATGATGTCATTCCAGTGCTGAATAACTAAGTGTTTCACAAAGTTACCAATAGTAACCATTCTCCATTTCTACTAAGGCAATCACCTTTTCATTCAGAAATATGAAAAGTAAATTAAGTTTAGCTTATAATAATGAAAAATAACAGGTGTTTTCTGTCTTTTTCCCTAAAACGATGTCCACAGTCTAATTTTATTCTTTAATTTCATGTAACCATAGCTATGATGGCAGTAATATAGTGTGTCTGACAATGTATGAATACATAATTAACTGACTTTTAGAATCCCTCTCCATTTTTTTTTTCATAGTTCCATTTTTGCTCAGGAAGAGAGACCATGAGCAAATGTGAACCCCACAGAAAAAAGCAAAACTAAATTAATCAGAAACATACAATAGATTCAGGGTTCCATTTGTTCTCTACAGATATGTTCAAAACACAGGTGAAGTTTGGGACAAACAAACAAGCTGGGCTTCATTGCAAAAAGAAATGAAAATTTCTGTAGCCTGACAATTAATTTGGTGAAAACTCCAAAGTGAACAGAAATACTGAGAAAAACTCAGTCAAGGTTTTAAATTGGCTCCTACCGAATAAATAGCCCTAAGTTTGAGTTGAAGTGCTTTAGCCACCTGAGATGGTAATTTGTTCACTTTTGTTGTCTAACCAGTCACCAGGGTGAGACGGGAGCTTCACAGAGAGTGAATTTCCCATCTGCTGTCACCTCCCATCCTACACACGGGTAGAATGTCTGTATTGCTACCTGGGGGCAATGTCTTAAAGAGTTTGTGCTGCTCTGGGCAGTCCTTAGGCTACACTGGCTCAGTGGAGTCAGAAATTTCCTTGCCTCACCAGCAGTTCCTAAAGCGCCTCTTGGTAGTGACCTTGAGCCCTTCACACTTCCCAGAAATGAGATCCAGGAAAAGTGAAATGAGACAGGGACTGAACTGGGGTCCCACAGTACCTTAGCAGCTCTGGTGAACAGCAGCTGCCAGAGAGTTTGTACCTGGCTAGCTGAGGTTTAGTGAAGCTCATCTGAGCCATCAAATATGGAGGTGGCTTTATATTTTTATATCTAGCTACTGTTCTTTTGTATATGCTGAAGTTTTCCCTGTATAGTTCACAAAATATCTGTGTTATATGAAAGTCCTTTTCCGAAGATCTTGGCTTAAAACAAAGTGCATTTTCATAAACTTGATAAATGCATAAAAGCAATTGCTTGTGTGTGTAAAGTTTCCTCAGTCTTATGGCAGATACTGAATCATGACATTAACAAGCCCTAAGTCCCATGGTAAACTGTTGTCTGATGAAACAGATAGCTCTGGTGTTTGGAGGCTGCAAAGGGCCTTAAAAGTAAAAACAGTATTGACATTGACGAATAGACGAAATACTGGCCTTGCTGACTTAGTTGCTTTCAAGGTATTCTGCAGAGTTTTACTGGAGTAGTTGCTAAATGAAACACACAGTAGGGTTATTGAAACAAGATATTATGATAAGTTTCTAGGACATGTTCAAAGGAAAGTGAAGTATTTTTCATTTTTTCACATTCTGTGAGATCCTTCCAAAAGCATGATGTAAGTGTGCTGTTATATATACAATTTATATACAATTTTGATAAACAAAAGAGCATACATTTGTATCCAAGAATTAAAATGTACTGTTGATCTAACACTTTAATTGCCTAATCAAGATATCGCAGTCAGTTAACTTACTGCAATTTAAATTGTATTTACACTTATGTAAATTATCTAATTATTCCTTGTTGTTATTAATGATGCTACTAAAGTAGTTTTAAGCCAGCATCTTATTATCTACCCTTTACTCTGGTGATATGCTCACTCTCCTTGTGCGTTGCTCCACTGAATTGAGTTTTTACCAGCTAGAGTACAAAGTAGAGGGTGAGGGTTTCTTCTTCTCAGGCCTGATTACTTAGGTTTTTTAATCCTTCTCTGTAGATGCTGTGATTTCCTTTTAGGGAGAGAACTGTGCAATTACACACAGTTAAACAAAATGCAAAAGATATTGACAGAAAAAAAAAAATCTGATAATGTAACTAAAGCTTAGAAACACAGAATGAGCAGCAGCCAATTCCCCACCAGCAATTGTGGTATTACAGCTAGGGAAAGCTAGACAATAATCATCAGCTCTTTAAGCAAGTTGCGGGTATGGTCTATGTTCCTTATGTATTTTTACAGATACAGCAAGTCAAGATAAAATAAGTTCAAGACGCAGCACAAGTCCCATGTCCTGATGTGTTTAAATTTTTTATAAAAACTGAGGTCTATTGCTAGTGCTTGGCCATGCCAAACTGAGTGGTCCACAAAGCTGCAGTAAAAATGAGTCCTTCAATCCTTAATTCCCTTGGAACTGAAATTTATGCTTGTGTAAAACTCTTGCTTTAAAAAGCTGACTGGTAATCTTAATAAATGGAGCACATCACCTTCATACCAAGGGAAATTTCCTGTTAAGGGAGTCTCTTATCCTAGAGAGAATTTCCTCATGGCAAGCTGAACGTATGTCAGTGAAGGAAACCAGGTAGCAAGTTATATCCTTCTTCTGAACATCTACAGCTGTTTTTTTTTTTTTTGAAATCAGGTTCTTTTGTCTGAGTTTTAAGTTCTTTTCCTTTGGCTCCAAACCACAAAGTGAACCAAACTATGAGATGTATTGCTAAAATACAGTGTGCCCTTTATAGCAGAACTAAAAGCCCAACTCTACAGCAGAATGATAGTCTGATATGAATAGAAGTCATATCCATATCAGAATATTAGTAGTTATTTTTACTTGTAGTAAAAAAAAAAAAAGGCAAAAACATGGTTTACTTATGTAGTGTCTGCTGTTTTGGGGTTTATAGTGTTCGTGTATTCAGGTTTGCCCACTGTAAATTTTATTAACTCCCGTTATTTTTCTTTTGCTCTTACTTCCTTTAAGCTGCTTCCGAGAAAATATGAACATGGAAGCATAACGGTAGAAAGAATTCAGAGCTCCAGCTCTCAGGTAGCTTTGAAATTAAGCTAAACACATTTCTTGGTGTATAAGTGCTGTCACAAATTACATTCCAGAGTCTGATAAGCATCTGCCACTCCAGATGATGATAAATAGATCTAGGAATGCCTTAGCTAATCAGAAAAATTAGTCTTTTTTTTTTTTTTTCAATTTTTCATTAATTTCTAAAAAATTCACTAGATGAGAACAGTTACAAAACCGGTACATGGGTCAATGGTGGCAGTTTCTCTGCTTGTCCATACTTTTACCTATACCTATTCCATTTGTTTCCTAATTTTCTACTTGGGCCTAAGCTATGCCCTCACAAGTAGAAAAGAGACAAACCTTAGGGCATAAGTTATAGAAACATTAAACAAAACCTGAAAAAAAAAAAAAGAAAGATTAATGTGCTTGCAACATTTCCATGGGAAAAACTTACCAACTCTACAGATCAAACTACAGCTAAATGCAAAAATACTTGTGTTTTTCCCAGGAAAGCCCTTCCTGGAGCTGCCATAGAGATGAGTAAGTCAATTTTTGGAAAGATACTGCTGCTTGTGTAATTCTGAGTAGCTGGTGGAGGTTATCTGTAGGTAGCACAGTACATCTCTTGAAATGTGACTCGCACAATGAAAAGTTTTTCCAGGGAGAGTATTTTCTGCCTTGATTTATTTTTGGATTGCACTTAGCATGCTTACCACTGTAAATCTTCACATGGCTGGTTTTCAACTGTGCAGAGTGCAGAGGACACATAGATTAAAAGAAAATTGCAAGGAATTGCAGTAACTTTCCCACTCCTTCTGTTGCACTTTAAAAAAAAAAAAAATCCCTTGGTCAACTAAAGGTGGGAAACCTCACACCAGCACAAAACTGGGGAGAAGTGTAAGTGACACGCAGTGTGTGAACCACACTTCCAGTTCAGTGAAAAGGTGGTGGTGAGGGGAAGATTCATATAGTTCTGGGCAGGACCAGTGGGACTTCTTGGATCAGTCAAGATATTGACAGTCTACTGAATACTCAGTAAAAAGTGCTTTAAAATGAAAATGAGGCAATCTTTTGTTTTTCTATTCAGATATTTCTTAAATTCAGGTATTTCTAGTATAGATTTAAATGGTTATTTTTTATATGTCAAGGAAATATGAAATACAAAGGTTATTTCCTCCATTGAGGAATTATTGAATCCATCATCTGTGTTTTTAACAGTAATAAAGGTGTGAAAATTGTGTTCAGAATTACAGCATTTTGTCCATCTTTAAAGATCAGTAAAATGCTGTAAAGCAGATATAACCATTCCAGTTTTGAAATAGCTTTACACTTTCTAAGAGCAAGAAGACACGTTCATGGCAATGATTTATTTCTCACTTGATACTGGCTAGTCCGTTAATCCTTTACTTATGAAATATCTGAAAAGATCACTAGGACAATACTGTGTTTATACAAGTAAAATGTACGGCCAGATGCAACAAGCTCTGTGTTTGAATCTGGAGTCGTGTGGCTGTCTGTAGGAAGATGGAGCAAGCCTAAGGCTCAGTTTTCCAGAGAGATTACGAACAGTCCATGCCGTCCTTATTCCTTGTACCCACAGATATTATTACCATAAACTTTGCTGCTATGTAAAGTAAAAAATACTAGGTTATATCCTCTGTCTCCTGATGTTGCAAGACAGACAGCTGTTTGGGTGAGGGAAAGGGGTGGAGGAATATTCAAAATAAGATGTATAGAAATGTATGGGCGTAGTCTGAGCCTAATCCCTTTGTCACTGTATGAAAGCTGCCTGGAGCTTGGATCTGCCAGTTAATATGCAATATAATATTTTTTTTTATTTCATTAGTTAAACTTTAGGTCTTAGATGTTAATTTAATATTCAATATGTCTTTCTGTTTCTTGCCCTTAATGAGGCAACCTGCCAGACTAAAGAGAATGTGAAGAGCATTAGTGATACTGCAGAACAGTTGTGACAACTGAGAAAGGTAGGAAAAGACAGGTTGATTCAATGTTTAAAACAAAGGGAGAAAAACATAACAAAGAAAGAACTCTATGTCTCCCTTTCCAAAGCTTGATTTATGCAGCAGCTCATTTATTTATTCTTTTTCTTGTTTTAAATAAAAAGTGAAAAGCGGATCATATATCCATGATAAAACACGGTGTTCTTGTTTGATTAATAGCTCACAGTGATGTTAGAAGATGCCTAATTATGCATCAGTGTTTGCCTCATTATGTAGAGGAACATCATCATAGCAGATAGTCTGTGAACAGAGAATGGTTTCCTCTTTGATAATTAATTCTCATTCTTCAAAGTACGTAACCCAAACAACTCTTTCACTGTAAGATTTCAATAGACCTAATTTTGGAAGCAAACACTTTGTTGCAATTGATGAAATGGGGTAAACAAGGTACCTGACCTAATCTAAAACACATGACTTAAATTGATTGCTTTTCTTTGCCAGTAGGTTGTCAGAGAATTTCCATGGACTGCAGCTTTCTGAAAACCTCTTCAGCAATAACAACTCCATCTTCTTTCACTGTGCTCCTCGACATAGCAGTGAGTGCAAAGGTTATACTACTAACAGGGCTAACTTTTGTGGTTAAATGATTGAAACAGTTTTGAGAACTACAGCTCTAGCTTAGTAAAAAACAGAAACTTTTTAGTTTCAAGTTATCTGAAGAATGGTTGTATTTTCACTCTGGATGAAAGTGAAAAAGGGAAAACTCTTGAAATAACAACTAAGAAAAGAAAATTTTTGGATGATGAAATGCAGCAATTGAGAGAAGGAACTCGATACTTGCTTCAGCAATAAGTGCTCTTGAAGCTTATGAAGGCCTGCATTCCACCTGTAAAAAAAGTCTAGTATTGCCAGGTGCTTTGTTATAGGAAATAAAATTCAGGAGATATGAAGGATAATTAGAAGTTTATGGCTCCATGTTTCTAGCATTTGCACTGCTAAGAATTTAAGGCCTCTTCTAGTAGGTCAGAGAAACCTCATTGAGAATCTACATATTTTATCCTGTTGCACTACCCAGAGCATAGGTAAATTCATCACTCCACAGGAAAGATTTGGTACCTCAGAACTCCAGTTCCTCTGTCAGAGAGGGCATTTTAAAAACGAGAAATATTGATACAAAAGTTGAAAGACAAGATCAACTTCTTGATATTATATCAAATTTCAAAGATAATAAATAAGGTATTGCCCACGGTCTCTTTTGTATTTTGACATCTGAGTTTCAAAGCATATTTCAAGGACTTCTCTTACTTACATCGAAAATCCTGTGCACTAGGTGAAAAACCCCACTGAATTCTTGAGGAGAAGGACTAACTTCAAGCTCTATTTAGGACCTGACCATTAACCTGTGATGGTTAGCACATAGAATGGAAAAGAACTACAGAAGTATAGCACTTTCGGTTAGTCAGGAGGCTATCCAAAGATTCTATGAGTAGATGGCCATATTCGAATACCTTTAGATTAGTGAAGCCTAAGATTGCAACACGTTAGAATGTCAGTAGAATTACTCTGGGAAGTAAGTGTACAGTGTAAGGAGCTGTACCAGAATCTGATGCCACTTAAAAGGTAATTACATGTGTTCTGTGGCTTCTATTTCCAGTCCTCCCAAGGGCCAATGTTACGGTCCTCTGCAAATATAATGTCAGTGGTGTTTTACCATTCTCCAATACAATCTGTCCTTGGCATTTGAGAGGTTAAAAAGAGCGGAATGAGAGAAAACTGTTCTCTGAAGACAACACCTATTGCAAAAATCAGTGATATATTTTGGAGGAAGAACTAAAAGTATGTCAAAGATAGTTTCAGGCAAAACAGAGAAAATGTCATTCTAAAGACAAGTCTCAAAATCTGCAAGGCTGTTTGCAGTGTTAAAAATACATTACAAAAGGAAGTGCTGCTTGACAGGTCATCATTTAAAATTTTTAAGAATCAATATTGTCAGGATGCAAAATTGTGACTGTGAAAGAGGATAGCATTTGTGAGTAATGTATTGATCTCAAGGAAAGTTTCTCTTTCATGGCTTCACTTCCAAATAACCTACTAATTGGCCTTGCAGCCTGGAAGAAACCTCACAATATACTTCCCTTGGGGACATGTTACTGTATAAATACCTCTGTAGTAAACAGACCTGTTAAAAATAATCAAATTTTAATGCAGCAAGGTCACTCTTTTGACAGGTCTGTGCTATGTAATTGTGTTCAGAGAATGATCTATAAAGGCAGCTGTACATTTCTGCATTATCTTACTATATACTGAAATAGTTTCCCTAATAGGTCATCCGGTTGTCCAAATTCTTGTTTGAGCTGTAGCCACAGTAACATTTGTTGAATTAGGGGTGTAAGAAAGTGCCAAAACAAGTGTGGGCACCCACAGTAAAGTCTCTGTTGTAAAAAAATTCGTCCATTAAAAAAGCTTTTGCAATCTCCTCTGCCTTCCCTCTCATCCCCTGGGTGGGCAGCGTGTCCCTGAGCACACTTGGATGGGTCACGTGAAGTTCAGGGCTACCAAGAGGATACTGGGAAGAAATTCTTCCCAGTTTGGTTGAACTTTATTCCATCAGCCATGCTGCTGTTGTGGTAAAGCTATTCCAGGGAGCAAAATGTTCTGCAAAGTGCCATTCAAGGTGAACGATATGGCTTCTTTTCACCCTTGAGGCCAGGCACTGTACCTGCAGGGCTCTCAGCCCATACAGTTAGCAGGAGGGCAAACAGAGGGGAGCATGGCTTTTGTTTGCTGTTTGTGCACTGAGAACTCTCTCCTGTTTAATCTGCTGGGTCATTAATTGGCTCTGTTTCTTGATCACATTCCAAATCAGGCAATTATTATATTTACCTTGCAGCAAAAATAATTTCCTGTTAATTAATTTTTACTTTCCATTTTAGACTACTTTGCTGTATATTCTTAACCAACCTCCTTATCCAGCATAAGGTGGTTGCATTTTATAACGTGTCCTTCCTCTGGTGAACAAAATTATTCAACCATGTACTATAGATGGTGAATTATTTGGATACAATGAGTGGAGTAGAGCTATAAAAAATATATTTCCTCACTTTTTTTCAAAGCTAATATTGGGGGACCATTATAGGTCCCCCAAAATAGGTACAGGCACATATGGGAAGAAGCAGGTCATAGGGCTTTTCAGGTAGTTCCAAAACCCTTTTCTAAATACAGGCATTGAAATATTGTGAACAGCCTGACTATGTAAAAGATAATTGCTTTAAAATTAGATACAAAGAAAATTCAAAGAAATAATAATTGTCTGTAAATATTCTAGTTTGAAAGATTTATTTCTTTTGGGGAGATACATTTAATTGTCATGGCTGCAAAAGACAGGCCAGAAAAGCAGAGGTGGATACCAAGGTTTGGGATTTTTTAAAACTGATTTAATTTTGTGCTTTTACCAGATAATATCAATTGATAAGGAGTAAGTGCTTAAGCTATTTCTGCTTCCTTTTTGACATATAAAATACATTCATCATTGGTTAATACCTGAAAGAGTTTAATTGATATGAAAATAAGATTTTGGTAATTTTCTTACTTTGAAGGCTTTCAGGTGATGATTAAGGATTATATCATTTAGTCTATGGATAAAAGGTAGCCCAACCTTTCTCCCAGCTGGAGACCCCTTTCTCTGAGCCATACTGATGTGAGCACAGCAAATGAAGGAGCCTCCTGTCAGCTGCAGAAATGACATGTTACCATACTACAGTGCTGTTGAGGGTATCAAGAACTACCTCATACAACTGGCATTTGGAGTAAATCCATAAAAAAAATCTTTCATTGTTTCCTTATAAGAAAGGAAGACTTGGAGCCGTGTCAGTGCTACCAACAAACAATCAAGCCAGCCCTAGCATCTTATGAGGTGGTTTGACTTAACTGTGCTGCATTACTGCAACCTAAAAGTGAAGTGTTTCACGCCTTTTCGTGTTCAAAAATCTAGAATGAAAAAGCAACTCAAGAGTTTAATGATGCTTCCGTGACATCTGTGTAAGCAGTCACCACACCTAATATCTAGGTGTTCAATTACCTGAACACTCATCTTGTTGACAAAGGCGCTTCCCTGCTGGTGACAGAATGACTGCTAAGTCACAATTACCTGGGCTCAGGGAAGTGCAACAAAGAGGTACCAGGATCTCTGCATGTCTCTATTGAATGGAGCTATAGTTGGAGAAGTCTCAGCAAATCCAGCTTGCCTCACAGATTCTGCAGTCCCAGTCACTCCTTTCATGACTAAATGAAAGCCCATGCACAACAAAACAGATTTGTTCAGAGAAGTTTACCTTAAGTCTATCCTGAATGAAATCGAGCTGTATTCATCGGCTCTGTTCAGCCTCTTGCTCTTAGTAATGCTGACCTTTTCAGGTTGTGGCAAAAGAATGTGCATTTACTATGGAGTTTGGAGATTCTTTCAACTTTAACAGGCTGTAGTTGAAATTGAACATCAAAATGAGGGTGCTATCTGGGAGTTCATAGTCATTGAAGTGCAAGGAATGAACAGAACTATTGCACATTCAGGATACTCTGCACAGCCTTGTCGTATATCATGCAAGGACTTTGAGTCATTATTAACATCAGAAAAAGAAACTGCATTTTAGCTTGACTCAAGCCAGTTAACCCAAACATCACAGCCAAAACAAGTTTCCAAGTGTTTGGCACAGGTGTCTCTGTAAGCAGTGCTACTTCCAGATCAATAGTAAGTACATGGTGATCTCAAGTGATCTTGGTCCTAGGTGTGCAAAACTGTTTGGAAAGAATTGGTTATCTAGTGCTAAAAAAAAATTTCTCTTAGCCAATGGCTATTAAGTAGCTGTGAATTTTGCTCTTATTTATCAGTCTGTATCAGAACTTACGATACCCAATAGCTTCCATACTACCTGTCTGCTTCTGGAACTTGTTATTGTCTGGATTGGCCTTGGATCAGATGCTAAAATGTGTTCGGCAGAAAACTTCCTCATCCTTCCTCCAGATTTCATTAGTCAGGACTAATTGGCAGAATAGCTTAGATAAATACTGCGGTCAATGTTAGTCACTCATAACTTGCATGATGAGACAGTGTGCCCTCAGAAAATACGTGTATGATACAAAAATGGAGAAAGTAATTGACATATCAAATAATATAGGAAGCTCTAGGATTGGGCAAAATAAATCTCATGAAGTTCAACAAGGAGTGATAGATTCTGCATCTAGGTGAATAACCCCATGTACCAGTAAAGATGCAAACTGGCAAGCTGGTGTGGTGTAAAGGACCTGCAAAGGTCGTAGTGGGTACCAAGTGAATAGGAGAAAGTGGTGGTCTTGTATCACCAGGAAGGCAAATTGGATTGCGCTATGCTAGGATGAGAGTGAGCAGATAAAATTAAATTATGCTTTTTACAACTTTGGTTCTGCACAGAGCTGTAAATCTGCATCCAGTTTTGGGCTCTGCAATTCAAGAAGGATTGCAGCCGGAGTCAGCTTAGCTGAGGACTGGCAGGACTGTCATGGGCCAAAAGTATGCGACCTTTGAGAAGAGGCTGACAATCCTGGGCTTGTTTAGTCTGGCAAAGCAGCAGCTAAAGGATGATCTAACATCTGCCCACAGTAACTTGAATGGGAATTGCAGAGATGACAAAACTAAATTGCTCCTGATACTGGCAGATGGTATAATAAGAAGCAACAACCCCAGGATGCAGCTTGGAAGATTCAGTTTGGACTTTAGAAAAGACTTATTCCCAAGAAGGGTAATGCAGCAGTGGATTAGTTTACCCAGAGTTATAACCAGAGGACTTGTCCTTCTTGTAGTCTTTGACTTGGCTATGAAAAGTGGCAGCTGACCTGGTATAGACTGTGCAACCATTCTGTGTTTAAATAGCACTTCTAATCAACATTCTGCAAATAAGAAACTTAAAGGGAAACTGGAAGAAAGGAATATGATGTACCCAAATTCATAGGCTCACTTTGTGTTCTGTGTTCAGGCTGATTTGCTTTCATGGTAGTGGACATACAGGCAGTGAAAGTAAAAAGAATGACAGTGCACTGGAGAGGGCTATTTTGTCAATTGCAGCAGAAAACAAGGAATAACTGAATAACCATAGGCCACTCAGTTTCCTTTACGTATTTTCTGTCAAGCTGAAGTCAGCCATCAAAAGATTAAGCTGTTCTGGGAAGAAGGTATTCTCAAGGCTTCAGGAAACAAAAGGAGGATGTCCTTGCTAATTTTACCTGGGAAGGTAATCCCAACTTGCAGAAAGGGGCATAATGAGGTGGTGGAGGTTCTTCTCACTATGAGAGCCATGGATGGTGCGTAAGTGTACCTGCAGGTTGGTCTGTGCATATTGGCACAAAGCTCTTTGTTGCTGGCCAGAGAGTAAAAAAGAGAAAAATCTTCTTGAGCTGGCCTCAAAGAAATTGGCCTTGTGGCTGTTGCAAGGCAAAATAGCCATTTTACTGCTTTAATTTTCCCTGAGAGAAATAGTCACTTGTGTATTGTTTTCCTGACATAAGGCCACAGACTACTATAGTTTTGGCCACATTGCTTCCTCCCATATGCCTGTGCTGAGATAACAGGAGAGGCCAGTATACCTTTTCTACTACTGTAAGTTTTTCTTGGACTATTTTCATATGGTTCGTGTTGGCAATGTCAGAGCATGGAATTACATACCTCTCAGTCAATTCAGGTTAGAAATAAACAGATTTAGTTCAAATTGTTTATCCAGGCATTTAGCAGATTCTGTTGCTGGTCTTAATTATTTGATAATTTGCAGGTCAGTGATCCTTAATAGAAATTGTTAGTACTTTTTGGCAGAAATTGGAGGTGGTACAGATGTGGAGAAGGGCTCTGTTACAGGCAAAGATTTGGGATGGACTTGCCTGGCTGGACAGAATTGGGGCTTAACAAAATGCTTTATTTTCTTTGTGTTTTCCTTCCTTTTTCATGGTCCATACTGCAGTCAAGCACATCCTGAACACCAGCTCTAGCTTTCACATAATCTTTTAAGTCTCAACGCATTCTCAATAACCCTGGAGGAACATTTCTTGTCACATGGCAACATGGATACTCATGTGATAATGCAATACTCTCTGTATGCATCCCAACATGAGAGAAGAATTTCAGCTCTGCTTTTTACTACTACGTGATTTTTTTCTTGACAAAGACAGAACCCTGGTTTCCAATTTATTTCTGGGCACCAAATTAAGTAAATGGGTACTCTGCTTGAGTAGATCCCTTATTATTGTGACCAAGCAATTGTGTCTCTGCTAATATTTTAGAAAAACTTCTCCAGATTTAAAATGAAGACAGAGGAGGCCCATACAGAACAATTACAATGGAGAATTTGTTTACTGGCTGTCACTAGAAGAGACATAATGCTTCCCTTTATCATCACTTGTCAGAGCAATGACAGCCTGTAAGCAGCCTGCCCATGCATTATTCTTTATTTGTCACTGCTTGTGCCAGCTCTTGCCCTAGCGGGTGCCTGGCATGTGTCAAACTTATGATTCAGGGATTCATTTGATCAGCACTGTAAAGAAAAGTATGATATATTTTCTTTTAAATTACAAATTAGATATTTGTTCCCCATATCTAATGAAAGGGGCTTTGGCTTCTTTATATGCAAAAGGGACCATTTATAGCTTACTGTAGAATTTAAATACTGGCTTCTCTCTCATGCCCAACTCTGAAAGTGGAATTTATGTAATACTACAGAATATAAATTAAACCATCCTACCTCCCTGTTCTATTGTCATGGCAAGTCTGTTCAAACTGGTTCCTTTGGTAATGAATGGGCAGAATGTGTTGTTCTCTAGACATTTAAATGTCTTTTTATTACAGGTTGCTGTCTATTTTACACACTGCATTATAATTACTTTCAAATAATTTCTCTAGAATTATAGTTTTGTGCTGACATTGATTCATGCAGGTTTACTTGTGCACTTGAGTTTGCTTATTCATATATGTGTAACATACAGAGTTTGTGTGTGAGGTGCTTCTTCTGGAGATAATATTAGCAACAAAATAGTTGGGATCTGTGAGAAAATGCAGTTATACTATAGGAAATAAAATATTTGGTGTTCGCTTCTGTGAGAGAAATTTATGGAGTTCTGAAAAGAGGCAGTTTATTCTAATAGATTTGGCAAAAGACAAGATTTAAAAAATTAAATTTGCTAGTAATCACAAACACTGAGATTATTTGTTAATCAAAAATGTGGTTCAAAATGAAAGATATGTTTTTCGTATTTATATAAATAGTAGAAAATACTACAGTTTTCTTCAAAACTACTACTGTTCTACTGCCTTTGGCTGTTACTCTGTGTTTATTTATGCTTTTAGAGATTGATAAGATTTGAAGCAGATAGTGCCACAAGATATTGCAGGACAAAATGCAGTATGAGAGCACTTTCATAATGATTTAAATTACTTATGAATCCAAAGTGGAATTTGTTTCCTTCACTTTAAGACATTTTCATTCTCACAACCATATTGGAGTTGGTCATTGAACTTAAATACTTTGTGATGTTTTATAGTTATTTGTAGTTATTGAGAATTTTTTCCCAAATAAATTCCCAAACCACCTTCCTTGCCATATCTCAAGACCGAAGATACAGTAGGTATTGTTGGAGGCCTCTGTTTGACTATATTGTGACTTACTGTTAGGATGTTACTAAGATGTAACTGGTTTATAAAATTTAGATACCTTGCGTATCTCTAGTAATCCATATACTTTGATTTGTATGTAGACCTGATCTTTTAATGTCACTTGTCTAACTAAGCTCTATAAAATTCATCAGTTATTACTTTTGTTTTCTTCCTTACTACTTCCAGATATGTCTAAATGAGGATGCATTTAGAATTCTGTGTAAACAAGAAGTGCACATTTTATTTCTCTGCTTCTCCTCTTTTGTGACTTGTTCTTTAAGCAACAAGGAGAAAATAATAAAATTACTCTGTCCTGGGACTAATTGAGTAGATGAAAACAATTTTGGGATATGTAATTCTGGCATCAAAAGACGTGCTGGATGTTTTAATGCAGTTCTTCACAAATCAGGTGACATGCTGTCTGAAACGTGTGAAGAGCTATCTGAGAGAGAGGGAGGAAGGTTGCACTGAGCTTTTGTTTGTTCCACAGAATTTCAGATATTATCCTTACCAGAAAAAAAAAAGATTTAAAATATGAGAGACCTTTTCCCTGAATTTGCAAGGAGTCTGAAGCAATGAAATAACAGTATGAACTACCATTGATTTCAGTGATTTCAAGCTCCAATACAACTGATGGCAATCAAATCATATTACTCAACTCTATTGTTATTTAGCAATTGATATAAGAACAGAAAAGAATGTATCGTAATTTGATAGTTTACATCATCTCTCCCTGAAGTGTTTTCCTGAGAAGATAGGCACTCAGCTTTCAGAATTTGCTCACTGAAAGATGTGGAAGGAATGAAATTAATTCCTTTGTATGAGACTGAATTTCAGTGAATTAATTTGGCTCAAGACAAGTGATAACAATCAGAGTGCATGAAAAGGGTGCGTTTGTGTTAGTTTGCTTAAACACCAGTGGTGGCCATGTTCAAGCTGCCTATTTTAAGGGCCTTACCCTAACCACTGTGACACCCAGCTAGTGAAGGTCTGACTCATGTGTGCCTGCAGGCACCAGAGAGCCTACCAACACCACAAACAATTTGGGCTCTCCAAGTAAGGCTCCTGCTTCTCTCCATCAGAGTGTTTAGGTGCTTTCTTGGTAGCTGCCTTCACCTACAAAGAGGGAGACTGCCTAGAAACAGGGAAGAGTAAAGCAATTGTATCTGACACATAATGAAATTCAGAGCTGTGTGGTAGCTGGTCAACTCCTCTGGTCAACTAGAGTCTCATCAGTGGACCTATCTCTGAGGGTAGGCAGGTGACAATGGGGGATTTGTACTATAGCCAAGGCATTCAGTGGTTGCTTCCACAGCTGGAGAGGTGTGTTCTGGCTGAGTAACTCAATTCTTTTTAGTACTTGTGTGTACAATGTGCAGCAGTGTGGGCTGGCTCTTTGTGCTGGGTCCCTATGCACTGTTCAGTGCAAACAAACTGAAGCCTTGTGGATGCAAAAGGAGAAGGGTTAGGGGACCTTAGAGAACTACAGGAAATTTCTGGTGTCTGAGGGCTAACAGAACCTATGGTACCTAACTGATTAGATTTGATTTACTTTGGAAAGACGTAATAACCTGTCACTTTGGAGCTTTTTCATTTTTCATGGCTATTAGATGATACAATTTACAATATAGAAAAAAATCCAGACTGACAGCCCTAACAGACTTTCTTATATTATCTGCAAGGCCTTTGTATCTTTGTTTTTAAGGTCTATTTCCCTTCTTCTGTATTCCTGCGCTATGGGAATAGTCTCAATGGAGCTCATAAAAACAGAAAAGCAGTTCAATAAATATACACTTTAAACAGTCTTGCCTGTGGGCACAAAATGATCCAGGGCTTGAATTAACCTCAGTTCAGTCACAAAACTGAATTGTAGCTGGTAGCTAAAATGAGTCAGAGTAGCACACAGGCCTTGTCCTGTGAATACGGTTGGTGATACAAAACCCGCCATTCAAGACACAGAACGTCTCTTGACATTATTACTGTTGGGAAATTGTCTTGGGGTTTTATCGAGTATGTAAATAGTGAAATCAGATGGAAAAAGGGATACTTCTTTCCTTCTTATTTCAGAATTTAATGTGTATTCTACAGTCAACTACAGAGCAGAAGACAAAAATATTGTATATTTATCTGAATGTCATTTTTTATTTTTGTTTTTGTCTCAGACCTGGCTTTTCTCACTTGATCTAATATTTCTCCCAGGCAGTACTATGAGCACAAACCTCCCTCTTGTCTCAGGATGTCTCCAAAGTGTTGAGCTTCTCCTCCCAGAAGCCCCAGTTTGTTCTATAATCATTGCAGGCTGATGTTCCCAGTCCCTCTTCTGTGCCAGTGTGCGTCAGGATTCCTCAGTACGGAGGACCATCCCATGTAGTACTCTTCCACTAAATACACATCAGCATTGTACTTCTTCCTAATCTGCAGATAGCTTTGGAAAGTTTGTCAGCTAGGAAAAAAAACAAGATGAAAAGAAACATTTGCAGGGAGCTCTATTTAACTGGAGCCTAATTTTGTTTTCACACAAGATCCTGTATTGTCAGCGCTGTGACTTGTTTGCTCATTGCCTTAAATTTGTGTGTCAGCATTATATACTCCAGGACACTGCTAAATAGAAATCCTTTTGGCCAGTCCACAGCAAACTTCTTGCAATCTGTAATGATGTAAGGATAGGAACAAGGCCTGTGGTGTCCATAGAAATCCAAAGAATTAGTAGCTGATATCAGAAACAAGCATAACCTGACAAAGCCATTTCAGTGAGACTTAGCTTGCAACCGTTAGCATCACCAAATGTAGCTTATCAATGGTTTTAATTATTAGAGACTAAGCTTTTCTCTCCCTTTTCCCCTGACGAATGAAATTATCATATTTTTCCAAAGTAACGAGTGGCAAGCTGAGGTGTTACAGCAAAGACAAAAGATGAGGACTTGTGTTGTAGATGTATTTAGGAAGAGGCAAAACTGTGGGGTGGTTTTTTTTTGTTGGGATTTTTTTATGATTCTTAGTGTGCGTTTTTTGTCAGAAGAAAAAATTATCTCAACGATGTTTTGCAATACAAACAGAATCAGATTTTGCAGATCAGAGAACCTATCAACCACTCTACATTTGCAGCTTAATTTTATTAAGAAGTCAGCTGTCTATCTGCTCCATGCTGGTATCCAGCTATTAAGATCTTCCTTCATGTCTGTTTCCCTTCCCATTACAGAAACAATCTCATTGTGCTAGTTTTATTTTTAAAATTTATTTCTATGCATAGTTCTTCATAATAAGTTGATGTAGGAAACTGACTTGGAAAGGACACTGTTTTTAAAATGACATTCCAGAATGTTTATATGGCCCTGGGCTGCAGGAGCCAGAGAATGGATGAATATCCTGCAGCTGTTTTGGCCATTATATCGTGGATGGCAGGTTGCCAGTAGCAACTGCAGCAGAGTGTCAGTGTCTTCCTCTGTGTGATAAAACAGAGAATATTTGCACTTTCTGAACCATCTCAGGAGGATTTGTGGCAGAGTTTGGAGGACTAGAAGTGACAAGAGATGGAAGCAGATAAGCTGCTTGCAGGTTGTACACCAACCTGTCCTTCTGTTGGCTCCTCCAGGCCTGGCACCACTGACTCTTTTTTGCCCTTCTTTCTAGAACATTTAAAAGAGAAGCTGGAGGAATACATGGTCCGTTTTGCCAAGGTGAGGATTGTGCGTACCAAGAAACGAGAAGGGCTCATTCGGACCAGGCTGCTGGGAGCCTCGCTGGCTAGAGGAGAAGTCTTGACATTTCTGGATTCCCACTGCGAAGTCAACGTGAACTGGCTGCCACCCTTGCTCAGTAAGTGCATGAGCGTTCATCGGACATTAAAATCAGAACACACAACCAACAACTGAAGCTGTGTCCCACAGTGAGCAGGGCATACACTGGATCAAAGTGTTTGGAGTTCTGCTGGAGTTCTGATCTGTCTGAAGTGTCAGTATGAGAGAGAGCTCCGAGAAATGTGAGCAGCTGCATTTTGTTTCCTGAGACTAAAGAATTAGTAAAATCTTGCAGTATTGCTTTAGCTTATAATAGTTACAATTTATTTTATTATTACGACTATGAAACACACTGCTATATCTGGTATAATGCTATGTCCTTACTGTATACCTGAAAAGTTTTGTTATGCAGGTATTGTGCTCCTTCCTAGTTTTCCACATTGCATTAAAACAGTTTTTTACTGTAAGTATATCCAAGGCCTCAGTGTTAAATCCAATAGCAATAGCATTCACAACAGGAAGCTCAGAAAGAATGATTTGCTATTGACTGCTTTGCTGGATTCCAGCTGCAGCCAGCAAAGATCCATTAGTTAAAGGAATGGAAAGAATCAATTGTTGTAGTCTAGGATTTCACTTCAGGAAACAATGTTCTCTTTTCCACACACCTGACTACATGCAAAGTATATATGCTTTGCAAAGTCAGTGCTTTTTGCTACCATAACCAAAGAAAATTTCTGAGTTGCCTAATAAAGAAATTTGTATTAATTTAAGAAGTCTGCTGTAAGTACACAGAAGGTTATGGTTTCGCTAATTAATGGTTATTGTTCCTTGGATTTTGTTGTTAGGACTCTTGGGCCACACAGTAAGCTGATAAAGCATTTGAAGCAAGATGTGCTGTTCTTCTAATGAGCTATCAGTAGAGACCAAGAAAAGTACTAGTAACTAATTTCTCTTCAGATCAGTAATAAGATGATGCACAAAATTCGAAATTTTTATGCTTTCTAGCTTCCATATCAAATCATGCATGCAGTCTTTCCCCTTGTTACCCCTTTGCCCTCAATCACAACATCTGCATTTTTAAAAATAACCTCCATGTCTTCATGTGAAGCACAAATGGCATAAAGGAGCAGAGAGAAATCCAAGTTTCAACCAGCCTTCTACATGCAGCCCCAACAAGTAGCCATTAAACACTCATGAGTACTCTGCATATACAGCCACCTTTCCTTTGACTTCTGATTTTGTCCCACTGCACAAAATACATTGCCACAAATTTTAAAAATCCCAAGAAGTTTCTCACTCGTGTCTTCTGAAGTCTTTTGTTACAGCAGTAATCCTTCAATTTTGCGGACTTATACATGAGAAAATTGCAAGTTGCAAAAACAGTTCCTTTTCTTGCTTTCTCATCTTAAATGAATAATATCATTAAGATTGGAAAAGGCCTGCACAGTCATCAAGTCCAACTTTTGATCTAATACCATGACCTGTAAACAATATTACAAAGTGCCATGTCCACTCATTTTTTGAATACTTCCAGGGATGGTGAGCCCACCACTTCCCTGGGTGGCCTGTTCCAATGCTTAACTACTCTCTCAGTGAAGAAATTTCTCCTAAGATCCTGTCTGAGCCTCTCCTGATGCAACTTGAGGCCAGTTCCCCTTGTTCTACCCCTAGGAGAGGAGACTGATCCCCACCTCACCACACCCTCCTTTCAGGCAGTTGTAGAAAGCAAAAAGGTCTTCCCTGAGCCTCTCTTTCTCTAGGCTGAACAACCCCAGCTCCCTCAGTTACTCCTCATAGGACTTGTGCTCCAGACCCTCCACCAGCTCCATTGCCCTTCTCTGGACTCACTCCAGCACCTCAGTGTCCTTCCTGTACTTAGTGGCCCAGAACTGGACACAGCACTTGATGTGCAGCCTCACAGGTGCCAAGTAAGGGGTGACAATCCCTGCCCTGGTCCCACTGGCCACACCTGGCTGCTACAGGCCAGGATGCCATTGGCCTTCTTGGCCACCTGGGCACAGCTGGCTCATGTTCAGCCACTGTCAACCAGCACCCCCAGGTTCTTTTCCTCTGGGCAGCTTCCCAGATGTGCATCTCTAAGCCCATAGAGCTGCATAAGGTTGTTATGACCCAAGGGCCTCAGTCCTTGATCCAGCCTGTCCAGATCCCTTTGTAGAGCCTTCCTGCCCTCCAGCAGATTGACACTCCCATCCAGCTTGGTGTCATCTGCAACCTGACTGAGGGTGTACTTGATCCCCTCATCTAGATCATTGTTAAAGTTGTTAAAAAGTACTGGCCCCAATACTGATTCCCTAGGGAACAACACTTCCAGTCTTCCACCAGCTGGATTTAACTTCATTCACCACCATTCGCTGGGCTGGCCATGCAGCCACTTTTTTATCCAGTGAGGAGTGCTGCTGTCTAAGCTGCCAGCTTCTCCAGGAGAATGCTGTGAGATGCAGTATCAAAGGCTTTACTGAAATGCAGTTGGACAACATCCACAGCCTTTACCTTGATCCACTAGGCAGGTTACCTGCTTGTAGAAGATCATGTTAGGCCTGCTGGACCAGACTTCCATAAACCCATCCTGGCTGGGCCTGATCCCCTAGCCTGTGTGATCTCAAGGTAATCTGTTCCATACATCTAGCCAGATCTCACCCTGTAAAAAGTGAAAAATAAGCAGAATGGTAACAAAGGATTCATAATTGCAGCCAGGTTGTAGTTGGATATTGAACCCTCAGCCTCAAACTAGAAAACTGGAAAGATGAGAGCAACTTCATCAGTGCTCCTTAATTCTCAAGAGAAATGAGGTCTTTCTCATTCCACATATAGAATACCTGTAGATAACCAACCAGCCAGAGGATCTAGAAATGAAACTTGAGGAATACTGAAGCCCAGAATCAAATCTGCTTTATTTTGAAAGAAAAAGTAGAGCATTACGTGAAGGACAAATAGAAAATGAACACACATCTAGTATATTTTCCCTGTACCCTGTTTTTCTAAATGGATGAGAGAACTTTCTCATAAACTTTAGGTGGCAAATGTTTACTATACTGAAATCAGATGTCACCTGGCTGCTAATAATAGTAGAGTTAATGTATGTTTTCAAGTGTTTTTCTGAAGTTATATTTTGTGATTCACTCAGCACTGAATGTGACTGAAAGTCATTCAGGGAAACCACAGCAGAGAACATGTTGAGTGTTTATGGCTTTGAAGCTGCCCTGTTTTAGCTCTGATTGCATCTGCCATGTGCAGTGAAAAATCCTCAACAAGTACACGGTTCAGCCCTGCTCTGGACTGGCAGCCTTTGCTGAGAGGGGCAGCGGTTTCCACTGTTCCAAACCAGGTTTTGTTCAAAATGAGACCTTGAAAGTTAGAGGTTGGAGGGCGGGGTGTGGAAACCAAGAGCAATCACTTAAAGATGGTTCTCAGAGCTATTTAAGTATCTTACTTATATTTCCAGAATTGACTATCAGCTTTTAGACCAAAGGAAGACTGAGTTATTTCAGTATTTTTTAGGGTATCTAAATGGCTTTGTGGAGATGAGCCACAGTTGTTTTCAGTTACAGTCCTTTGTTTTGTTTTCTTAAAAATGGGTGTAAAATGCCTTTATTTTCTTTAAGCTTTATTTAGTTTATTTCTTTGCTTAAATGGGCTCTTAAGCTTAGGTAAGACACTGAGATACCAGAGAGTTTTGACTGATGCTCACCGAGGAGACAGCTGTAGTGATGTAAAAAGGTTGGCAAACACAGCTGTTTGTTGTCACTCGTCAGCAGAAGGAAAGATGTCACTTGGGCTCCAGCAGTTGACAGCTTAGTGCAGTGTGAAGTCACAATTATTGCAGGTAAGAAACTGAGTGGCAAACCAGAAAGGTTCAGGCACATATTTCCTTCTGCTGATGTTGCTGCAGGAGCAGTAAGAGGAAAGATGGATCAGTAGTGACATAGGCTACCAGAACTGGGTTTGTTAAAACAGTTTTCATGATCGGATTATGCTTAGCAAGTTATCAAAACACCTGCTTGTATCCATCTTCACAACATGTATATGATGTATTGCTTGACAGTGGGGAAACTGAGGGTACAACTACTTATGGCAACTCAGAAAACAAGATATAATTTGCTGAGTCACTCAAATGTTGTCACTATCTGTAATCATGTATTTAAGTAGGACAATAAAAATATTTCCATTAAAAAGTTGCGGAAGTAAGACTATTTGCAATTTGGCGTTGTTACTTTATCCAGCCCAATTTGAAACAAGCACTTGAAATTAAAGGGATACATGTTTCTCATAAAGCTAAAACCTGTATTTCTGAGATAGTGACTCATCCAGTATTGAAAACTTCTGTTGATTGCCATATATGCTTACTCTGCTTGATCCTAAAAGTGCTGAATTCAAATATGTCTGTATATATTGGTTAAAATTTCTCAGGAGAAAGCTCTGAGCAATGTCTCCTCTGGTTCCCAGGCTTCCCCTCAAATCTGCAAGATTTTTGCGTGTGCAGTGATGCTTAACTGTTTGTTTTTCCCTTTAACTGAAGCATATATCCAGTGAAATAATGCATGGCTGTGTTCAGACCAGTAGAAATACGTAAGGGGATGAGGAGTAAAGGTAATGGAAAAGAAACTCCATTTCAGCTGTGGCTTTCAGTGTCTGCCATTAGGAGCAGGTGGAGTAAAGAGCAGTAGCTGAAAAAGGCAGCAGCAAGTTTGCATATCTAAGTCTGTGATACCACCACACTCGGGAAATGTAAGGTAGCCCTACAGCCTTTTCTTTCTGTTTCCTAAGTTCATATTGCGGCTACATTTAAGCCTAAGTAGTATGTATGTAAAATTCGTTATTTTAGGCATACTGAAGGAAACATTGAGGCTGCAAGTTTGGTTACTCTGTCTTTTGGTGTGCGCAACTATAAACATCCTGGCTTCATCAAGAGTCAAGATTTTCCTGTTCTTCCTTATCTCTAAAATATTTTGGGTTCTGAGGTGTAAGTTCTGCAGAAACACACTAGAACAGGCAGGTAAGCATCATCATACTTGCAGAATTCTTGAGAGTTCCAGAAATGAAGACTGGGATTGAGCTTGAGCATTGCTCAAATGAATTTCCCCCGGACTATCTCTGCATGTGGCTTGGAGACTTCAAATCCTTCAGTGTATTTAAAGACAGCAGCTTTTAAAGATGAAGAGAAGGATGCTAAAGCATTACGAGTCTACCTTTGACCTGCTCCAGATAAATCGATCCCATTTAGTTTCTCTCCTCCAATCAATTTAGAAGGGGGAGATCAGAGACAGATTGTTATAAGCCCTATAACTATTAGGAAGGCCATCACAGGAAAGAGATTATGTAAAAGTGACTTTATATAATGATCACAGATAACACTATACAGTGTGCCAGTGAATGTAATTATATTTGGCAATAACAACAGTAATGCAGCCATTATGTCTGAGATGACTTTCCTAGAATTTTGCGAGAGCCTGTGCTTTAAATTTATTTCACTATTAAAGGATGTAAAAACCTGCTGAACTTCTAGTCACAGTAATTTCTCACCAGCAGCATTGATCCCTGATTTGGACAGTGTTTCTAAACTTAAACTACTGAGAATAAATATAAAGACCCAGATGTTTTGTGAAAATAATCTTTTTTTCTTAATTCCAGTCCCTCAGAAGCATGGAAACAGAATCTGTATTATTAATTAATATACCAATATTGCTTGCCTTCCTATGTAAGTGTACAATCCACACTCAGCCCTCTGATTATTGTTAGGGTATTATCAAACATCAGTGAAATCTAAACAACAAAACCAAAAACCAAGTTTTCCACGTAGGCCCTAAACTGTACTAAATAATGTAAAGGATCTAAGCTGCTATTCAGAGAAAAGGCTTTATTATTATACTCCGAATTTTAAGATTTTAGGTTTTTTTGAGGGTTCATAGGTAGTTTTTTACTGTCTTTTCATGTCAACACAGCTACAGGTTTTCTCTGTACTTCCTCTGTACTTTCAAACCATTATTCTTCTGCCTAGTTCTTGATATGGGCCTGTCTTCTTTATTTGTCTTTCTTTTCAGAGGAGCTTTATAGGCTTAAGCAATAGGATTCACCAAAGCAGACTCAGGCCCACCTGAGCTTATGCTAGAGATGGGAATTTGATTTAGCCTCACAGTTCTATTTTTTTTTTTAAAGCAAAACTAAACTCCTTTCTTTAGAAAGCAGGTAAGAATAATACTGTGGAGCCTTCTTCACAGCTCAAAGATTGGTACAAAGAACAGGACACAAGCTCTGTTTTGCTCTTCGTGTTGGAGTTTGCCTTTAATTCGGAGCATTTGATCTCAAAGCTGATGCACACTACAGCCGCAGGAACAGTGACTGAATGGTCGTAAGGACCCAGATTCACATTTAGAAATTAATCTCTCTCGCAGGGGTTTCCCTTACACACTCCCCACAGATGAAGGAGTATTTTTACTCCAAGTTTGCTTGCTGGCCTGTTCCATAGCTGACCGACTGGGAACAGCTCAGGGAAGC
Organism: Melanocharis versteri; assembly: GCA_013397845.1. Lineage (NCBI taxonomy): Eukaryota > Metazoa > Chordata > Aves > Passeriformes > Melanocharitidae > Melanocharis > Melanocharis versteri. The sequence goes on from VZTG01004626.1 coordinate 1,866,469, forward strand.
AATGTGAGAGAGATACAGATGACTGGACTCCTGTGGGTCTCACAGGGATATGCTTCCCTTTAAAGAAACGTAAATACTTCGAATCATTGCCCAACTGCATTAATTCTACTTTAAATAAAGGTTTGATACAGATTTGAAAAATGAAATTATGTGGGGGGCCATAGGGCACAAAGCAAACAGTCTTCAAACATCAGAAACCTGTGGGATTCGCTTTGTAGTAATATGATAGATGGCTTGACTAGACATGCTGTTTCCTATTTTCTACTTTCATTTTTCAGACCAGATTGCACTTAACCACAAAACCATCGTGTGTCCTATGATCGATGTCATTGACCACAATCACTTTGGCTACGAGGCACAGGCGGGGGATGCCATGCGAGGAGCTTTTGACTGGGAAATGTACTACAAAAGAATACCGATTCCTCCAGAGCTCCAGAGAGCTGATCCCAGCGACCCCTTTGAGTAAGTAGCGATAAAGGGGAGAGTGGGAACATGAAGAAGGGCAAGCAAAAAATGTAACTATAGCAGAATCCAAGCCCAGACATTTCCATGTAGGCTACTTTCTACTAATGAAAGGTAATAGAAGAAAACAGCTTTCATATAGGTTTATAAAACCTGAAAACTAGGAAAAAGATCAAGGCAACAATTTGCAGAATTCACAAGCTGTGCCTGGAAGCTCAACATGGCTTGGTGATTGTGCATAAAAGAAACAGGCAAGTACTTGTAGTTAAGTATTGGCATCGGACAAGAAGTGATTGCAATTACAAGTATTCTGTCTATTTCACAGAAGCTTTATTTAAGGTTTTATTTGCTGGAGGTTGATGCAATATATGCATCGGCAGTTGAGTCCACGTTATGCCAGCAGATGCTTTGTTTATGACTGGAGATACGGCTGCTGTATATGCAGTGCTGTAACTTAAACACAGAGCTGTCAAACCTGAACTGTGTTAAGATGCTTTGTAAATAGTTTTAGATAAGACAGCCTCTGATCCCAGTATTGTAGAGATCAGCTCATTCCTTTTAACAAAGATACACCCTTTCTTCTTATCTTTTCTTTAACTATTCTCATGTAAGGATCAGCTAGGATGAATCCTTATCAAAAGAGAAAGGACAGACAGACAGACCTGGTTCTAATGTGGGAAAGTCTCCAGGTCTCTCACACAGGCACATCCCAACAGGGCTGCCAGTGGGGTGGGCTCTGACACTCATTAGCCCTGGCTGAACCTCCAAACGGTAGGTTATGGCAGTTTGAAATCTCAGCATATTCTCCTTCCCAAAGCAAAGCCTGGAAACAATAGCAATAGAAAACCTGTATCTCTGACCCAGACTCTGCACTATTTTGAAGTAATGAATCTAATTTATGCAGAAGTTGACCCTAATATCCAAGGAATGACCAGCTCTGTATAGGGAGGAATAGGTGACTGTGACATTTGTGGGCCTATCTTCATTATTCTACTTGTTCCTTTTTACTTATCTCTATCCAGGCCCTTCAGTCTTCTTCTTGCGTTAGTGTGAGTGCTCATGAAGTACTTTACATCAGGTGCCAACATGACCACTTGTTACTGATCTAGTGGGAGCTTCAGGCAAGCCCTGCCTTAGCCTCAGATTTTTGGCAGCAGCTTAAATTTAGGTGGCCCACACCTAAAATCGCTCCAGCCTGCAAGTTCTAAGGATGGCAGATCAGGTTCATAATAAAATGAGTTATTTATTGAATGGATAGGCGATAACAGACAAAAGGTCTTAAACAGAGTTATTTATTACACAGTATAGAACAAAGAGAACTAGTAGATTACATAAAACAGTGCACAATATCGAGGTACCTATATTAAAGGTAGCAAAGAACTAGTATAGATTTGGAGTCAATGTAATTTATCACTGAAATAACGATAGTGTAGAGAGTCCTTTCACTCACATCCTGAGAGAGTAACCACAAAGTAGTTGTGATAATCACATCCCAGCTTTGGGGAGAAAGCCCCATACATTTCCAGGCAACATGCAGAAGATTTCTGCTTTGTGAAAGTTTGGTGTAGCTTTTATAGTTTTTTAAGTGAACTGTCAGTCAGAAATTCCATCTTATCTTTCCAGATCTCACTTCCACAGCAAGATATCTATTGACAGCTGGAAGCATTACTTTCATGGCATCAAAATAAGTCACTACAAGACAAGCTGCCCTGACTGAGTTTTTTGGCAATTAGCAAGCTCTTCCGAGGGGCGAGATGCCCTGCTACACCACTCCACAAGGCAGATGCAGCTAGTGCAATCACATAACACTCCAGAGTTGCTTCCATTGCTCTAAGTCTTCTTGGTCCTCTGAGCAGTTGTAGTTTCTTGGCACTTACTGAAAGTAACCATTGTATAATTTGGTTCAGCATTCAAAGTTTGTATAAGTACTCCCCTATTGCCAGCATAGCTACAGGGCTGCTTATCAGCTGTTTTACATTCGCCGTTTGTAGTATGCATCTTGTAGTATCTTGTCTCAAAGCCAAGAGAGGCCTGAAGAGGAATCACTCATAGGAAACTTTCTGGAAAGATGAGGTTTTGTGTAGCACAGAACAGATGTGGTGGTTTTGCATGAACTGCTGTTCCAGTCAGCGTGGCAGCAGTCGATACCCACCTTGCCCTGCCAGCGTATGACACAGGCAGATAAATGGCTTCTCAAGGAACAACATACAGGACAATGCAGCCTATAAATCTCTGGTAGTCTGAGTAGCTGTCAGGTGGAAAGGCTTCCCAGTTCTTACACAAATCAGTGAGAGGCTTCCTTTGTTTTCCCCATAACAGGATGCGCATCAGAGTGATGCAGCTGGAAGAGCAGCACTGCACATGGAACCATCATGTCTGCCCCACACATGCCAGCAGGACTGAAGGCTGGCTAAGCTAGGGCAATATGCTTGCTTAAAAGTACCCTCTGCCTAAAATGGCAAATGGGAATAGGAACGTTTTGGATAATCAGTATGAATTTCACTTAGGGGAGAAATTATTTTCTAATTCAAGGTCAGTACTGCTGCTCTCCTAGGGCTTTCTCTGCTGAGACCTCAAGTTTTTAATACCTTGCTTACAACACATACAGTAAATGTTGCAAACCATTTTACCTATTACTAACTTAATGGACCAAGACAGCTCCTATGGAATAAAAGATCTAGAACAGCTTTCTGTTCTAGACAGAAACACTAAAACTAGAAATTGCTTCAGCCAGCACCATAATTATTATGCTATTGTTTTGTAAGCAGTAGGGATGTTGTTTTGTTTTTTTTAATTTAGGTTAAATATTTTATTGTTGGTATTGTAGTAGTTTTATTTCTTGCCAGCAGAGTCAGATCTGAGATGATCCCTAATGAACTGGAAAATTGCCAGCATTTTTAGTAAAACACCGGCAAATAACGGATACATGATCCAAAAAGTGTGCTGATGAGTTTTTCCTCTCACTTGAAATGCCAACACAGTATATGTGTGAGGCAGAAAAGGTCACATCAGCCTAAGAAATAATGTACATAAAACCAGATCAAACTACAGAAGACCTAAGAGCAGTTGTTGTATTATCTGCATGGTACATTTGCTTTCCATCTGCACATGATCAAAGTACTGCTGCAGCAGACACCAGCAGAGTGTTTGCAGCTGACACAACCAACTGAGGTGTTGGCAGGTATGCTCTTGGTATGACGGGAGCACGGAGCTTGCTAAGCTCCAATGCCAGCTCAGCCAGTGTTCTGGAATTAATATTTTCCTGCATTTTAATTTTTTTAAATTGTATTCCACTGTGGTCAGTTTTGACTAGGTGCTTTCCCTTTGGATGCCATCTATCTCAACACGGTCTTCCAGTTCAAAATCCCTCTAGTGAAGAAGAGACATTCTCATCCATTTGTGGTGTGCGTGCAGTCATGGTTTATTGTTCCTTTACCTGCAGTGCCACTTGGGGTGGCGTCTCCATCCTTCTTTCCCTGTGACAGAACTTGGAGCTTCACTGCAGCTCTCAGCTTTTCCTGATGTACACTCTCACCCATTCTAAGGGCCTCTGCAGTTGTTCACAACAAGTAGATTTACACGAAGATTTGGCTTGATGTTTATGACTTTAGGACTGTAAAACACTCTCAAAATCTTCCAGTGTCAAATTCAGGTACTGATGATGTAGTAGCACCAACCGGGGAGTCATATGACGAATTTGTAACTGCACTTGGATCAGGCAGCATTCATGCACAAATTTTATCAGTTTGGTTCACATATAGTTTGTCATTGGCCATGCCAAATTTCCCACAGGTTTCACTGAACTGAACTATAGCCATATAAAATGTATTTTCAGTTAAAGCTCCCATGTGAATTATTGGATATTTTTCTATGCTCATTGTAGCGTATAGGAAAGTTTAACAACTATTCCATAAATGGATCTCACGTAGCTTTTAAGATTAGGGATTTTTTTGAAAGATCTGTGTGACTAGTTTTCAGGATATATTGAATCCTTACATGCACGGAAGCTGGACTTCTCCCGTAATAAGGTTGCCTTCTCATCCAGACACTAAGTCTGTGAACTCCTTGATTTCCCTTTTTCATGTGCCACAGAAACAACAAGTTTTATATTGCATTTAACTGATCTGTCACAGTTGCAGATCATCACAGTGGCTGTACTGACTTTTGTCTTGCAATTTGTGTACAACTACTCAAATATACTCTGAAGGGTGCTTCATGCTATTTTCCTCTGCTGCATTTGGGGTTGTGCAAACAACTCAAATTGGTGTTTTGATGCATGGTAGGAAATTGTCAGGCAATTGTGGAATCATGATCATGTCATGATGTTGCTCGCTGTCATGATCCCAGGATCAGTGATCATTCAGCAGAATTGGAGATTACTTAGGACATTTTCTTCTAGTCTATGAGCCGGAAGGACCAGAGATGTTTATCTACTTTGTGCAAGGGTCATCTTGGCTTATCATCTCCTGCTGGTTTGTTCCTCTGTCACGGCAAAGGTTTGAGAGCATGCCCTTACAGGACGCATAGGTTTGGAACATCAGAGCATGCTCCTCCTCTGTGGCTGTTTCTTTCCGTGGTGCAGGCACTCTGGTCTCCCGTGGAGTTTGCCTAAGCCAAGCAATCGCCACTTAAACTAATAGGATAACCTTGTTACTGTAATGGACTGTGATATACAGCATGTCAGTTTATATGATTTAATAGCCTGTCCGAGCTAAAAGCTCTATGGAAGTTCAAAGTGGAGGTTTGATATGCTCAGGCCTGCTGGGGATGACTGCTCTTTGTTTCCTGGCAGCACTTACATTACATCAATTCATGTTATCATATGCCTGATCTGAAAACTGGCATCAGTGTCCATTCATGCCAGCAGCAACATACTTTTAATCAGACAAGAAAACATCAGTTCAACTCAAAAAACTATTTGGAAGGGACTGCAGAGCTCCTTGGAGCAGTTTTATGGCAGTGTAACTTTATGATGCAGGAAGGAGAGAAAGGTGCAGGTGAGACCTAGCAACATTGCTAGTGTATTGCAACTCAAGATGTAAAATTTAACCACTGAGAGAAGCGTTGTGCTGTTTACTGGATGCCAAGATTCCTAGCACCTATCTGAGGAAGTTAGAAGTGTTTTGGTGTGTGGCCGCTCCCTACTCTCCGAGAGTTCTTTGCCTTCCAGTGTAGAGCTGTGATCTCCAGACCTCCCCGAAGGGAGACAAAGCTGAAGAGTCATATAACTGTAGCAAAGGACTAGGACAATGGTTTTGCAAACACTGAGCTATTCAAGCAAGTAGAAACAACTTTGTAACATCTGACATTTTAGTTCCTATACTCAGTTTCCTATTAATAATAGAGAAATAGAATCACTCCACCATCACAAGGCTCTCACAGTAATAGGAGCCACTTATGTTTAATGGATGTACTTTTGGGGAAAATTTTGGACATGCTCAAGGGATAAAATTGGGTGATCAGTACATTTTTCTTTTCCCTTGCATCACAGGCTCTCAACCTTGAATGTAATTTATGACCCTAATGTAGCTGGCTGTGTGTAAGATTGGAAGGTTACTTGTCATTTTCTGTTGAATTGCGTATCTAAAATCACATTATTATTTTGCAAACTGTCATCTGGATGCTCTTTTATTCGAATTTGATATACTCTCAGAAATACTCTTTTTTTGCAGCTCCTTACTTTCAGTATTTAAATACATACTTTTTACAACATGTTGGTGCAAAGGAAATATTTGCTAAGACTGCATTTCAAATCTGACAAGTACTTTTACAATTTTATTATCGTTTTCTGAAGTTCAGAAAGTGCTTTGGACAATGATTTCTGTTCTATAGCTCCCAGTGCTTTATAGTCTATGTCTTTTATGGCTGATTTCTGCCTATAAACATATTCATAAAACCTCTCACAACCAGAAACAATCATCTATTTTTTCCAAGCCTGAGTATAATCTACTGTTTTGAACTGTGCAATTGGAATGTTTTATGCAAAGGCATTATTCTGCAGTGAAGCAGTCTCCAACCAGTGTGAGTTTTTGTAAGTTATGGTCTTGATTTATTGTTTTGACAAGCAATGGTCTGTAAAAGACTGCTAGTAGAGATAACAATAGTGGATATAAAAATAGCTTTTACAAACTGTCATCCACCCATGGCCCCATGAAATCTCAGAATTTTTTTCAATGAAAAATACCAACACTAACACAGAATTTGTGAGTATGCATATGCTCATATTGAATCATTTTCTCCTGCCTTTGATAGGATTTCAGTGTAGAGGTTCTGTACAACCAGTACATTTTCTCTGAGGACCAGTACAGAAGAGGGAACTATACAGAGAGTAGAGTATATATACAGAGAGTATCATACCTGCCAGAATGGAAAAAAAAAAAAAAAATCAAGGATAAAAAGCTGCTGCTGGTTTAATTTTAATTTTCTATCAAGGAAATCAGTCAAGTTCTACATGCTGGTTGATTTTGGTAGATTCAGATTTGACACATGACCTTTCACTGAAATGGTCATAGTGGTTCATCCAAGCAAGACAAAAGAGTACTAATTTTGTTCCTAATGCCTATACTCATATTTCCAATTTTCTTTAATACTTGGGGCATCATATTTAGCATAAAAATGTAAACATCTTGAACGTAATGCTTCTAGAGCTGTTAGCCTTCTACTTCACACAAGTAATAACTTTGGAGCTTGACAGTATATATGCCCATATGCTGGGGCAGATTCATAGAATGGGTCACCAAAACTACCAGTAATTAGAAAATTAAGTATCTTTTGGGCATGATTTTAATATGTATTTACATAAAAAAGACTAGGATGGTGGCCAAGAAGAAGACAGAGATATGTTGCTCAGTGCATACAGGTGAGCTATTTAAAACTATCACCATACTGTTGATACAGATGGCTTCACTTTCAAAATTACAAAATCATGTCTGAACAGTTTTCCATAAAGAAAAATAAATCACCTTTTTAAAGCAATTCTTTCTATTCTTAATTATATGCTTTTAAGCCATTTTCTCTAAAACTTTCAAGCAGAATTTGGTGACACCTATAGGTTCTAAGAAAGAGAAAAGCAACACCCTTCTCTTACATTTTATAGGGTTTATCAGCATAATTTTGGGAGCGACCTCTGCATCCACTTGGTTGTTGTGATTTATTTAAAGAATGATCTATTGCTGTCTAAAACCTCAGTCTAGTGCTGCAGTTGCTTCCAACAGAAGAAAGAACAAAGACTGAACTAATTAATTTTATGGGATCACTCTGTGCCAAACTACTTTCAAATCTGTACATTGATGCAAGTTCCATACATGCTTATTGGCCCAGGTTTATGAATACTCTTTAGCATCTGTCCAGTATGAGCAGTTGGGGTTGGGTGGGATGTGTGTGTCATTTACCCCTTGCTTTGCAGGGTCTGCAGGAACTCCACAGTATCACAGTGCTTTTCCTCCAGTGCCCATGGTTCTTTTTTCAGAGGCAGTGATCAACTAAGCATTACATAGAAGCATCTTCACTTGCCAGTATATACCTTCTGATTTTTTTGACTCTGCATGGAATAATTCTGACTGTCCAGCTATCTTGGTGTAGCCCTGAGGTGGTGAGATTTTTCTGGCTTCCACTCTGAAAAAATTAGGCTGCCGATACAATGTCTGCTGGAAGCATGGAAAAGGAGGAGATGGTAAAGAAATTTGTATATAGCCAGTGTTTCAGTACTATTCTTACAATATCCAGTCAGAAACTTTCCTAGCCATGGCTTTAACCCCTTCAAATTTTATAATAATTTTAAGTTTAATTTTAATTCCTTCAAATTTTAAATCATATACACTGTACAATGGGAGCAGACCTTTTAAGTACTTGAGGACTCATGTCAGATAAGTTCATTGGTCGTTTTCAAGTAAATTACGTTCTTTTCTTCAGTCTCTCTTAGCAGATAAAGTTTTCTCGATCTCCAGTGATTATCTTTGCGTCTCTGTGGACAGTTTCCATCCTGAGAGCATACAGCACCAGCCAAAGTCTTACCATTGCCTGGTGGAATAGACGGGTGACTTTGCCTCTCTCAGAGACTGTGTTCCTGTTTACATTTCCTTGACAGTATTGATTCATGCCAGGCTTGTGCTCTGCTGTAACCTCCACATCATTTTCTGCAGAACTGGTATCTGGCCAAGTGTTCATCATCCTCCTCTTGTAATTCAGATTTTACATGTGTAAAGGCAAGGCATTAATCTTCATATCTATTTCAAGTGCCATGTGCAAAAGAGTGATCTGTCTTCATTCTCCATAGATCGGTGTGATATTTTGTATCTGCACATTTGGAATTTTATCCTTTTTTCCTTTCTTTACTTCACTACTCCAATTTGCTAAGATCTTTAAATTCTGCTTGACCCTCCAGTTGTTCACAGCCTCTTGCAATGTTACTTGAGCTTTACTTGAGGTTTGTGCAAATGGCAAATTCTGTTCCAAATCCTGATTATAACAATGTCCATTTGGTCCATGCCAGAAATCAAGACATGCAAAGTCCCTGGCTTTCCAACAATCCATTTTCTCAGCCAGAAATGCAGCGTGTACCACATTGTGGCCCTTGAAAATTTGCCAGCTTCCTGCTAAGCAAACCTTGATAAAATGGTGCCAAAGAATTCCTCCACACCCCGTGTTTGTGGGAAAACAGCACAGAAATATCTCTTCAAGTGAATTATTTGGAACATCAACCCCTCTGATGTTTTCTGTTTTTAAGGTGGTGTATCAATGTTATTTTCAGTGCTGGAGAGGCACTGTAAGCATGAAATTACAGAAGTCCATTTGCCCCCTACAGAGAAATGAGATGCCTGCAAGGGGAGAGGAGATCCCATTCCCTCCACTCTCCTTGTTCTCCAGCAGAAAGTTTAGCTGATGCTGCAGAACTTCCCTGGCTTTTTTGTGCTAAGGCAAATAACCACTCTGTTTTCCCATGAGTGCAAATGACCTGTGGACATGCAGTGAATTGGGAGTGGAGAGATGGTGATAAGTCAGGAAGAGCTCAGTGGGAGAACAGTAACAACAATTTTCCTTTTCAAAGCACTGCAAACATGCAAAGGACCTCTCAAAATACCCAAGGAAAAGAAAAACAGCAGGGAAGAAAGTAGTTTGGAGGAGTGTTTTCAGACCACTGTCAGGGGAACACAGGGCAGTGGTTTTGAAGAGACTCCCAGAGGACCCTGAGGGAGAGTAAACCCTAAGCTCTCAGTCCGCAGGAAATGTTCCAAGTCCCCAGCTCTCTGCTTTGCAGTAGGTTTTAATGCCTAGCCCGTCATGTAGTGATTTTTTTGACAGAATGACAGTTTAAACGGCAAAACTGTTCAAAGCACCGTCTTTGTTCCTGACTCGTTCAAAGGGCATTCAGGGAAGACGAGTAGTCCTTTGTCAGTCATATATGTGTAATTAGTTGATATGGCTTAATCATAAGGGCCCTGTTATTTCAGGGGTGTTTTCATTTGACCTTAAACCAAACAACAAAACCAAAACAAAGAAATTATTATAAACGTTGAATATAAACTATATTGCCTTAATTTTTGCGCTTATCTTACTGTATTTGCTTGCATTTCCATTTCTGCTACATAGAGGGATATTATTATTCTATAGCAGAGTGACGTTAAGAGACATGATTGTGTTTTTTGTAAATCACAAGGTATTATTGCTATTGCAACCAATTTCTAGTATGAGTTCCTCTAATGGTAATTTAATCGATTAATAAATTTTTAATGCCAAGACAGAGTATTGTGACTGTCTTAATGGAAGTGGTAATGCTTTAAAAACATTTGTATATGTACTGGAAGGTAATAACATGCTCATAATTTCTGTAGGCATAAAAGGACTCAAAACTTATCAAAATGTGGGTATCGGAATGCCTGAGACTATATTTTTTATACTGCCATGTCTTTTTTTTAATGTGGTATAACAGGATACTGATCAGGTTTTTAAAAAACCTTGATTTTACCTATTTGTGTGTTAAAAATTATGGTTTTTCATCACCTATTTAGCTTTTTGCCTTATTATTTTCATTAATAGTTTGTTGGATATATGAAAGTTTCCTAAGGTCTGCAGGCACAGCTGGCCATAGGCTGTAAGACAAGGAAGGCTGATAGATGGGCTTTAACTGAAGACAGATTTCATCTGTCTCATCTAATACTTATTAAAAAATCTAACCTCGGTTAAATTGTACTATACAAACCTTCAGTTGTATCAAGGACTGTCAAATAGTTGTTTTCTGCTTTTACTGGACTTATATCTCCACCTACTGGCTGACAGGACAAAGTCTCTTTAAAATATTACTGTAAATGAAATCCAAGTAGTGGTTTTGCCTGTAAAAGCTTTTCTTATTTATTTATAGCCACAATTTTCAGGTGAGGTTTTTTTCAAAGTTGTTTGGCCACCTATATAATGAAGCCACTGATTTTAAACTCATTGATCTATGCATATTAGCTTAGGTCTTAATAATGAAAATATGACAAAATTTTTACATCAGGAAAAAATCTATCTATCTATCTATCTTTCAGTGTGAATGCATACATCCAATAGCCAAGTACACTGACAGAAAGTTATTCCTGTGTAACTCAATAAAGGTTAATAGCATAACAAGGATGATATCAGTAGAGAAATAATTTTTAAAAAGACAAACAGAAAAATGTCTTGCAACAAAGCATTCAGATGACCCATCAGGTGATTATCAGTATTATTGCTGCATCCAGAAGGAAAAAAAAGGCAAAGGAAAAAAATCCCAATGCCAGTTTAGGAGTTAGCAAAAAGAACAGGCTGAAATTTGGTAACAAAAGGTTCAAAGTCAAGGTGGACCGCTAATGAGAATTTCTTTCAGAATAGTGTCATCCATTGGTAGAGTATCCAGCAGTAGAGGAAGAGAAAAGCTATTTGTAGAAGCTGATGATCATAGATAACAATGACTTTCCAGTGTGATAACAGCTGTGAAAAGGACAAATGCAATCCTGGAACTTATTTTGTCTATAGCCTTTGGCCCTGGTCACAGGCTACAGACAAAACTACTCCTTTTCCTCACAAGTCAGGATATCATCTCCTCGCACCCTCAGATGGATTCTGTCATGCTTCTCTTGTGTTTGAGACACTACAACTTCATCCTCATTTCCACAGAGAGAAGGTAAGAACATTAAATAGACACAAAATTAGAGCACAGGGTGTTCTTTCATACCTTACTTTTCTCCAAAGATTTTGTTTTCTCATTCTTTATGTTGGGGCATTCACCTGTGAAAGCTGATGTCATGTCCTGTCTACCACCACCTTAAAATCTTTTGACTGTCATTTCTACTTAATTTCCATTTAATTAGCAAGTTTCTGGCTTCAGAAGGCTTCCTACTGAAAATACACTGGTAAAATCTTAACTATTGTGAGGAACTTTGAGTTCACAATCTACCTAGTAGTCATATAGAAAATAAATACAGTACAGAGCATGGTGAAACCAGAAATCTGCTTCTTGGGCTGAATAATAGTTACTCACACACACCCCCCTCCCCCCCTCTTTAATTTTACAGAGATCCATTTAGATCCCGATACCGCATCAAGTGCATCTACAAACAGTGATATGAGCCACTTAGAATTAAATATCTTTTTCTGCAGAAGTTTGTGATGAGCAGTACTAGAATTCAGATGCTAAATGATGTATGTTTCTTTTGAATTTGTTTTTTTTTCTCTGAGCAATTTCTTCAAATAGTTACAACAATAACACAAAATAGGAGCATGCCCTGAATGGAAAAGTAGCTATTACCCAGCTGGAACAGAAATTTTCCAAAAACGTGGAAGATAACTGAAAGAAAATTGAAAGGTACTTTGCTTTGTATCTGTAAACCATAGGCACCAGCAGAAACCTTAATTACCTAGTGAGACAATCTCTGTAGTTTTCAAGATAGCTGACTTTTGAATGCTTTCATTTGACTAAAATAGAGAAGTTAATTATGAAACTTAAATGAATTTGTGAGTTTCTGCATGTTGTGACATTCTGGACATAACAGAAAATCAAAAATACCCCAAGAGTGTAGTGGTGGGCATAGCCACCGTTACACAAGAGCAGAACTGAAGCAGAAAGATGTGGAGTTCAACCCATAAAGCAGGAACACCAGCAGGACTAGAGGGCTTCCTGCAACTTGACAGCAGCAGAGATGATGCCTCTGAAAATGCTGGTCTTTCTGGAAATCAATTGATCATACCTAAGCAGTCAGGCTGTTTAAAAATACATCTGTCAGATAATTCCTGGTCTATTGCTAAAGAGAACTCACATCCTGTTTCAATCTTCACTTCATTGGCCTTTTGCAGCCTCTTTTCATAAAATACGAGCTCCTTATTCCTCTGGTTGTTCTGGGGCAGCTCTAAGTTTATTTTCATGCCTCCATTTTGAAAAATGCAGGCCAGATTTGTATGCAGTATCATACTGCATGCAATCCTCAGCACTTGAGCTACATCTGCTGGAAAGATCTTTATTAATAGATCTTAAAGTTGTATTTGACCTTTCCAAAGCTTATCTGTTGCTTGTTTCTTCCATACCTGAACAATCTGACCTTGCGTATCTCAGATGCTTGGGGCAGCTATTCTTGCACATGTTCAATTGATCCAGTCATGGCTCTGATGAGGTAATGGACACAAGGCCCAAGGAGGAGCAGCAAGATGAGATGTACTTGAAAGATTCCCTGAGAACTTTGATGTTGCTTTTCCAATACTTGAATCCAATTTCATTTAATAAGCATTGTCTTTTTTTAACTTCCCTTTTTAATGAAGACTGAAATTAACATAGCTTTTTGGTTTCCTTTCTTATTTGCAACAACATCATTGATGGTAGTAGCATAGCAGTTGGAATAGTTATTGTAAAGCTGGAGGCAGAAGTCAAAAGTATTTTGGATAGGTCCTGTAAGTTGGGAAGAGGAGTGTTGTGAGTTATTTGGTCTATCCCAATATAACTAACATTTAATATGTCTACATTTAAACTGCAGTTTGTCTGAGGGAGAGGCAGTCCATGTGAATCTTAGTTAACAGCTATTTTGAGCTCCTTGGTGTCATCACCTAACCTTAACAGAGATCCTGTTTTATTAAAAAGCTGACGCAAATGCACTAATTTTCTTTTTGGGATTTAATTTTCCTATTGTGATTTGCATGTGCAATGCAAATCGCATTAGCATAAAAAACCCCCCTACATTTTTAAGGGAAGAACTATAGCAGTTGATTATTCTGAAATTTCTGAAACCCGTAAATGAGCATATGCTACTGGTGAGCAGGATTTTAGTAAGCAAATTTAGCAAGTTGGAAGGGATGGACTAGCATTTTGATATTCAAAATGCACCTTGAAATTTCCAGTGTCTTGTATATTTGCTGTTTGTGTAAATAAACTTGGTGTTAGCCATAAGGTCAGTGTCTGCTAATATTTATGTTGGAGAATTCTGCCTTTCTGAGCCTTTTCGTCTCTCTCTGGGTTTCGTCCCTTGTAGAGTAATGTTAACACCATGCTCATCCTTCCAGAGATACAGTAGTAATAGGAGAAGTAAACTTAGGTGTCCTCAATCCAAAGTTAGGTTATTCAGTCTGAAGAATGCAGTGTTTTAGAGAGTCTCTTCTTGGGACACAGAAAACCTGTAGACAAAAACCATAGCCAGGGCAGTAGAGGCTCATCACAGTGCCAGAGGCAGGGCTGGTCACTGACGTGCTGTCAGATTGGTTAGCCAAAACAGATCCATGGGGATTTTCATGACAGCTTTCCTTTCTGCACATTGATATTCCTTATTTCTGAATTATTCAGCATTGCTGCTGCTTAGCCAGAGAGTGTCTCTGGAGCATAATTAGCTAAGCAATGGGTAAAAACAGGGGAAAAGAAATGTCCTAATTATATATTCATTGTTTTGTGAGTGCTTGAATAGCTGTTTAAAATACTAACTGTAGTTCACAGGAACCTGCAAGCCAGGGCTGGAAAACTTTGCAAAAGATACCCTAGTCTCAGTCAAATTGATACCAAAACTCCTATGGTATGAAACAGGGCAAAAGTAAAATCTTTCAAGACATGTGAAAACAGACAGACACAAACTAATGCTGATATCTCACCTATCCTACATCTACCTCATTTTTAAGAGAAACAGAAGGACAGTCCCTTTATCCATGTGTTAAACACTTTGGTTGCTCTTTTTCCATGCCTTACCTTTTGTGGAAATTGAAATTAATTTAGTTCTTACCAAGATAATAATGAAAATATTTGGCTAGTGTTTGATCTACTACTTTTACTGCTGGAGCTATGTTTTTCTAAAAAAGGAATGATGTTTCAGGATTGGGATCTTGGTAAGCTTTTGATTAGGTGTCTAGGTGCTTTAATGTTTTTCTCATGGTCACTCAGAGTATTCCCAGTTGGTTTCCTTTCAATAAAAATAGGCTGGTTTAGTTTGAAGAGAACTGTCTTTCTTGACAATGATTGGGACTCTCTAATCTATGGCTAAAGTTACTATGAGGTGTGCAGAATACATAACCTCTGTCTTTGCTGTGACTGAGGTATGTGTAAGAAATAGGCTTTCCTGCTGGTCCTTGGTCAGCACCAAGTGAACCCACTTTGGTTTTTCCTTTGGAAGATATTTTTCCTTTGGAAGATGTTTGTGTCAGACGGCTGCTGGCTAAAATGAACCCTTGAAAGTCTTTGAAAAACAATATACACACTTCTTGGGATTGAAACAAAATTTTAAGAAATGCAGTGAGAAAATTATTTTTTTAATTCCATATGCACTTGATTAAAAGAAATTACTTCTTGTTTCTTTGACAAGAGGAAGAGCTTTCTTCCTTTCACGAGGAGCTTTTAAAGAGGGTCTTTCTTAAAAGCCTTTATTTGCATCACAAGTTTGAATGTTATGAAAGCATCCTACTGAAGTAGAAAGATATTAATACTGAATTTAATAGGTGAAGCATAGAACAAGTAACTTACCATAGGGCCTTCAAACAGGAGTATCCACAGAGGACACTGTCGAGGCCAGATTTTACTACCCTATCTTAGGCCTTCTTCCCCCATTTTCTCCAATGTTAGCTTTCTTTATAACTTAATTAATTTTAATTAACTAGTTAATTAGCTCTTTGGCAGAAATAATTTCTTTAAAAATCAAGCATTTCCTAAAATATTTTTGGACATATAGTTGTCATGTGTATAAATGAAAGGAAATAACACAGAAATAAATTTCACCAATATTTAATGGCAACTAGAATCCCTTTCACTTGGTCTTCAGCTGATGGACACAGAGTTTTATTATCTTAAAAACATGTGGAAAATACATTTCAGCTTTCTGTGCATGGGCCTTACAGGAAAGCAAATGGGCAGCAGGATATTTACACTGAAGCAAGGAGAAAGAGCAGTATCATGCCAGGTGACTCAGTTGACTGCTCACAACAAATGCAGCTCAAACAAGGAACTTCTGATCCATGAAGACAAATTTCAAAATATTATTAGTGAAATAATTTTCAGTGGTAAAGATGCTCAGAGAAAAGTGCATGCAAATATTTTATAAGCCTAAGTAATAAACTGATTTCAACAAGGAAAGTGTGTTGAATTTGAGATTTCTGAATGTAAATGTCAGTGTTACTGCAAATAAATGAGAAGAATCAGAAACGGTGGCTTGAAATCAAATGTTTTGTTAGAGTTCTTATGTTTTATCCTTGTCAGAAGTAAGCTTGATGCCTGAGTAAAACATCCTGGAGGACAGGCTTAAAGCCAAATTAGCCATCCATCCATATTAGTTACCTGCAGGAATGATGTCAGAGTTGGCTCCAGGAACACTCCAGCTGGTGTTTTCTGAATGAAATACTGAGTGTCATCCATTTGAATGCACCTTGCAGACACACTTTCCTGCCCTGAAGGTAGGGTTAACACACTGATAATAACAACAACAAGCAGAGGAGGTGAGCCAGGGAAGAGTTGTTCATGATGAAGGTTGTGCTGTCTGTGGCTTCCCCAGATTCTTCCAGAACTGGAGTGATTGTGTGACTGATTTCAAGCACCCAGAAGCCTGCAGACCTGGGGCACCACTGCAGGTGCCAACCATACTACTGGGTACAGTGTGAGTGGAACAGGTGGGCATGTTCCTCTGGGACTCAGAAGCAGCCTGAAATTCAGAATGCTCTCAGGAGCACTCTACCAGGTACAGCAGATGCAGGTATTACCCCAGTGATTTGTAAATCTCATCCAGCGTGAGGAGGAGGATTTGTGTGGTGCGCAGGGTTATGTATGCTTGCTGTGAGGTTTTGGGACAGGCAAGAGACAGGTTTATTGACTCACTGTGGATGAGGGAAGAAGAGAAAAGAAAAGGATGGTGGTAGATATTATAGAATACTTCTGTGTTTAAACCACCTAATTCAGGGGTGGTTATGGTGGCGTTGGGTTGATGGTTAGACTAGGTGATCTTGAAGGGCTCTTCCAACTTATATGATTCTGTGATTTTGTAGTCATAAAGAAGTAAATAAGTCTCTCTTTGATCATGAATCAAAAATCTGTAAAAACTACTGAATAATATACTTTAGGTTATCAAAAATGTAATAAAAATATTAATATGGGCTTGTCAAGAAGTGACCCTGTCATAGAACTGTAATTTCCTTCTTTGACAGGGGATGTGGGGCCATGAAACACAGGGATAAAATGAGCTTCCTGCCAGCAGGTTGGAGAGAGGATACTCCTGCTGTGGGGCAGTCTGTCACACTGGTGGCTTAGTCCTGCTTCCTGTGCTTTACAATACCCAGCTCCAGAAGTTCTTGTAAACTCAAGAAAGCCCACCACACTCAGGAAAATTGTCTAGTTTTCTAGTGTTTGAGTGAATTCAGCAGTTTCAGGAAGATAAAGCTGTTGTTCCGTGGGGATAAGACCACACACCTGCGGGCTATAGCAGGGAGGGTTAGAGGAGTGAGCAGGGAGTTCTCTCCTTTTGGTAGCAGCAAGACATTAAATATGTTAAACCATATTAAGAACTTGGCTATTTAAAAGAATAGGGAGGTAGTGATTGTGATCTCCCTTCCAAGGCTTTTGGTGTTGCCAGTATTGCCTTCTCCTTAAGTTGGTAGGGTGTGGATACACCATTACCATCTTTATTTTTCATCAGATGACCACATGACAGGCTGAGAAGTTGCTGTAAAAGAGTCACTCTGAATGTTTTGATATTAAACTGTGAGGTCTCAAATATTGATGCATGTCTCTGAGGGAAATGTCTCTACAGAACCCCACATCCTAGTTGAGTGTCTTCATTAATTATCTGAACAATAAATATTTAAAACCTAAGTAAGCTGACATTGGCAGGGGCTTACAAGTTCTTGAGAAGGTGGTCAAAATGCAGTGTTGGTTGGTCCTGGCAAATTAAAGAAATAATTAGAAGGAAATAACATGAAATTCAGTACTGAAAAGCAAAGAGTGCCTCAGCTGAGGATAAATCTAAAGCATAAATGCAAATAGCTAGTTAGTCAGCACTGTGATAGGAAAAGATGAAAGTGTTATATTGTTAAATAAAGTTCAGTTTTCATCATGTGATGTGTTAACATCCATAAAAGTTGCAGGTAGATATTCCAGTCTCCGTATCTGTCACAGATGCATTGTCGTGTCCAGATTTGACCACTGTATCTGGGAACTATGGAACAGTCGTTTGGAGACTTCAGATGAACTTCAGAACAGAGAGGACTGAGAGGGAGGACATTGTATCTTTCTGTTATGGAAAAAGTCATTAAAAAGAGGATAGTGTTGAGTTGTTCCTGTGGAGACTGGGGCAGGTTTTCACAGTTGTAGCATTGTTCCCCCTTTGTTTATTTACTGAAGTTTGCATCAGGCAAAGGCAGTCTCTGACATGATCAAGGAGAAAACTTTGGCTGAAGTTCATCAGCCCTTCGTATTTTACAGAGGATTGTATAAAACTTCAGTGGGAGTGGTGGTTTACTTGTGTACAGTTAATTTTTTTGCTATGAAAATTGCTTTTCCACAGACAAAGAAAAGTGCTTAGTGATTTGTTGAACACTCCAGCTCAGTCAAGGGACTTAATTTAGTAACTCAGATGGAGGGAGGAGTGTTGTTAATTCACTGACGTACTTCATTTATGTGTTTGTTTCCTAAGAGGGAAACATAACATAATAATTAAAACTTTTGTGATAAATTCAGTTTTCAATGCTTACAATAACAGGGGATGTTTAACTTGGAAAAGTTTTACTTTAAGATGTATAATACTGTAAAGCAATTTTAAAAAAATGCAAATGTATTCAAAGTTAATGTTTGGGGCATGTGTGAAATAATATTTCAAAGGATGTTTTTAAATGTAGCTTCTTATATAGTAGCCCTGAAACATTTTATTCAGTATTATAAGTCAGTATAGAGGCCCAGCTAGAGTGGTTTAGTGACTGATGAAAGCCCTCCTAATGTATCAGTTTCTAAACAAACATCTTTTTTGCAATAATTGATATTTCTAAGGATTATTTACATCAGCAGACAAGTCATGTCCTCTGAAAATGGATTATTTCTGTTTTTTACTATTTACTGCAATAGATCGTATGCTGACTTCTTATTAGAAAATATATTTAAAAGTTCTTACATTAGTCTCCACCTAGAGTACAAATTAGCTGTGCTTCATCGACAGAACTGTATCTGGAAAACTGAACTCAGAATCTCTCATGCGAGGAAAAAAATGTTCTTGATTATATTCCTTTCTCTGAAACAGGAGCTTTTTATTACATACATTTTTTTGTCAAGAATATGATACATATATCTTGCTGCATACTTGGCTGTTGGCTTTTGCCTTGATAATGAAATACATACATACATGCTCTGAATGGATCCTGAGAGTGAACTGAACTTCATTATTCCACAGAGATGAGAAGGAATATTGGCTCGGTTGTGCAGCGTTCATCATGTGGACACCATTGCTCATGGCAATGAGAGTTTGTGGAGAATGACATTACTCATTTGGAGTTTTGCCTGGCACCTGTCTTTATTATTAGTGCACAGCAAATAATGTGATGATCTTGAAGGACTAACAGGAATGCATACATGGATCTTGTGCTCACATCTGCCGTGTACTTTCAGAGTTGTTCAATTTACTGAAACAAAAATAGGAAGACTTTTTTCACTGTCTCCTAATTTTCTGCTAGTCGTCACTTCAGATGGCACCTATCTGTAATGAGAGTCTGTGTCCTACACCAGACAGGGTGTGTCTTTAAAAACTTTAAAAACCCCAAACAGGTGGTGCATCTCTTGCATCCATTGCTCTCCTACTTAATAAATCCCCCGGGAAGTGAAATCAAGTCTCAAGGTGAATCCCTCCCCAGTGATGCAGGAAGAGGAAGGTTGCTTTGTGTGTTGGTTCTGTATGGGGAGTTGAAGTATACTGAGTTTTCTCCTTGGAAGACACAGGTGTATAAACCGCTCCTAGATTAATGGGGAGGTATCTAAAGGGTATTGGTACAGACAGGGTGATGTATGGAGGAAGAAAACTGCTAATGCACAGCATGCTGTGTCAGATTTGCTTGAAGCTGTTCTCTCTGCTCTGGAAAGAGAAGCAATGAAGACAAAATGCTGACCTCTGTGAAGCTCATTCTTCTTCTAAGAAAATGTACTTAGTCTTTCTTTCTTGCTATTATTCTTTGTCAAGAAATTGTACCTTCCAGGTAGAGCAGGTTTTGGCCCCCAGGAATAGTTGCACCTGCAAGTGATTGAAAGATGTTGTCAGGAATCCACTTCACCTGAGCCCAAAACACTGTTTAGTTGTGACCATATCGCTTTTCTGCCTCTGTGGAGAGATTAAGCCTCATCACTAGAAAACCAGCTAAGTTATAGATGGAGTTCTTTTAGCAATACTTGAAAGCAGATTTTTTCCCTTTGGCTTGTTTGCTTTCCCACTTGCTCCTAATATTAATTGTTAATGGCGTAACATCCTGTGTAATTGCGGTGGAAGCATGGTTCTGCTTTTGAAGTATAGTTATGAGGAGAAAATATTTGTAGTGTTCTGTTTCATTTTATCTTCATTTATAAGCATAGAATTCAGAAGAATAGCATCCTGTGTATAGCTTCAGAATGGAAGTTTAAAAGCAATTCTGTCAATGCTAATAATTTCAATCTTTGACCTGCAGTTCTGTGTTTCATAATGTACTTATTCGTGTCTTGGAAATTGTATTTAATTGCATGTCTAAGAAGGTTCATGCATAACATTCTTCCTTTAAATCTTTCGTTAGGGTTTTTTTTCTTGCCAGCAGAACATGGCTGAATGCTACAGCAGCTGCTTTACAACCATAACTCTTCTGTCTTATTGCTGGTAATGACAGCCAACAATTTACTGTGTGTATTAGGGTTAGTTCTGTGTTGTTGTATAACTGAAGTTTTTAGGAAAATATTTTCACAGATGTAGGACAACAAATGTCAGACCGACCTAATTACTGTTCTTCTCAACACTTTCCATAGGCTTTCTTCTCTTCTGCTAGCTGGAGATGAGTGGTTTGAAAATGTATTCTCTAGCAAAATATTCAGATTTATTATCTTGGTCTTTATGGCATCGTAGCTCTAATTTCTGGTAGCGAGGGATTATTTTTATTTACAAAAGTAAGTGGCAGGAGTGAAACCTGCTGGTGAGATCCATGCTCACCAGTTCACACCAGCTGCAGAAAGAAGCATCTCCTGGAAGTTTTTCAGGGAACCTGGCAAAGTTTCCTAGGCGGGGAGTTGGGGAACAAGCTATAGGACAGGGTCAAAGCCAAGTATTCAGGGGGCTCAGATCAAGAGATCAAAAAGAAAGAAGATTGTAGTGACAGTGTAGACACACATCATTGGAAGATTTCTGCACTTCGTAGGTGTACAGATTTTATTCAGTCAGCATCTGTGCTGACCCTGGCCACCAAATAACAGATGATATTCTCAAAGATTAAGGGTAGATTACTGCAGCACAAACAGAGGTGATGTAAGAATCTGTGGGGCTAGAGTAATGTCCCATGGTGAGAATTTTTTGGACAGATGGAGCAGTTTGTCTCCTTGGGGGAAACAGGTGATCTGGGGCCTGAAGCCCACCTGTGTGCTGACACCAAGTCGGGGTTGACA
This sequence comes from Melanocharis versteri, assembly GCA_013397845.1. Taxonomy (NCBI): domain Eukaryota; kingdom Metazoa; phylum Chordata; class Aves; order Passeriformes; family Melanocharitidae; genus Melanocharis; species Melanocharis versteri. Next base: position 1,887,983 of record VZTG01004626.1, read on the forward strand.
GTAGCGCTTCAGCCTCTCACTGAGATTTCATTTGTGACCCCAAGGACAGCCTCCACCTTTGAGGCCGAGAAGCTGGGCAAAAGTGAGAACTCAAGGCCTTAAAGTGAGAGTGTGACAGAGTGTGACACTGAGTTATCTTTGAATCTGCATTTGAAGTATTTCTCAGAGGAGCTAAGAAACCCATTGAATCAGAAGCACTGAGCACTCTTTGTGTAGTCTGTAAAATGATAACAGTGTTACCAGTTCCTCCTATGAATGCCATCTACTTAATGAGTCCATCTGTCAGTAACTATCTAGATGATACAGACCCCATTTGTTTGTGGAGGTGAATGTGGCCAATGATGGAGAAGATCAAGTGAAATGACAGTTTCGGTGGGGTCAGTAGCTGCCAATTCTGACAAAGATTTTTCTGATTGTTCGTGATTAAGGATTTGTTTTTTCTGTTGTGTTTTTTGTGTTGGTTTTTGGAGAGTTTGGAGGTGGGTTTTTCTGTAACCTCTTAACGATAAAGCCTGTCTAGGTAAGATTAGCTTGGTTGGTTAGAGCACATTGCTAACAATGCCCAGGTTGTGGGTTTGATCCCGTACAAGCCATTTACTTGTGGGTCCCTTCCAAGCTGGAAGAATCTGTGATCTTCTCACCACTTACAAGAGTTCTTACTACTGTTCAGCTTACCTTCCTGCCAGTTCAGTATTTGATACACCTTTTTTTTTGTGCTTTCTAATGTAATTCTAAAGTGATAAGACTATCTCTGGTGCATTTTTGTAAATTATTTGGGCATTATTCATTGCCCAAATCAGTTTCTCCAAATCTTGAGATGTTTCTTAAAATAACCATAACACTTACTTTTTTAATATATTATTAGTCTAGATAAATGCAAAAGAATATTTTTTTCTGGAAGCAAGTTTTCTGGAGACAGGAGTCTTGGGGTTTGAGCTAATGCAGTTTGAGCTAATGCTTATATGTTATTGTTTTCAGTTCTCAATTTTTTCTTGCAGTATTTTCCTTATAGATATCTATAGGTTAGGGTGACCCCTCTTCATCCGTGTGCTGTTACACGGCAGGCAGTGGGACAGTGCTGGCTGAGTATCTGGGCTGTGTGAGCTTCCGGATCCAGGAGGGAAAAAGCTTGCAAGGCAGCTGCAGTCTCTCTTGGTGAGTCACCTAAAAGCCAGCTATGTACCCAGTCCAGCCTGAGCCCATATCATCTCCCATTATCCTGCTTTTGAATTACTCCCAAAGGTCCCCTTCTGCTAGCTGTTCTTAGAAATGTTATCCTGTACCTTCCAGCTAGAAGAGAATTTTAGTGTGTAACTCCTTGGGTGAAGGAGGTTGGCTATCTCACTGGGGGAGGTGCTTTTCTGTGCGTGAGCACTTGCACTATGTAGGGATTCTTGTTCCCGACTGAGATCAGTATGGTTTGCTCAGCAGTTTCCACCATGGCCTGTGTAAATTAGCAGAGCTCCATGGCAAAGTGAGTATCTGTATTTGCCTTCAAAGTCAGATGCAGAGTTCACATACTTAGCTTAATTTTACTGCAATTGATAATAAACCTGGAAGGTTCATTTCTCTGGTTTTCCACAGCCTGTCCATCTTTACAACATCAAATTAAAAGCAGATGCTGTCATGGGACAATCAAGTGCTCGACCTTATCAGTTTTCAGCTCCTTCATCCTCCACTGAGAAGTACTTTCCAGTGTTTTTTCTGTCAGTTATATATTTGGAAAACTGCTTTCACTGCTTCACAGTTTTTACAAGAAAATATTCTTGTGCCTCTGGTGCAGACTGGGAGAAATATAATGCCGGGCTCCCCATTACCCTCCATAATAGGGTAACACAGCAAATTATAGAGCTTTAATAAATGGCAGTGATGCATCTAAGGATTTCCAGGATCCCAGAATGCCTTTGGCTGCATATTAGCTTCTTCAGGCATAATTTTTTTTGCCGCCTTTAAACTTAATGTTCATGGTATCTTTGACCACTGGCAAACGGATGACCCACTTTTTGTAGCAATGGCACAGCTACACAACCTCCAGCCTCCCTCCCTGTCAGCGTGGAATCTTTTCAGGCTTCTGCATTAATCCCCAAAGACAGACATAAATGAAATATTAAAATTACCTTTTGTCTCCACTTCCTGCTTGCGTTTGAAGCAGTGTCTGTGCATAAGGGTAGAGTGGGGGCAGTTGCTGACAGCACTATGGAAGAACTGATCAAAGGGATAGCATTCATCCACATCCTCAGCTGCATGGCAGATCACAGCCGGATCATTAGCTGCGTGTCTCATCTACTTAGCCTAGTGCGAGAGCTCTGTCTGCTTGAGTCAGAGTCACCAGGGGCAGTCTGTGGGGCCCTGAAGAAATGCCAATTCCATCAGGATGCTAGGCAGCAGTATTTTTAGAGACTTTGCTAAAAAATCAGGAGAAGGTTATTGTAACTATACTTCCACTTATTCAAAATTTTTGCAACTCAGAAATGTTCTGGAAATGACCTTCACTAGCTATTCAGTCTGATCTGGTGTATGAACGGTGGCAGAAACAGAAAAGAAAAACCATTGAAACTCCAGGTGCAATTTCCTTGCAGTGCTTCAATACTAACACTTCTCATTTTCCCACCTGAATAAATTCAGTGTCACACAAAGCCAGAGCCTGAAATGCTGCAGGAGATCCAGAACAAGCAAAGGCTTCTCTTTTGTGTGGAGTTTATAGTGATGATTGCAGTTCAGCTGCCTTTTTGGTCTTTTTTCAAAGTTCCCAACTGCTACAAATACGCATGTGGTGCTATACAGTGGCATGTAGTATATTTATCAGAACGGCCTCTTTTCCTCCCTGGTCATTCATAAAACCACCCAAGGTGCTGTTTTTCCAGCCCCCATGGAGTTCATATGGAAAAATGCGGGCGTCAAGGACGCTGCCTTGCTCTGCTTGGGAGGCCGTGCTGCAAGGTGTCAGCAGTGCACAGAGGGCTGGTCCTGGAGCAGAGTTTGTAATCCCCAGTGTAAAGTCACTTTTACACCTTATGTACAGAGCTGTTTTGGGTGGGCTGCAGTGTCTTTAAATCTACTTTAATCTGCAATAAGTACATCATGTTGTAGAGTTCTAGAAAACAGAGCTCTAGTAATCCAAATAACTTAGTGAAAATCACCTGTAACTTTTGACAGCACACTCCTAAATGATTGGATTTTTAATCATTATTCATCTAGGAATCTGCCTTTGGAGGACAAAGTCTGAATTAGACTGTTTTGGAAATAAGAACCTTTTTTGCAGGCCAGCGGTTATGTTTCAAAATGAATCATTTATTATCTTTAATGAAATTGAACATTTCTTCTTGAGTTTAAACTTTGCTCATGATGCTATACTGGGCTTAAGTAAATCAATAAAGCAAAAGTAAGCCCTGGAAGATAATTCTCTGGTTTATATCTCTCTGTCTAAAAAGGGGAAGAAAACACTGGATAGTAATTCTGTTCAGATACTGCCCCCATATGTTCTGAGAGAACTTCCTCGAAGATAGTCTGGGATTTAATGAACTGTTGTTATTCATAGAAACATAGAATGAAATCAAAGCTCAGCAAAAGCCAGGAAGCCTAAAGTTCCTATTTTAGGGACAGTTGATAGTATTTTGCCTCCAAATCTTTCTTTATTTCTACATTTAATTTTGAAATATTATATTTTCAAGGGACAACTATGAATGCAGATAATACCCATCAATATGAAAAGGTGCTAAACTGACAGAGTTGTTTCAAATCATGTTTAGAGGTTGGTTTTGTTTTCTCTAGTAGTTCTTACTTCCTACTAATAGATTGAAGGCTTTTTTGCTGCTGTTGAACTCCATGTGTCCAAGATCCATCCCTCCTCACAACATGAATGTGGCTCAGCTGAAGTGCTGCTCTCAGCTCTGCTTTCTTGCTTTTGTGGCACTCAGGCCTCAGTATTGTGTGTCTGCTTGTGTGTTGGATTAGTCTCCTTCGTATGACTTCCAGCTGTTAATTTGCTCCTCAGTTTTATCCTTCTGAACACCATTGCCTGCAGGACATTCCCAGAAGCTTTCATTTACTTTTTGCTTCAGGATGCTCATTTCTGCTGACCCACCTGCTTAGTTTGAGTGCTGTAGATCTCCTCTAACAATAATTCAGATAGATTTCCCTTGGATTGAGAGGTAATTCTGGGAAGGAGAAGCCTTTTCTTCAGACTCTTCCATCGCTACCCAGCTCACCTCTTTTTCATTAATTTTCTAAATATGAGAGAAAAGGCTAAAAGGGTTTCATCTCCCACATACGGACTCATTGCTTTTTTTTACAATACAATTTTTTAAATGAAGTTTAGCAATGTGATGAGAAAAAAAAGCATGTGTGATGAAATTACAGTGGAAACTTCTATAAACTGAAAGTCAAGCACTTTTAGAAGTTTCTTTGTAGCTGACTCTCCACAGCTTTCTGGCTCACCAGTTGAAGAATGGGGTTTTATCTTTATATTTCCCAAACAAAAGTGTAGTTTACAAATTGAATGTGATTATAGAGAGACTTAGGAGTTAAGTTTAATACATCTTGGCTGCTACATGTTTCAGCACAATGATCATTTGAACTGGTAGTTTATGTACATTTATCTAGGGTAAAAGTTGTTCAGAGAAAGGGACACTTGAGTTAAAAAAGAAAGAGTAACTGCCATAGCTGATGTCACAGAGACTGGTTTTACTTTCTGAATGTTGATGATTTTATAAACATTGAAATGGGTCATATTGTTAGAATGGATAAAAGATAAAACAATGCCTTACAGAAATATTAAATGTAAAAGAGTTGGTGCATTTAAAAATGCATTTTAATACCTTTTAATTATATTTGATTAGAAAATTAAGTATATAAAAGATTCCACTTTTTTTTTTACTTATTGAGAAATACAGGAAGACTTACCAGTATTCATTTCAGCTACATTGACATCTTTTTCTATGCACAGTATAGAAACTGTCTTAGCTGGAGCAACCGCTACGTTTTTATTTTTGTCATTTATTTTCTTAACCTACATCACTTTCTTGCCATCTGATCAACTCATCCTAATTTCAGTGTGGTTTACTTCTGCATTTACTTCCTCTGCGTGGCCAAGTCTGTCACTTACATTACACATACACAAATTTTAATTTTCAGTTTTATTAGAACTTGTATCTAGGATTAGTGTCAGCTTCTGCTGCTTGCTTTAAGAAGCTTTGATGCAGTATCAGGAATCACTGCAGAGAGGACCTGGAGCAGTCACCAGTGAAACAAGGTAACTGAATTTATTCCCTCTCATGAGGTGCCTTCATTGTGGTATCACTAGGGTGAAGGGACACTTCTTGCTTAACAAGGCATTGAAATTCATCATAAAAAGTGCAGAAGCCTAGCTCAAAGCTGCATTCAGTTGGTCACCAGTCATTTCTGGGGCTGCCGCTGTGCCAGCAGCAACATGGCCCTTTTCCTCCTTTTCCATTACATCCCTGATGCCACAAGGTCAGTAGGACCTAGTCCTGATTCCTCTTGCGGGCCGACATTTGTTTTCATATAATGTGCCAGTGGGTTTGGCTCTGAAGGTCAGTTTGTCTGATGTGTCCTGCACGAGATGGACTCCTGTCTCCGGCATTCATCCGTCTCTGTTCAGTAGTTCAGCACAGAGCCTTTAATCAGTCTGGATTACACAGAGAGGTGCAGAGTGCAATATGTGCCATTCTCTGGATATGACTATAATGGCCAAATTTCAGCTGTTTCGGGCAGGTGGTTCCTATCAGTGTACCTACTGTGCATGTCACGTATCACAAGTGCTTTCCCATTTTCATTTCCCTCATTTTCTTTCCGCAGGCTGTCGAAGCGTCTCTTCCCTTTTCACTAATCCTTTAGTTCCACTGTATGTATCACTCTTGTAATGTAATGATTCTAAACCCTGCTATGCAGTTCACTTGCTTGCAACATACCACATTTGTTTCTAATGTGAGTAGCTTCACACTCCTTTGAAGTTCATGTCATTTTTCTCTTACCTTGAAAATTAATAGGTGAGATTATCTCTTTCTTTCCTCTGCATGTTAGTTGCAAGCAGTTATAAAAATCTTTGCCAGCTACAGTTTGAGCTACTGCTACGCTTGTTTTAGTGCACTTTTTTGTTTGTAAGCTATCTTTTCACATTAAGCATCTGCCCGCCTTTTTTTCAGTCTGTCTTTTTTTGCAAAACAAGTTTTGTGGGCTTTAAGGGGCGGGTTTTACACTCTAACTAAATCAAATTCTTTTTCTGTCTCAGCACAGCCATCTATGACCAGTTGGGCCATTTTTCGATCAGCTAGCTTTTACTTCCAATATTGTTCTTTCAGGTATATTCAATGAGTCTGTGCAGTAGTTCTCATGTGGAAGGTTTTTTACAAATATTTTTAAGTTTAGCAACCTTACCCTTCCAGCTTTTCTGATGTTTTAGGAGTCCTTGTCCTTTTAATGTTTTGACCGCGAGCACTTTACAGCTTTCCACTGTAATTACTCACATAATATTATGCTATAATAGCTGAAGTCTGATTGTTTAAGCATCTGAGTAGGACATTTCATGAAAAACTTACTTCTACAAACATAGCTTTGTACTTGACATTTCTATACAGAAGCCGCTAAACAAGAGATGAATTCTTCTCCTTTGGGCTCAGTGCAGTTCTTTTATCTGTGTAAGTGATCCTATTGATACATAAGGACTTTTCATATCAGCCATGATTGCAAGACTGGACTCCTGTCTTCATATTTTGGAGACAATTTAAGGCCTGTTCAGCAGTAGCTGCTTGTGGCATGGAGTGGAATTCATGCTGTGCCAAGCGCTCAGTTTCACACAGCTTATTACTAATTCCACTCTAATGAAAACCAAAAGGCCATCCTGTTTTCCCTCTTTATTGCTCTTCCTACAAAACAACAAATGTCAGAACATCTTGTGGAATAGGAATTAATGGGGCAACATTACATTTGATTTCTTCTCTTTTCTTTTTAAGTAAATGCAAAAATTATGAGTTTGCTACTGTTCCAGTTGTTAGGTAGTTTCGTTAATTGCAATAAATGTTCTGAACTTTCACATCTAAAGAACAAAGGGTTTTGTTGCTCAGTATTTATCACTGGAAAAATCTATAGATTCAAATATAATTTGTAAGTATTTGCCAATTATTTTGCAATTTTAAGTCTCTGATTTTTTTTCATCTTCCATTTGATTTACCCGTGGCCATTGCCTTTTTTATGGGCCATTCACTGTACTGAGAGAAATGCTTAGGAAAGATACTGTATCTATGAGAATTAGAGAAATTTGGCATTTTCCCAGTGATTTCTGGGACTACATTTCTTCTGTCAGTAGCAATTTAGTTATAAGCATTCTCCATGTAAGTCCTTCTTTATAAAAGGACATTATGTTTTGATTATTTAAAACCTGAAGTCAAAAAGGACATGTTGTAATTAGATTTACTTTGGTAGGAATTGAAAATGTATTGTAGTAGTCAGAATCACCAGGGGAAGGTTTCTAATAAAATCTCAGTTGCATTTATTCTTATGTAGAAGTACAGTCAATATTGAAATATGAAATGTCAATAAAAGTAAAAAAGTATTAGCATTCAGTGTATGTTACAGTGCACAGCCTTGCCAGTTTGACTATTTTTTTTGCAAAGCTTTGTTTCTCAAAGCTTCTGTGTGCTTTTAAAAATGTCATCTCTAAAGGAAAATGAAATTAGTCTGTTAGAGTCATGAAAATGGGTAGTTTATTTTTTTTTTTAACTACCATATAGAAGTGAAAGGAAAATTATCCATAATGTTTCTCATTACCATGAATGCAAATGAGGGGATCATTTTCTAACATTCGTGTGTGGGGATTCACTGGCTGCCTGATGGTGGCAGAGACCACTCAGTTGTTTGCTTGCTATTTTATCATCTCTACTGCCTTGGATAAAAGACAGCAGTATAAAACAGTGTTAAGGCAGAGAAAATATGGCAGAATGTTCCATTAACATGATGTCCTCTTCAATAAACTTCTAACTTATGCATGGATTCCTGAAATATTTACCAGTCCCAAATTCACTGCCAAGTCCTAAATCAGTGGCCAAGGGGGAAGTTTTTCTTTTCCAGTCGGGACTTCAGGGATGATACCATCTGCTTCCATAGCCCCAAACAAGCCACCAATGGTAATTCAAAACAAAAACGCCCCAGGATGGAATACTTTTCCCTTGGGGCTTCACTTTTACAAGGCACGGGGCATAGGATCCAGTTTCATGTCTGCTCTCTGGGAAGGGAGCATTGCCTGGAAGCCATCCAGGTCTCCCAGAGCTTTGTCTTTTCCCTCTCTCTGACCAGCCATCAGCATGAATGTGTTCCTTCTGGCCTCTTGCTCTAAAACTCATTAGGCTAATGTTGATCTGCATTGATGGAATGGCATAGTTGGGTTGGACTTTCTTAAGAGCGTTGTTTCCCTCCTGTTCAGCATATATGCTTTTGTATTCCCCTTCCACCACAGCTTCAAGGAATCAGTGAGCAACATTTGAATCCTGAGAGCTGTCAATGTATTTACTGCATTAGAAACGTGATCTTCTTGGTACTGAAAGAAAAAGGAATGAGAAAATACTTATTTTCCAGTACAAAATTCCTGCTTATAAATTTACAATAGGTTTTTGTCATTATTCTCTAGCAGTAACTTTAAATATCTCATTTGTTTTCTATATTGTCTGTGAAAAAGACTGAGTTAATTGAAGAAAATTCCACATATTTATTCATGGAATAAATGGAAACATGGGAAGCATAGCAAATTACTTGCCTTTAAGTCACATTACCACTGTGAGACACATTTGAGGAGTTTTAAATGCTTAGGAAAGCAGATGTTTAATTCCCAGCAGCTTCTCTTCAGCCATCCTCTTTCACCTTTCTCCCTTTCTCTAGCCAGCACCTATGAGACTGAAATGAATTGAAAACTATTGCTCACTTTCAAACACAAGTTACTTCACATGGAGTACTGAGACTCATTAAGTACTTTGGCAGGTTTCCAGAGTCCCTTTCTTTCTCTGTTACTTAGCAACAAATAGAACTTTTTGGAGGGAGGCTGTTAGTTTTTTGGGTTTGGTTTTGTTGGGATTTTTTTTTAAAAAGGAGTTTGTGCATGACTGTCTACCATTCTCTAGATCTACCACATTGCCTGTTTCTCACCTAGAGCCCCTTTTTGGGTCAATAAAGGTAAATATTGTTTGGTTATACTACTGTTCATCTGTGCCTTTCATAGCTTTGCAGTTTGAACAGCATTCATACAAACACACCTAGAGGCACACACGCACGTGGTCCAAACATCTTCATCATTGTTTGTGTGGCTTTATTCATCCTTCAGGTCTCCTGTCATGGCTGGAGGTCTATTTGCCGTTAACCGGAAATGGTTTTGGGAGCTGGGAGGCTATGATCCAGGATTAGAAATATGGGGAGGAGAGCAGTATGAAATCTCCTTTAAGGTAAGTCATCAAGCCACCTTATAGAATACTTCCTAGCTGGTGTTATCACGATGCTTTCATTCGTCCGGGCTTCTTTCTTTTAACCAAAATTAAATTAATACAATACTTTTTTTTATTAGGAATTCCCACTGTGCCATAAACATATGCTCCAGAAGCCATATAAAAATCACACTGAGTGCAGTTCCCTTTGAAAACGTGGTAGCTTACCACTGTCAAAGAGTGAAGTTCCACCTTTTGCCTTTCACCAAGTCTTCTCCACTTACCTTTGCTCAGATGCTGTGCTTGTGCTCAAGTGTTGAGCTCAGTTCTACAAGCCAACAAAGAGCTAATCCAGCAAAAATGAAAATGGCATAATTTTTCTGTCCAGATCAATAAGTTTAATTATCTCTGGGGATAGGCTCCCCTGGAGTCAGCTCAAGAAAATGGGTGGAAATAGAGAAAGTCATAGGAAGAGACTCCTTTCAATAGCAGTGGATCACTAGAGCAGCTCAGCTGCCATGAGCTGTTGTCCGCAGGCCAGCTGTTCCAAAGCAGATTTTTTTAAATTGCATTTAAATTATTGTAATGACATATGGGGACTTTTCAAGCGCTCAGGTTATGTGCAACCAGCCATGTTATAGTATCCCCTCGTATCCTGTATGTGGACATGTGTATTGAAATCAGTTACTTGGCATTTACGTGTACAGCTGGAAGTCTTGTTACTTTCTACATGTAAAATAGGCATTTGTATTACTTTGCTGAGGACTAACATGTCTAATTTTGAAAACTGAGTTTATTTTCCAGTATACTCAAGGACATAAGAATTTTACCTCATGGTCTCTACATGCGAAGTTTTTCAAGGACTTGATAGAGTTTCATGACATAGATGATTTGAGTCAAATATATTTGGATAAAGCTTGGAACTGAAATTACAATTCAAATTTAGCTCCAGGATCTTTCCAGCCTGCTTCCAAACTCTGTCAGTGTAAAGCTTTTTAAATAAATTTAGCATGTCAGCCATGACTAATATCAGATATCTTGCCGAATCTGAGTTTCAGCTGCAATTAAAACAGTGCTGTTGAATGAATTGTACAGTGTGACCCAACACTGGGTTTCCAGGCCATCTTTACAGGAGTTCCAAGAACAGCAAAATGTTTTGCATTAACTGGCTTACTCTCATATTTCTCCAAATCATTTTTATACCTCGGCAAAATAAAACAGGAAGGCAGGGGAAACTCAATAGCTAGACCGTATGTTTAGAAGATATTGATTTGCCTTCTGTCCATTTAGATTGTTTCAGAGGCAAATATAAGTTGTAGCTGTCACAATGGTCTCTGACAGGTCACCATTATAATAAAATAACGATTATATTATCCTATTTCAAATATTCCTTTTATCCATCATCACAAAGAATATACTTCTTATTCTCTCCAGACTTTGTATAGAAACCATGGTAACACAACTGGAAATTGAGATACCAGATTGTCCCAGTGTGTTTTGTTCAAGTGAGAGATTTATTTTTTGGAGGCAGCTGTGGCACACTGGGTCTCATTTCAGTCATATTTCTGGATCTATCTCATTAGTATATAATGACCTTAGGGTCCCTGTCCTTTCTTACTAGTGTTACAAGAAGAAAAATATAGTCTTTAGAAATGACTGACAAATAGGAGCAAATTCCTATTGGAAGAATTTAAGAGATGTAAATTTTAAAAAGAAGATTGCTGTTTGGTTTGGAATAACAAAAAATTGGAGAAAAATCCCAGAGGTGGAAGAGAGAAACAGAAAGGATTGGGGTTTATTATGTCAGAATCACCACTGTCAGCTTGGGAAAGGTTTCTGCTTCAGCAGTTTCTACTGTAGCTATAGATTCAGTCATCTTAAAACTTCCTTAAATGAGGACAAGTTAGCCAGAGAGTTCAATTTACCAGATTCAATTTACCAAATTCAAGTTCACAAAACTTGGTAAGATGATGGACTTGCAAACTCTTACAAAGTCAGTGAAAGTCAGTGAAAAAGCCAGACAACCAGACTGGTTCAGTTTCCTTGGCTTCACTTGACTGAATTTGAAATGACAATTTACTGTTTCTTAGAGCATCCACATCTATGGCCTGTGGAAGTGCTGTTGGATGGGTGCCCTGTGTTGATGCCACATCTTAACATTAATTTGCTTGGCAAATAATTATTTGGAGTACTCTGGATGGTGACGCAGCCACAAACTGTGTCTCAAAATATGACCTCTTCATTAAATAGTTTCTTAGATTAATTTTTACATAAAAAAGTGTTCAGGATTTTATTTTTTGGCAACATCAGGATCAATTTTTTAATTAAAAAGGTGTATGACATCTTGCTGACAGTACTCGTCAGTGTGTGCTAGACTTGTGAAAGCTGGCAAAGCACTGGAACTCACCTGATTATAGCATCTCTTCACAATAACAAGGAAAGCTACTGTTTGGGAAAATCCTAAATTTAAATCTGTTAGACAGGTACAGTTTATATAGTAATCACCACAACACAGAGTAACAAAAGATACTAATGTCCTGTGTTTCCTGAAGATCCTTGTGGTTGACCTTGGCTGTATGCCAGGTGCCCAGCAAAGCTGCTCTAACACCCTCCTCCTCACTTGAATAAGGGAAAGAAAATATAACAAAAGGCTTATGGATCAAGATAAGAAGAGGGAGGGATCACTCACCAGTTACCATCATGGGCAAAGCTGACCTGACCTGACCTGACCTGGGGAAAAAAACTTTATTACCAATCAAATCAGAGTAGGGCAATGAGAAATAAACCCAAATCTTAAAACACCTTCCCCCACCCCTCCCTTCTTCTCAAACTCGAGTTCACTCCCTATTTTCTCTACCTCATCACTCTCAGGGGAATGGGAAAGGGGGGCTATGGTCAGTTCATCACATGTTGTCTCTGCTGCTTCTTCCTCTTTACGGGGGTGGACTCCTCACACTCTTCACCTGCTCCAGCATGAGGTCCTCCAGGGGTGGCAGGTGGATCTCTGTGATCTCTGGTACACCAAGAACCTTTCAGAGGCTGCAGGGGCACAGCTGCCTTACCGTGGTTTTCACCACAGGCTGCAAAGGAATCTCTGCTCCAGCACCTGGAGCACCTGCTTCCCCTCCTTCTTCCCTGACCTTGATGTCTGCAGAGCTGGTGCTCTCACATATTGTCACCCCTCTCTCTGGCTAAAATTGCACGGTAGCTTTTCCCTCTTCTTAAATCTGTTTTCCCAGAGGCGCTACCGCCATAGCTGATGGCCTTGGACAGGGACATGTCTGTCCTGGAGCCAGCTGCCATTGGCCCTGTTGAGGAAAGCTTCTGGCAGCTGCTCACAGTAGCCACCCTTATTGCCCCCCTGCTACCAAAACCTGGCCATGCAAACCCAATGCAGTCCTTTGCACTGGACATTCCTTAGGCATTGTAAATCATACCTTAACAAAAGTGCTAATTGGTGATTCCCTAGCCTCTTGAAGGTAGTCATCTGTATCTGCAGTTGTTTTATCCTTATCCATGCTAATACATCTTCCAAATTCTCTTCATCCCTGTTTTCCAAAACACATCTCCAAGTTCATTAATCCCTTTATCACCATTATCATCATAATCATTATTAATTCCCTCCACAGCTGTTAATCTTGGCAGGAGATAGGGAGTGGAGGAGCATTACCAATTGTCAGTGCAGTTTTAATCTATGTGAAGGACTGATAAATGTGGAATATTGCCAGTTCTCTCAGAATTTTAGAGGTGCTGGTGAGTATGGTTGAAATAACCACAGTCATCAGTTCCCAGTTTACATGGTACAGTTTTAATATTTCCTGACAGGAAATCCCACTGCACCTCCAGTAAATGGTTTTGCAATTTGTGAACCCATTGACTGTAGATTTGCAGTCAGTGATCCTATTTTTCAATTTTTTTTTCATTTAGCAAAGCATTCTCACTGCATGTAAAAGTTCACAGGAAAATATTGTTCTTTCTCCTTTTCTACAACTGCCAAATATGTTCTTTTGGCTTATATTTCAAGAAGAGTGACTGAAAAAGCCCATAAAATTTTTATATTCCTATTTTCTACAACTTTTTCAGCCCCACTGTTGTAATACATTTCTCCTGTTTGTAGTCCATCCTCTTGCACAATATGAAAAGCACCAAGTTGTCGCCTTTGCATGAAATACTTTATATTCCTCTTCCACCAGTTTTTTTTGTTTGTATTTTCCATTCATTTCAATGTCTCTCACTGTTGTCTGTCTTGTTACTGACTCTCAGCAGCAGTATATTTCTCAATTAGTTTTGAAGCCTGATCCAAAGTCCATTCAGTACCCTCTAAATCCTTTGCATAATATGCTGTATGTTTATGTTCCTTTTCCGCAGCGACACATCCTCCACTGCTCAAAAATCATGAGTCTCTTACTACAGTAATTATGGTTACAGTGTAGCATATGGATGGGAATCTCAGTCTTGCATGCACAGTATTTACATTTTCCAGATAGTCTCCAGGCTGGATCACTCATAAGCCAGAGATAAGGTGGGGGGAACAACAAGAGAACGCAGAATTCAATTTAAAAGACAAAGAAGTGATGTGAAAAGAGAGTGATTCACCCAAAATCCCACAGGAGATGTTGAACAGAGCCAAAAAATGCATCTGTGACATCTAAACTCCAGTCAGGAACAAAGCCACATAACCACAGCTTAATTTCTTTTAAAGCTTGTGTTAATGCCTGCCTTTTGCTTTCAACCATCCCTATAAAGTGTTTTGCAACATTCTGTTGGAAGGAGCCATATAAAGATAAATTGTGAGATAGTCTCTAGTTGACACATAAACTACACTTTTGATCTTTTCAAGCTGGAATTGCATTATTTTGGTTTCATCTTTGTTTTTTATACCTCAGCTGCAGACCAGATTCATTGCTTTGTAAGAAGAAGACATTAACGATCCTGAGAGCTTCATTGCTTCTGATATAATTTTGCCAAATATCCCACACCACCTGAATTCCTTTCATGGTACACTAGAGGTCTGTAATACTTAACACAGAAGTCATTCTCCAATTTCTTGCATTTAGTGCATGTGACATAAAAATGCACATTTTAAAGACAAAGTTGCCAGAATTGATCTTCTCAGGAAAATATAAAAAATGCTTTTAATACCATTCTGAAGCTGAAAGATAAACAGGAACAGCTGCTAAATGTCCTCCAAGGCAGCCCAAGATTCATTTCAATTACCCTGCACAGCATACCTCAGGTGCAGCACAGCATTTTCAGGTTTTATGTCTATCAAATATAAGCCTAACACAGTGTCATTTCCTCCCACTTGTTATTGCCTCAGCACATCTGACTGGGTTTTTTTCTCATTCCTTTTCTCCTTTTTTTTTTTTTAACTGTTATCGTACTGCTTTAGAGGAAATGCAGTGTATGTCTACTGCAGCTCTCATTGCCTCAGAGTAATACTGGCATAAATATATATAATTTCTGCTTTCTTGTCTTTTAAATTTGTTCTGGGGCTGACCTTTGAGTCACACTGCTATGCTGTCCATTCTTCAAAGGCTAAGAAGTCTTGATTAATCACTGTAATAATTTGTCTAGCCGTTGAAATGACACCTTCATTTAAAAAACAAGAACAAATAGTAAACATAGGTCTGCACTTTCATTGGTGCACTGGGTTGTTTGAAGACAGCCACAGAGAGGAAATTCCCACTAAAAAAAGTACAAATGATGTAACATACAAAGGAAATGTTGTTAGAAAAGTGAACATTATTTTAACACTCTTGTTTTTATGATATTTTATTATGTTTATACACATGTTTTCCGGTGAATTAGCTGTCATGAGATGAAACAGGTGAGGATTTCATGGTTTATTTAAGAGGCAAATTTTACAAAATGTTTTTTTTTAAAGAAAGTGATCTTCATGTCCACATCGCATGACTACATGCGAGAT
This sequence comes from Melanocharis versteri, assembly GCA_013397845.1. Lineage (NCBI taxonomy): Eukaryota > Metazoa > Chordata > Aves > Passeriformes > Melanocharitidae > Melanocharis > Melanocharis versteri. The sequence goes on from VZTG01004626.1 coordinate 1,903,337, forward strand.
TGCTCTGGGTGGTAATGAACTATTTTGGCATGGACGTAGAGCATTCATTTGGTCTCCATTCCCAATCCACCTGTAAACTTCCTCCCTGAGAAGGACTCTGCTCACCGGGAGAGTAGATGACGTGTCCAGAGCACCTACCCAGAGCTCCTGTGCCTTAGTCAATTCTGTGATGGGAGGTAGTAAGCAGCAGCTTCCCGAGTAGCTCTTAACTCTACCCGACTGCATGTGGGTGTCCATGGAATTTAAGGCAAAGCCGCACTTTCACTGGTTTCAAGGCTTCCGTAGACATTTACATTAGTGTACTTAGGTTTGCTCTGTAACGAGGTTAGATCCCCAAGCATTTCATTATCAGGTCTCGGATGCCGTGGCTGACTACTAAGGGACTGTAAAGGCTGATCCACAAATGATCTGTAAGAAGCAGCTACTTAAATCACTTCGTAATTCAAGCCTTCACTCTAACCCCTATCTTCTCCATTCACAGTATGAATAGTACAGTCAGTCAGGGGCTGAATTCCAGGACCAGGCAGATATACCCACTATAACACAAACAGGCAAGCACAATGAAAGTGGCCAAACTTAATCCCTTCCAACCCAAACCATTCTGTTCTATTCTGTTCTGTTCTATTCTATATATTTTATAATTTTATCTTGAACATACTCTGCTTTTGCACAGTGAGATTCTGGGTGGGAGAGTCTGCCACATTACTGTATCCCAGTTACCAGCATGCCAAGAAGGCCACTGTGACTGTGGGGGGGGTCAGCACAGAACAATGTGTTATTTTCACATACACATTAGTTAAAATGCTCCCCTTTTTTGCATCATTTGTTTCCAGGAATCATTCTTTCATTTGCTTTCTGTCTGCTTTCCAGGTGTGGATGTGTGGAGGTGGCATGTATGATGTTCCATGCTCTCGAGTTGGACATATCTACAGGAAGTATGTCCCGTATAAAGTCCCTTCTGGAACCAGCCTAGCACGGGTGAGTAATTGGGTCTTGCTGTTTTTCATTTTCATTCATTTTCAGTCTCTTCATTCCTTGTGAACCAGTTTCCAGTAAACTATTAAAATGGAAAATGAATGTTTCTTTATTTTTCTGAAATGAGATGTGCAATTACTGCAGTTATTCTGCCTTTCAGAGATAAGATTGCCAAGAATAAAATGGAAGCTTAAAATTACAGGGTTGGACGTCTCAGCACAGAAGCACGTTTCATGCTGATTCAAAAGAACCTAGGAATAACCTAAGGCTTGCGGTTCTCATATTGCACAGTGTTGTCAGTCATAGTTTTTATAAGCAGGACCAATTTGAATGCACATTTACTTATCAGTCAGCAGAACAGGCAGAGTCTCATGGAAGGGATGTTTTCTGAGGCAAAAGGACTGAGTAACAATTATTTGAGCGACTGTCTGATTATTGTGTAAAATTTGGTTGTGGAATAGAGCCAGCTTGGAGCTGTGAGAGTGAGAAACTACAAGACCTCTAGACATTTCACAAAGACTACTGAACACATTCATATCCGTGAGGGGCTTTTTGCTCAGGAGAAAAGGTTCTGTAACTTTCTGGAGATGTTCACAGGATGTCAAAAGATGGAAGATGAAGGGCACAAATGTAGCTTCCAGGAAGATACTAGTATTTATTCATGCTTAAGTTTAATCTTTTCTGGTTTAGAGGATTTTTTTTTTTAATAAAATGGCATTAATATTAAAGTCTGCATATTGCCATAGGGTAATCTTTTATGAATCACAGTTTTTTCTTAATAATGAAAATGTGGTATGAATAAAAGAATGAATTTCTTGCTTTAAGGGGGAGATATCCTTGGTTTCAGCACCACAGGACAGGCTTGCTGTACTAACTGCAGCAGAAAAAGGAGGCTGCCTGTGCCGCCTGCCTGCCAGCTGGCTAGACAGAAAGAAGAATTTGCCTTAACAGGGCATCAGTGCAGACACTGTGACACACAATTCAGTAATGGGGTTAGTGGTGAGGGCAAAAACTGTATTGACTAAATTTTGAGATTAATATCTTCCCCAAGTATGGCTCTGTGTCCTGTCAGAGTTGCCCCATCCAGATTTTTGGACTGCCTGAATTAAACTGCTTCATTTATGATATTCCCTGCAAAAAATCACACACAACTCGAAACAAGAAATTCAAACCTCAGTGTCTGTTTTCTTCTGTTACAGTACATAGTATCTCATTAGAGAATATGCTAGTCATGCACTACCTATAGTGGCAAAATACAATCATTTCTATTTGTACTACTGGCACCTTGCACAGTTCAGCACTTAACTGGCTTTCATGGTGGCACTGTGACTGCTTAGAATCATCAGGTAATCATAGCCTGCAGCCTCCCTGCACTATTTATTTTAGCTTGATTTCAATAAATCACTCATGAAATATTACTGAAAAACATTTCCAGTTATAAAAATGATATCTCTGCCCATGCACAGACTGATCACGCTATAACTTGTGGAGAAAGATCTAGTGGTGGGTCTTACCCTTCCATTCAAAAAATGGATAGTTTTTTCTGTGTTGTGGCAGTCCAAAACATGATGCTTAGGTAAATTTGTGACATATACTTATCGCTAAAAGAAACTTTGAATTCTCCGATTCACAGCTTCTTTCCAGTACAGTATTCTTTACATTGCATCAAGACTACCAAGAGCACAAGAGCATCTGTATGTTTTGGTGTTTGGGGCTATTTCAATAACTAGCCAAGGAAGAGGATTTTGTCGTTGACCCATCATATTGTGTGTAATTTTAAATCTAAAAATATTATCTTTCTCTCATCCTTGCCAGAAAAAGAAAATCAAGAACAGATTAATCTTCAGTGTGTCGGCCCCAAATGGAGCTGTTAACCAAAATATTAGGCAACTATTCATAGGAGTGGCCTGGATATTTCAACTGTCTTTGCATTATCTTCCAAATGTTATATTGTGCAAAGATTGTAATATACGCCTTATGAGTTTTTTATCTAAAACTTTCTTCTAGTTCAAATATATAATGAATAACACACTCAAGAATATCTGGAATATTATCCCCACTGCCAAAAGCAGTACTTTTCACTGCTAAGTAGTTTCCACAAAGGTTTTTACTAAATCCTTTTCCACCTTCTGGTGTTTAAAGGAGCATGCCGGAGATGCAGTTCACAAAGGAATGAGCCCTGGAAAGCTCAACTCCGATTCTATAAATGATTGCAAGGGGCCTTAATTAATCAAGGGGGAATTTCCCCTTGTGCAGATACTGCATAAAAGGTTGACAAATTTTCCCATCCTATTCCCCAGCACCAGCACAAGGGATATGGGGTCTGGAATTAGGAAGAGAACAGAGCTTCCAGACAAATTCAGGTATAGCCCAAATCATGCCATGGGTTTCCTTTCAGGCTGTTTCAACTTACGTTTACTCTTAAAAAATAATCTTTAAAGTGAGCATTTCACCCTCCCGTGGGATTTCACCTCTCTTTATCTTTTAGCAGTGAGTTTCAACACACAGTTTCAGCCAGCTATGTAACACTTGACCAATCTCAGTATCTCTAAGGAGATACTGATGAGGATCACATATGCTTTAAGAAATCAGAGACCTTTCAAAAACTTTGTTGCACCTCCCCATCACTAAATAATCATTAGTGTACCACACACAATAGTATGGATTGTGACATCAATTTTTTATGTCCTTCTTATCTGTCACTCAATATCTAGAAAGCTTATGCATATTGGTTGCTGCCACATCCCACATAAATTGAAAAGCGTACATATATGAAACACTGTTAGTAAAATTGTTTGGTGCTGCAGAGCAAAATTAAAGCAAGCTGTAAACATGCATAGTAGATTTATAAACATATTTTGACAATCAACTGTAGATAAAAAGACTGAATATTTTTGTCTGAAGATGTCTTAAGATGTTGCTGCTTGCCAAAACAGTCGGTGTTCAATTTACAGGCAATTGCACATAAAGAAATATTAATAGGCATGCAGATGTCAACACTGATTCCACTTTATAACCTGGAAGCACCACATAATTATTCATTCATTCCAAACCTGTCAATCTCTGCACAAAACTGCAGTGACTAGTAACTAATTTTGCCTGTTTGTTTTAGGTAAGGCATGTTTAAAAAGCAAACCCCCAGGTCCTAAAAACTGCTGAATTGTTTTACTGGATTATTTTAGTCACTTTTTTTATTTCTCATTGTTGCTTCCCTTTTAACAATTCTAGCTAAGCCATCTACTTTTAGCCAGTTACCTATGAAATTAGACTTCAGAATATTCTTAGCATTTTCTTCTAGGTGTATCTCAATTTATTATTTATTTTCTTTATTTTCCTATTTGCTTTTGGGGTGGGTTTTTTTTCTGTTTGTGGTTCTATAAAAGCCATAAGAAGTATATCAATAAAATTTCACTGTTCCATAGGATATGCAGAGATGAATTCAGTTTCAAAATGTATCTCCAGAATTTCTTTTTCTTGATCAGCATTTCAGCATTAGCTACAGAACATTAGCACATTAGGCCTTTTTGAAGGGAAGGGCAATCCCACCGAAGTTCAAATTGGATGCTAACCCAGCCGGGTGGTGAATCCTAACTTTAAGCTGAATTGCTCCCTGCCTGCCAGGACATGGGATCTCGCAACACGGTGACCCTCTAACCCATCAGGCACAAGCACAATGACATTTCTCTCATAACACGGTGTCGCTGAATTGGAACTTGCACGAATTTGGGTTCAGGAATTCAACTGGTAAATGTGGGCTCAGATTCCCACCTGAAGCATTGGCTCAGCCTTTTTGTGTGGCTTCAAAAGGGCTCTTCAAAGAAAATAATTTTAACTATACCTTCTGATGCTCTGGCCACATTTGCAATTTTGTCGGAGCGTCCTTTCATATAATGACTGTTTTGTTCTATTTTTTTCCATCTGCAAACAATATTTGGGAGTTTCTTAAAGTGGTCCATGAACATTTTATGTTCTTTTTCCAGGCAGATTAAAGAACCAGAACAATCAGTTAGGTAATGGCTACATTTTCTCGTGACCGGAGTGCGAATGGATGGATGTGGCATGCTGTTCAGGGAACACTGCTGGCACTTTTGCAATCGTCTCTGTAGCATAAAAGACTGTAGCAAAAAGTGAGTTATGATGCAGCAACCACAGTAAGCAAGGCACAATGTCAGCTTAGAACAGGCACATTATTTAGGAATCAAGCAAGAATCACCTTCTTAGAATAGCATAGCTATATGATGCCTATGATTATTACACAATACAACTGTTATGTTTCCATTGTAATATTTTGCATTAAGAGATTTATAAATTCATCATTAAAATTAATTAAACCGAGATCTCAAACAGAGTACTTACCAAAGAAAATATTTAAATTATTGTCCTTGATTTTGACAAGGCTTTTGATTCTGTCTCCCACAATATCCTCATATGCAAACTTGAGGAGAGTTGGTTACATGAGTAGATAGTGAGGTGGACAGAGGGCTGGCTCTATGAGGAGGAATGGCAGATCCCAGAGGGTTGTAATCAGAGGCACAGGGTCTAGTTGGAGGCCTGTCATTGGGCCCAGTATTGTTTAACTTATTCATTCAAAATTACTTGAATGAAGGGGCAGATGCCTCCTCATCAAGTTCACTGATGACACAAAGCTGGGAGGGGTGGCCAATACCCCAGAGGGCTGTGCAGCCCTTCAGAAAGACCTCGAGAGGCTGGAGAGATGGGCAGAGAGGGACAAACTGAAATTCAACAAAGGCAAATGCAGGGTCCTGCACCTGGGGAGGAATAACCCCAGGCACCAGACAGGCTGGGGGCTGAGCTGCTGGGAAGCAGCTCTGTGGAGAAGGACCACGGGGTCCTGGTGGACACCAAGCCATCCATGAGCCAGCAGTGTCCTTGTGGCCAAGAAGGGGTGCATCAGGAAAAGCATTCCAGCAGGGCAAGGGAGGTGATCCTGTCCCTCTACTCAGCCCTGGTGAGGCCTCACCTGGAGTGCTGTGTCCAGTTCTGGGCTCCTCAGGACAAGAGAGATATGGACCTCCTGTTGAGAGGACAATTAAGATGTTTAAGGAACTGGACCATCTCTCTGACAAAGAAAAGTGGAGGGAGCTGGGCCTGTTCAGACTCGAGAAGGGACAACTGAGATGGGACTTCATCAATGTCTGTCAGTATGTGCAGGGAGGGTGCCAAGAGGGTGGATCCAGGCTCTGCTCAGTGGTGCCAAGCAATAGGACAAAAGGCAACAGGCAGAAACTGATGCACAGGAAATTCCACCTGAACGTGAGGAAGAACTTTATTGTGCAGGTGACTGAGCACCAGAACAGATGGCCCAGGGAGGTTGTGGAGTCTCCCTCACAGGAGATATTTAAGAATCATCTGGACACAATTCTGTGCCAAGTGCTCTAAGATGACCCTGCTTCAGGCAGATTGGACCAGATGACCCACTGTGGTACCTTCCAACATGATCCATTCTGTGATTCTTTGATCTTCTAATCCTTGAATACAAAAAAGTCAAGGTAATTTTTGTCGTAGTTTTTTTTTTATGTTTTCTCCAATCTGAATAGATGTTTTGCTTTTAAGTTAATGAATGCAATGGGATAGACAGCTTAGCTATCAAAAAATCACAAAGGAGATGGAGAACCAGATATTTTTGGACCTTAGCTACATCAAAGTGGTGGAGCTACTTGTCAGGATTTACTCCATAGGCTAGCACTGGAACCCAAGTTACAAGGCTAAAGAAATACGTTTGTGGTCAAACCCCTGAACTCTTCCAGGCTTAGTTGTAGGGATGGGCTGTGGTCTGTATGGGTCTATAAAGCAAGCATGGCAGCAGCCAGCAAATTTGTGGAGATGTTCTTATAGTGTCACTCTGTGTTCCACAGCTCCCTCACAGATGCAGAGCTGGGGGCAGGCAGCATCCTCACTAGGGCCGGAAACATCCCTGCCCTCAAACCCTGCAGGCTGGCCTCATGTGAGCAAGAGGTGTAGATTTTCCAGTTCATGGGTCTTAAATTATTATTTTTGTGTGCCTGATGGAGATGAAAACTTTTATAGAGAGAATGAAATCCTATTTGTTTTCAGATGACGTGTGTGGAATTTCAGTTCTAGGTATTTGCAGACTACTGGCTGAGAATAAATAGTCTCTTGCTTCTCTGCCAGCTGTGCTAACTCTTAGAAGATTTATTTATATACAACACCAGCTTTGTCACCTAGTTAGAATACTGTCTTCTATGCAGATGCATTTCTTTTATGCCTGCAGACTCTCTTTATTTGGTTGGGTTTTGCTGTTTTTTGGGGATTTTTTAATAGAAATATTTCTGATATGAAACCCAGTTAAGTTTTAAACACAGTTAGGTGTAAAGAACCAAAATAAGATACCCAAGCAGGGGAAATACTGACAAACAGTAGTACTGCGCAAATTAAAAGGGAGTTAGGGGAGAAGGGGAAAGGTATGAAACCCCCCATCAAGGCTTAACTGATGTGGGCAGGTTAAGTATTGAGACCTGAACATCACAAGACTGTAGTTAGTGTCCAGGAAATGTGTTATTGTTTTTCCACTGTAGAAATACACAGAAATGGTAAACGTGTTCTGACACTGATGGAAGGCCTTTGCACAAAACTGAGGGTACCATTTTTCTCCTTGTGAGTGCTCTGGAGTTTTGTACCCTGCTGCTTCTGGCATATTAATCCATACTTGTTGGATGAGCTCCTCCAGTCATACTTTGTTCTCTTCTCTGTGATGATTCATTGTAACATTATGCTACCCATATTCCAGAGGAACATAAAGTAGAGTTGTCTGGACTGGATAGGTCCCAATGCACTTTTTAAATACATTTTGTGTAAAACAAACTGTATATTATATCATTTCCAGCCAAATTAAATACAGCTACTTCCAGAGGTAACCAGGGCATCCATTTTGAAGTAGCAAAAATTCTGTGCTTCACAAAACAGAAATAGAAAAATTTAAATTAGGAAGATGATGTAGGTGAGGTGAAAATAATCCCACTGGAATTTTACTAGGAGGAAAAAGAGATAATTATGTCAGTTATTGCAGAGATTGTTGTGTTATTCTTCACAAGTAAACAGTAATATCCCCACTTACATTTCACAACCGAAATACAGTCAGGCCTCAGACATGCTGTGGTGATTCGTATTTGATTGGCGTAATTGAAAGTGATTTTTGATGTCCTGGCTCATGTGACAAATACCAGCTGGTGACATCCAGCTTCCTGGAAAATGTTCAGATTAAATGCAGGACAACAGGAACTCATTACAGGTTTCAAATGTTCCAGTAGTACTTTAATATTGACAAAAGTAAAGTCTATGGATTGAGATTAGGGTCAGTTTCATGCAGTGAGACAGACACAAAAGCAGAAAAAACAGGTTATGCAGGTGAAGTGAAACAAACAATAGAACCATTGTGCTCCTTTAGTGACACCTGATAAAAATCTTTAGAACATCTGGAGAAACTATGAACAGGAATTACATTGTTCTATTAGTTCAACTGCTGCATCTAAAATGTTATTTGAAAAAGATGCACCTAGAGGATGGAGGTGTGCTGGCTCGCCGTATAGCTCGGGAGCTCTCTTCTAAGTGCTGTCATCTCAAGCCAGCATACCAGCCAGTTACAAAAGGAGGAACTACCCCTCTCATATTAGGGACTAATCCAGTTAAACCTTGCTTAAAGCTAATATTTATGGACCTGTCCTTTGACATGTCCCTGCCTCACCCTGCCGTTCCGTTCTCCTGGCCAGCATCTGCTTTCTTCTCACGGAGTAATATCACATCTCTTGAAAATGACAGGTCATCTTACACAATTAAAAAGGAACAGTCATTTGATCACAGAGATGTATCTACGCTACTCACTGAACAAAATGGCCCATGAAGAATTTTCTTTTTTTTCAAGTGCAGAAGTCCTCATTTATCTCTCTATCTCTCCAGTCAAGATTTAAACTCTTTTATTGAAGCCCAGCGTGCTGGCTTTGGCTGGGATAGAGTTAATTTTCTTGAGAGTAGCTAGTATGGGGCTGTATTTTGGATTAGTGCTGGAAATTTATCGATGTAGAGATGTTTTCCTCATTGCTGAGCAGGGCTTGCACAGAGCCAAGGCCTTTTCTGCTCCTCACACCACCCCTTAGGAAGCAGGGTGAGGAGCTGGGGAGAGACACGGCCAGGACAGCTGATCCCAACTGACCACAGGGATATTCCAGACCATATGGCATCAGGCTCAGTATGTAAAGCTGAAGAGGAAGGAAGGGAGTGCATTTAGAGTGATGTTGTTTGTCCTCTCAAGTCACCCTTAGGTGTGATGGAGCCCTGCTCTCCTGGAGATGACTGAACACCTGCCTGCCCATGGGAAGTGGTGAATGGCTTTGCTTGTGTGCACAGCTTTTCTTTTCCCTGTTAAACCGTCTTTATCTCAACTCTTGAGTTCTCTCACTTTCACTCTTTGGATTCTCTCTCCCACCCCTTTAAGGGGGACTGAGTAAGTGGCTGTGTGGTGCTTACTTGTCAGCTGAGGTTAAACCATGACATCCATGTATCAGTGACATTATAACTTACTATCTTGTAGACTATTGTTGAGTACAAATACAAAGCAAAATCATAGTCTTAAATGTGTGAGTTCATATAAACTTAAATAAAACTTGTCTAAATGTAAGCCCAGTGGTAAAGAATTTACCAGAGAGTAAAATTGTAACAGTGATTAAAATTATATCAAGAATGCATAAGTGAGCAACTGATGACAGCTGATGACTCAGTGTGGTTGCTGTCACTGTTGTATTCATCTCACAGCTTCTTTGTGACAGCTGTTACAAACTTACGTATAGAAATATGCATCTACTGAAATACCATTGGGCCTTACTTATCCTCATACAGAAATTTTTCTCGGAAAATGACAAAGCAGAGAACAAATTGTCATTGTTCTTCTTGGATAGGTCCTGAGAAACTCCTCAGATGTCCACTTAGAGTCCCTATGACTTCCTTATTTTGTGTGTCAATTCATGTAACTAATTAATAATTAATTGATCTTCATTTAATTGTTTTTATTTAATTTTTTTTCCTTTTTTTTTCCTATTAAGAGTAACCAATCTGGACATCTGTAGCCTTGCAATGAATTTGTCAACCAAGCTAAGCTACGCCATTTTCAGCTGTAGAAACATGTTGTCAAGCATTGGAACAGGCTGCCCGGGGAAGTGGTTGAGTCACCGTCCCTGGAGGTATTTAAAAGACATGTAGATGTGGCACTTAGGGACATGGCTTAGTGGTGGACTTGGCAGTGCTGGGTTAACAGCTGGACTCAATGATCTTTGCGGTCGGTTTGAATCTAAATGATTCTATTTTTCATTTTTTCCTTTCCACATGCATTTACATGAGATGTTCAGACTGAATCTAAGCAAGTGATCTACCACAAAGATATTCCAAAACTGGTTCTTCCTATTGTGATATTTGATGCCATTTGAGAAACTGGCATTTAAAGGAGTTTTCTGTAGAAGATTACATAAATAGTAACAGGAGACAGAAATCAGGAAGATTGAAATCTAATTCTTGTTTGTTCTAAATTATTTGAAGATTAATTTCACTGTGACACTTAACTGTTTCATGATGATGAAAACAAAATGAGTGCTTAAATGATGCTATAAGATGTTCACAAAATGCAGCCTAATCTGGTAGGCTCTTAAAGTTCTTTGACATGCAAGTTCTGTGGCAGTATAGACACACAGAGTAAAATCATATCAAAGTCAAGCTGCTTAAAGCCTGTTTTACAGCTAGACTCTGTCAAGATTGGGTAGCTATTCAAAACCATTCCCACCTGTGGGGCTTATATGCCATGCTCAGATTGTGTCTAGCCTCACCTAAGGGTCAGGCAAGGAGGAAGTGACTATCCTTCCTCCATCCACTATGTCAGACATCCACTCAGATGATGGGAATGGCAACTCTGGAAGACTTGTAAAGGACTTGAAATCACATCCTTACCTTACAGCAAGTCATTTGTTTGGTAGGCCTTAAAATGCTCAGAGATGAGGGCTCTCGTTTTGGTTGTGCTCCTCAGACAGGATGAGTAAAAGCTCAGCAGCTCCCTGCCGTAATTTGCAGAGAAGAGTTATGATCCTGAGAGGTCCTCTGCAACTTATCATGCTGCTAGACAGTCACGGAATGGGGATTTTCAGCTTACAAGTTCACCCATCTCTCCTTGGACATCCTGTATTTTTGCTCCTGGAACATGCTGGGTTAGCGCGTTCTAAATAAGAATGTAAATGATGTTTGCCTTTTTTGTGCAAGGTTGCACCAGACCAGCTTTCAGTACAGCAGGTCTTCCTGACTGCATTCAATTCAAGTATGGGGAGTTTTACTACTAGTCTGGACAATTTATGTTAAAAGGAAGTATGGTGATTACTGAGCTTGTGCAGTGGTAATAAGGATAAGAAATGCTAACCCAGGCTAACTGAGGTCAACAAACCTCTTTAAAACTAAATTGTTTAGATGCTGAGTGCCTGCTTCAGAAACAGCTTCTCATTACTCCAGCAACACAGTGTTCCTTTCGGTCATGTGTATAAATAGTCTGGAGATTTAGAGCTAGCAAACCAAGAATTTGTATTTTTAAAAGCAGACCTATTGAAATCAAAGGGCTGCCTCATATGGGTTTGGCTTACGACATCAATGTATAAACATAGTAAGGATAAGATACTAGTTCATTACAGGCGATTTTTAGCATATGATGGAAAGAATGGTCTTGGAAGAACAAGAAAGCAAAGTTTTAAATAGATTTGTTCAAAGTGTCCTACCTGATACTGGGGGAATGGTGGGAAGAACTGACTCTTTAATACAATGTTTTAGTGGATTTGGACACAAACACACACAAAACCCAAACAGTTATAACGATCTTATTGGAAAACAAAAAGTTTTTGACTCATGAATTAGAATTTTGAGTTAGTGACCAGGTATAATATCAAGATTTTTGTTGGATTCATGCTTTATCAGTAACAATCATCTAAAGCAGAATGCAGTCTTTTTAGTGCAGCCAATTAACTAAAGAAAAAAGTCCATCAGAGACTACCCTTAATATTGGTGGGGTGAGCTGCTGCAATACTTAACTTGAATTTTTCTTTCCTAAGAGAATTTTTTTTTACTATACTTTTACTGTATGGTTTTTACAGTAAAGAAAAGCTTTTTATAGTATGGTTTTTAAATATGAAAATAGCCTATCAGATGAAGTGATTGCAAAAAACTATTTTATAGAACAGTCCCAAACTTCATTTGCATTGTAGCAAATGAGGTATACTGCATTGCAGTGAAAGATACGCTAGAAATCACACATATTTTCATTATTTTGGCTTTTTGTTTAATGTTCCTAATCATATTTTTTTGCCTCATGTGCAAAATCTCATCACATAGTATTTTTACTTCTCAGAAAATTTCTGAGTTACAGGTTTTCTGCCAGAAAGGTGAGGTTGTCATTTAGATTATGTTCTTGAATTTTTTCTGGTTTTCTTTGTCCTACCCAGTTCTTATATTCTTGAATTCTAATTTCTTGTAAAGTTATTTAGGTTTTCATGAAATTAAACACAAGTCAAACTTATGTGGGGCACAAGCCATTTTTGAATAAGGATATGAGTGTTGTGAATTCTTACACTGCTTTAATGTTACTTGCTTTATCCCTGCAGGTTTTAACATATTTGCTTCACAGAGAGAAAGCACATAGCAACTTATCTTGCAGTGTCAGCTAAAAGTACTTCCTTTGTTCTGTGTCTTGCTGTCTTTGTATTCAGATAAGCCTTATTAGTTTAGAGACATTTGGTTTATATGGATTAATAAAATTCAGGAAAGGAATTTTCCAGTGAATCTTGAAGGCAAGTCAGACTATGAATCCGGCTTACTTAGATGCAGAGAATGTTCTGAAAAGAAACATTACCTTATGTTGATGATCATCAGATGTATGTTGTCCTCCAGCTTGTTACAGAGTGAATCTCAGCATTTTGCAGTTAGTGTTCTATAAAAAGAATATTATAAAACTTGATTATCTTGTTTTTACAAACAAAGCAATAAGAACACCCTAGTGTCTCAGTGTTATCCAGAGAGATGTTGCTTTGTTGGTGGGATAAAAGGTTATTGGGCAGCTGTGGCAATACAGAATACACTAAGCCCATACTCCACTACAACATCTGCATATAAATTTGTGTGGATTGAGTTGCAGGAGGAATTTTAAAAACAAACAAAAATACAGAAGAAAATGCCCCCTTCTTGGTGGTAAATAACAATAAAATATATCTCTTCAGTCTACCCAGAATTTTTCTTTGCAATGGTATTTGTTTTATTTATAATTTCAGGCAGGTATTTAATTAATTATAATTTGAATAAATTCTTATGCAGCAAAATAGGTAATTCTGTTTCCTATAAAATGCCAACAAAAATAAACTTTGTGGAACACAAGCCAGAACTGAGTTTCATGGAACCTAAATAGTCTTGGATATGTTCAGAGGACGAGTGAATGCAGAAAGCCACATGTTGTTGTGGCTCCTGTCCCAGGAGGTCTTTTGCTTCAGGTCCTCTGCCCTTCAGGGATACGTGCTGTGCCTTTGCACAGAACTTACTAGCATGGCAACACGGCAAAGCTTCCAGCCCAGAGGCTGTGCAAAACCAGCTGTGAGATGGGGTAGAGCAAGCTCATGGCTGCTTGCCCCCAAACATGCACATGGAAGACCTAACCCTAAAATTTAGGTGGGAATTGCTTGGTGCCTAAGCAGTATCATGACAGATTTAAATTCAGATGCCTTTCAATGCAAAGTGAAGCACCTCAGAAGGAATAATTTGAACCATTCTTCCACATTAGCAGGTCTGAACTAACAGAGAAAAAACAGGTACCAATGTAAGCAGCTGAAAGAAAATTTCCATTCAACATCCATCATTAATCAAAAACCCATATGAAGGCTATGCATAAAGAATCTGAAAGAAAATAAGATGTTCAACAGACAGAAGACTGTCTCTCACAGAGCTAGCAGGAAAGCAGGGTACTTAATACTCTGTAGTGTTTGCTCAACACTGTAATGAAGATAGCATATGGTTACTGGAAATTTTCCAGGTTTTAAGACTGAGAAACGAGACCAGCTAAGTTTAAAAGTTGTGTGGAATGCTGATTTCTTGTTTTGTTTAAAATTTTCCCTGTTATGAATATCATTCACTCAAAGCATGAAGAAATTAATGTTTGGTTTTTTGTGTGTCACACAGAACCTGAAGCGAGTGGCAGAGACATGGATGGATGAGTTTGCAGAGTACATTTACCAGCGACGGCCTGAGTACAGACATCTCTCAACTGGTGACATCTCTGCCCAGAAGGAGCTGCGCAAGCACCTTAAGTGTAAAGATTTCAAGTGGTTCATGGCTGCAGTGGCTTGGGATGTCCCCAAATATTACCCTCCTGTGGAGCCTCCACCTGCTGCCTGGGGGGAGGTGAGGAATAGATCAAATTTAAATGAGTCTAACATTTTAGATTGTGGGAAATTGAAATTATTAAATCAGAGTAAACCTGATGGTAAGTACTGCTATTAAGGAAGTTCACAGTGGTTGAAACAATCCCTGAACTATCCATTAAAATGAGAAACTGTCATGTCTTAGAACTATCACTGTTGCTTTTGTAACTCATTACAAGTTTGTGTGTACAAGGTATACGATGTATGCACAATGAGGACAAGAATGAGGAAGAGAGTATGTAGCACTCGTTACTGCATGTCTCAAGAAGATTTTAGATTCAGAGAATGACCTTAGTAAAAAGGAGGTCTGAAGTCAATGCTTGGGGGTTTTTGCATATCTACTGGTATACCTCCTCCTGTCCTTACAAGGACAATTGTGTGCAGATGGAGTTAGGTTTGCTCACATGTGAAATGTGACAGGCAAGGCCTGGATACTTTCCTTTTAAAACTACTGATTTTGCTCAGCTGTTCTCTACATTCTGTAGGTGCTGTCATCACTGAGTACCAGTAGCAGACAAATACAATTTCTCCATTGATGGATGAGGGGAGGGAAAGAGAAGCCAGCATCTGAGAATCACTCCAGAGCAGGGTCTGAGAAAACAGCCAGCTGCAAATCTCCACCTGTGATCAAAGATGTTCTGCATTCAGACCTCTCTGAAGAGCAGATCTGTAGCAGACCTTGCTTTGACATTTTGTTTTGTGCAGAAGAAATGAGAACACAAGGAGTGCCAAGAAAGGAAATTACTTCCTTAGCTGCACTGAAAAATTGCTGTGGCCTTTGCCCCTAAGAACTACAGCAGCTTCACTCCATGGATAGGTGACGTGCAGAGGGCTTTTTCCTCTCAGTTCATGAAGATATATAAAGAAGGCTTCACTCTTCCAGTGTATTGTGCTTCTTTTTTAAAAACCATAGGAATATCTTTACTGTGAGTTCTAGCCTTCTCTGATTTTTTGGGAGATGTTCTTGGGTCTGTCAGAAAATTAACTTTCATATTTGAAACCAAAAGATGAAGTTGAAACTTTGACCAAAACATTTGGTAGGATCAGACATAAGTCTGCATATTCCCAGTGATCAAGGCTGGACCATAGACTTCTAAACATAGGTACCTGTACTATTCTCCAGAATTTCTTTTTAGAAAAACAAATTACCTCATATTGAGATTTTTAAAATAACTTTTTGTGGTACTAGCAATCCTTAATTCTAGTTATAAACTATCAGTTACAGATGTTCAAAAAAACTCCAATTTATATGTGTCTTACTGTTTGCTACTTCTTGGCAGTAATGAATTCCTTTGTTGTTAAAGTTTCTTCTTTTTGGTGCTGCTGCCCACACTTTATGAGATTAATGTGTACCGAGAGGTAAGGAATTTATCAGTAGAAGTCAGGCTGGATCAGATTGCTGTGACTGCTACTGTGATCTTCCTTCACCATCTTCCACATGTATACATGGGTGTCCTTGGAGGACTGGGATCAGGAGATGTGTAATTTCTCTGGCCAGCTGGACAATCAAGAGGGTCTAAGAGAAGGAGCTTGTGATTCAGGTATTCTTTCTTTTCACAGCAATATTAATACAATCTTTGCATAAACCCAAGTATTTTTAAAAGTAAATCGAAGATCATATCGATGGTGTGAAATCTGTGCCTTAAAAGCATTTACTAAGTTCTTAGGAAGGACATGAAGACCAATGATTTTCTTTTTTGTCTAAAACATACTTTCTCTAAAATAACAATAAGAGAACTTTCAGCCCTACTACTCGTTTTTCTTGAGACTGTCACATTCATGTGCAGTTTTAATTAATTTGTTGGCACTTGCTAGGACCTTGAAAAACCTTGAAGGTCAATGGCTGAGAGAAGCTGAAAGAGGGAAGCAGACTGTAACATTACTGCTTTGTAAGAATCACGCAGCTCTAGGAACCTTGCTGATTATATACACCAAAAGTCTGTGCCAACACTGACTGTCATTTAGTACCCTCTCTGCTTCCATTTGGAAATACTTTACATCTGCTTGCCTATGCCAGTCTGAGAAAGAGTAAACAATGAAGTACTCAGACAAGGTTGGCTCTAATATTTTGATATTTAGCTAGTAAAAGCATGTGGTATGAAAGCAGACATCTCATAAACAGCCTCTGCTCAACTCCTCTTTTTTTTTTGCTAACGCATTTATTTAAAATCTCTTACATTTCTTGACAAAATCTGTTTATGATGGAAAAGAAGGACATTTGGAAAACAAAAAGCAATCTTTTTTTACTACACTTGTCATGGCCTTATCTCTTATGTTTGTTTGTGCCTTTTGTCCTTGTAGCTAGCAGGGTGTACGTACCCTTGATAATCTGTCCTGCCTTGTAACATCTGAAATATGTGCAGTAGAGCAATGTAACAGCAGATCCAGACAGGTTAAGGTTAGTGAGACTGTCAGTTCTGTGTTTGAGTGAGGTAACTGTACTTTTTTCCACTGTGGAAAAGAAGAAAGTTTTCAATTAGGTTTTGTTCTTACTCTTTTGAATATATTGGGAAATCTGGTTCGAGTTGAAAACAGTAATATCCATCCCATGTTCTAAGACAGAATAATTTATTTGTAATGTGTATTTGAAGTCCTACTGCCTAAAACAATAGGTGTGAGTTGGACACCAGCTGTTTTCTTAGGAAATACTCATGATTCTACAGGCTGTGATCTAGCATGAATATATTGTGCAGCTATCACAGCTTCCAATATCTTTGAAAACACATTTTACAGTAAATCAATCATATAATATCAGATATCATCCTTTATTTTAGATTTCATGAGTTCTATAGTCAAGGTGGTGCAAAAAAAAAGTTGTTTTACTCAGTCAAAAGGGAATTATTTAAGCTTGGTTTCACTTGCTGTTACATGAACTTCAATAATTTAATGAGGAAGTGTCTCAGTCACTGCAGCAGAGCTAAGCTGCAGAACCTGAAAGTACTCCTTTCTCAGCCCCAAACTCATGGATTTTACGGAACCATTTTACAGCACTGACATGAAAATGTCGCACATAAAGTCAAGTGCACATTTGAAAAAAGATGAAAGCCTAAGAACTCACTAACTTCTCTTTTGGTTATTTTCCTTTTTTTAAAATGTGTCATCCTCATACCCTTAATGAGTCAATCTGAGCCCAGCAAGTGTCACACATCTGTTGTACAAAAGCGATATAACTCCACCCTGCACAGACCGAGTGCTGCACAGCTGGACTGTTCAAATTCTTTTATCAGGATCAATGTCACATTGAATAAGAGTCCTCTGTTTCTTCAGTGAGGTCTTTGGCAGTGCTTGACTTCTTTACCTTTGACTTTTTCTTTTTTATGGCTTACACAAAGGATAAATACTTCTAAAATTGCTGTGTTTCAGTTGACAGGAGAAGTGGCTCATTCTTCCATATTTGATCTGTAGATGTTGATGGCTCCAGGGTTATCTGAGAATGTAAACAGTGCACTGAAATTGGCTCTAAGTGCTGCTCAAACAAAAGAAAAGTAACATAAATGAATATTGCTAATGTCTTCTAAGAGTTAAAACCATTTTCATATTTAAGGCATTAAATCATGTGTAGGGAAAGCATTAAATAAACTGATATGTCCAAGGTGCTTCTGTTGTTGCTGTATCCCTAAGGATTGTCCTAGCACCATCTCCACAGCCATCGTTCACAGATGATCATGTTGAACATACAGTCGTCTTTAGGTTGCTACACTTTCCCTCTTTCTGCTTTTGGCACAGACAGTTTCATGTCATGATGAGCAAGTAGGGCAGCTCCCAGAACCCGTGGGAGTTTGCGTCTCCCACTCTGGCTCACCCTTCCCTGGTTCCATGAAGGCTGAAGTGTTCCTGGGTGACAGCATGGCTCCCGTGCAGGCAGGGCAAGGCTGCAGGAGCCAGGACATCACCCACTACCTCAACAGCAAGTCTTGCAGGAACTCATTTGCCTGGGAAAAGTTGTCAAGTTTTAGAATTATCTCAGAATATTGGTCAGTATAACTGCTGGGCCCTGGGAAGCTGTATTCCCTATGCTTCTACACCTCATCTGCTCTCTGTAAGGACTACAGTGCCCACAGTCCCAAAGCGAGTTAGGATGGCATTTCAGGAACTAAGCATGTGTAATGACTTACAGCTGGTGTCCTGTGTGCTTTTGCCAGAATTTGTTCAATTCTGAAACAGCCTTTAATATCGCCAGTAACCATCCTTGTCAGTCCATACACTGAAGTCCTTGGAAGCATGCTTTTCCTGTACACTTATCTGTGTGTACAGATGATGGCACTTAAGGTTGAGCAAATAAGTTTTGTATGTAGCAACTCAATGCCCTACCTGCATGGCTGATAAAATCTGTCTCCTGTTCATCCCTGGTCTTACAATTACACAAATATGAATGTTGGAAACGTGTTAGGATCACTAGCTATTTGTTTTCTAATTGTAATTCATAATCTCAGAAATCCTAAATCCATTATGCTGTGTGACTGGAGACAAGGCAGTTCAAATACATATTGCTGTATGAATGAGGTGGGGGGAAAAGCTCCTGTGTTTCTGCTTTCCTTCCTTTGTCCGTGGAAGCATCTTAGGGGATTTGCAGGCTGTGTGGTGCTGATGCTTGGCAGAACATTCCCCGTGGCTCTGGCATGATGGCTCAGTTCAGTTTCTAGCAACTGCCAAGGCCACACAGAAGCACCAGAGAACAAAAGCACAGACTTGACTGAAATGCCTTATTACAAAAAGAAAACAAAAAACAAACCATGACCCCTCTGCAGCTGAAAGGATGAAACAAAAAAAGGATGAGCTAACATGTAAGCTGCAAAAACACAGAGGAAAAACTAACTCAAGCAAACCTTTCAGGAGCAGAGAGAAGAGGGGAGGAAATAAAGAACGTGAGACTGATTCCAGCAGCGAAGGAACTAAATGTAGCTTCAGGTCAAGCCTTTTCCAAAAATGGACTGAACACATTTACTGCACAGTCCAAATGACAGAGACTGGGATGGAGCGATGCCATCGAGACAAAATTATGAAAGCCTTTTAATGCAATAAGCATTAATTGGACATGGAGCGTATTCGCTGTCATTTTACAATTCTGAATCGCATAACTATACCCAATTATTAATGGCAATTGTTAGCAGTTCCATTTTAATTAACTTGCATGCTGTAAGAACTGAACTGATGCATCACTTAATTTTCTGTTAGACCAGAAATCTTTATCTATACAATGGAAATTTAAGTGCATTGAGAAATGATTGAACATTCTCTAAAAAAAATTATACTTGGAGTAGGTATTTCACATGAAACTTTAAAAATATGACATTAAATTCTATTCCCCTCATTATTCTTTCCTGCCTCTTTTGCTGGGTGATATGAAAATGAAGATTGTTCAAAACTAATTGCCTTTCATCTTTTTTACTGTGGGGCTGCCCAGTGCTGGGTTTCTGTATCTGGTTGTGTGTATGAACAGCTAGTGTTTTACCTCATCTTTAGCAATTTTTATTGTATTGAAAAAAGAAAAAATATCCTAGGAATGGGCTGGTCCAAATTTTTTTTAAAATGCTTCTCTGAGCTCTGGTGAAGGATCAAAGGTTCCTGGAGGCAGTTGTTTGAACTGATGCTCCCCCATCTTTTGCCCAGTGTGCTCTTTTCTAAGCTAAACCGATGCACCTCCTGAAACCTTTCCCGAAGGTGACAGTTTTTACATTTTCTCACTGCCTGTTGCTTTCCCATCTGTGTAAATCTTTCTTGATCATGGTTAATAGACTCGATCCCACTCCTCCAGAATCAGAAAAAGAGCAGAGTAGCTCTGGAATGTGTCTTGCATGCGCAAGGATTTCCCCTTCTCGCAATGTTTTGTGCAATGCTGAGAAGTTTTCCATCTTTAGGATGTGTATGAGATATGCGATGTGGTGATGTGTACATTTGTCTGGCACATTCTGGCACCAGCAGTGACTTCTAAAGTATTTTTCATGAAAAAACACAAATGACTACTCAATTGTATCTCCATTCAGCATCTAGCTTTCTTTTAAAAAAGGATCAAGGTAGTGTCCAGAATGTCAAAATATGCCCTTGCTTTCTATATATTATACATAGAGAATTTGTGCATGTTTCCATGCACTTTGGTTACTCAATTTCTGTTTATCTTATTGAGAGGGTAAGTTTTTTTAAGAAATCCTTTGCATTATGGAAGTGTCTAAAGGATTTTTAACTAGCCCAGATAAGGTACTCGAGGAGAAATGTGCATGGATTTGCAGCATAAAGTTAGGATTTTGCTCTTTTTGGTGGCAGTGGGAAAATCTACTTTTCAACCCAACATTTCAAAGAAAATATACGTGTCAGCAGTAGTACATAATTGGTATGATAGTCACATATTAATTATTACTCAGTTGCTTCAGCCTCAAGAACCAGATTTTCCTTTTAAGAACAAGTTACACTGCAGTGTTTGCAGCAGGCATGCAGAAGGAACCTCCATGGGTAAGCATAAGTTTCAGTACAGATTTGTTAAGTACTTTTTAAAAGCCTAAGTTTCAGTGCAGATTTGTTAAGTACTTTTTAATTTTATGCACTTCGGGGAGTAATGAGTGACCTTATCTACAATGGCGTTATTGTGTCAGAGTAAGAGCATGGATTGGAACAGGGCATGCCTGAATTTTTAATGTATACTGACTGCTCCCATGCCTGGGAGAGACTCATATCGAAATCAGTTCCTTCTAGTACTGTTGATCTCTCTTGCTCTCATGGGATGGAAGAAGCACTCAGACAAGCTTTGAAATTCTCAGATTCTTTTTCTCTTAGGTTTGTTTTTTTTTTTTTTTTGCATGAAGATACTTCATAAGACCTACCTTTCATTTGTTAAGCACCATATTTCAAATTTTGCCTCTTCTGAAGATGCTCCTAAAAAGAGTAGTTCGTTCCAGGACATGGCTCTCTACCCTGTAAAAAGTAATTCCTACCAGTTTTATGTAACTGATGTTCAATCTCAAGTCCTTCAGAGCTTAAACTCCTAACCTCCTGACGCTGAAAGCTGTATTCTGCAGCCCAGTTTAATGGGAAATGTTGCTGCTTGGTTTTGCAGATTCGAAACGTGGCAGCCAACCTCTGTGTGGACAGCAAACACGGAGCCACGGGGACTGAGCTGAGGCTGGATATCTGTGTGAAGGATGGCTCAGAACGAACGTGGTCACATGAACAGGTATTTAATGGTGGAAAGAGAAAATCAGGGTAACACTGTTGCCTCTCTTTTCCAGTTTTTAAACATTTTTCTGAGGGGTTCTCCTTTTCTTAAGGTAAAAGAGAGTGTAGAAATAATTTGTGAATTATTACTGACCTTAATGGCTTTTACCAAGTACTCCTTAACATAACCTCAGAAATTCCAACAGCCACCTGGGCTGTCTTCATTTCCAAAAGGAATTGCAATGCCCAGAGAGCTTTTTGAGGCCCCATTCTCCCCCACTGAGTCATGAAAACATGTTGATTTTGGTTGAGTTACCTGAAAATACTTTAAAAACAGCACCAGGCCTTGTACAGCTCCAGTCATTGTCTGTTTTTATGCTTTCATCTCAATAAGCAGTTATATTTTAAACAAATATAAGGTATAAGTGAGATAAATGGCTAAAAGCGAGCAAAAAAGCATTTCAAAAGACAAGGAATTATAAAGACTAAAAAAAGCTTTTATTTAGGTTGGTTAGGTAGAAAAATATTAGTTCTCGGGAGTGTGGAGGAAAAGAGCTCTGATTCTTACTCATTGTGAGTGCCATAGGAAAGGGATCATGACTCACAGGCCATGGGTCTGGCCAATGTGAGCAAAGAGAATCCAGATGAAAAGTACAACCTAACCATTTATTAGCAAATTTAGTGAGCGTGTCTTTCACAGGAAAAGGTCCCAGATTAGTAAAAGATTCCTAATGCTGAGGAGAAAAATTGACCTGGCAGCCACACATGACACTTTGTAAAAACTTAAAAGCTCAGGAGAGAGGAGTTCTGAGGGGTATTTGAAGTGCTGAGGTCAAAAAATCATGCTCTGAGGATACTGAGAAATGCGAGAGGAGAGCTGCAAGTGCATGAAACCGAGAAGCTGAAGGATTATCTCAATTTAGCTAAGTGCCAACATGGCAGAAAAGGAAGTTGCTGAAAGAAGACTTCTTCAGATATCTACCAAAGATACTGCATGGGGATAGGGTGCCAAGGCTAGATAAATATAAATCTGTTTTGTTTCTGAATGACATACAGTAATTTAAGGAGTTAATTGAAGGAAGTTGTATGGTCCAGATTAGACCATCACAGCGTTCTCTGGCTTTAAAATCTGCAAAGCTCCAAACCCTCATCAAGAAGGGAGGGGAGAATGCTGAGGCTTCCAGAGAAGAGAAAGGAGGGGGAAAAGTCAGATGAAAAGGTGAGAGAAGAAAAAAAAAAAAAGTTAGCAGAGAAAAGGAAGATTTGAAATATCCTTTGAAAGAGTAAAGGCTTGAAAAAGGGGAAATGACACAAAGGGAGAAGGATGTTAGGAAGGAATCCATGTTTCAGCGTACTCCAGGGTGCTTCAACGTTTGGGATCAGACTGGATATAAAGGTCTTACTCTGTACGAAGGACACCGAGTGACTTCATTAGAACCAGCAGGTGAAGCTAGCACGAAGGAAGTTCAACCANTCCGGGGCCAGCAGCCGTTACGGCCATCGCCCCTCATGGCCAGCGCCCCTCAGGGCCAGCCGCCCTCGCCGCCAGCCCCCTTACGGCAGCGCCCCTCACTGCGAGCCGTCCCCGGGGCCAGCGCCCCTCAGGGCCAGCGCCCCTCAGGGCCAGCGCCCCTCAGGGCCAGCGCCCCTCAGGGCCAGCGCCCCNTGGGGAACGGCGCATAACCTCGCACTGCCGGAGAGCGTGGAAAACCTCCCGGGAAAAGCTCCCGGGAGCGCCTCCTCCCTGCGGCGCTGCGGCGGGCGGGCGGCAGGGGGCAGCGCGGCCCAGCGGNCTGCGCTGCTGTCCCACTCGTGTGTGGGGCGTCAAACCCCGGGCCAGCCTCACAGGGCTTCCTTCTTTATGTCGCGTGGAATTTGTAGCCTCCGTGGGTTCTGCGTACAGCGGTAGAAACTAGCAGTATTAATGAAAGTATCAAGTGTTTTGTTATCATATTTCGAATAGGATGGATTGACGCTGAGCTGGACTTGTAACTTCGGGTGTAAATTTACAGGGTTTTATTGCAGGCTATAGTAGCTTGACGTGACCAGTGCGACAGGTATCAGTGCTAGACAGAGATGATCCTTTGTGCTGCTTGTTTCATGTCATGTTACCAGGGCAGGAATTAAAAGCTGACAGTCTCAGCCACCATGCCAGGGGCGCAGCCCTTTAGCAGACCCCAGGAGAGGAAGATGACTTTCCACCTCAGGGCTATGCAAGCCCTACTGGGCAAACAGCAGTCAAAAGGTTTGTGGGGCGCTTGCAGGCTTTCTGGTAGACAGGGGATGGGTGAGAAGTGAGTTTGTGTCACTGTAGTTTCTGGAAACTTCCCCAAAATTAAGAACCAGAGGGGAAGAAAAGGGGCAGGAGGATATGCCATGACACTGCGTTCTTCTACCTCTGTCTTCCCAGAGCTAACTTTTGGCTTCAGGGAAGGCTGGGGCTCTGCTGGACTGATAACCAACAGCAAAGGAAAATGACAGGCATCACTGTCTCTTATCAAAAGTTCCCCAGCCTTGCCAGGTACCATCTCTAACATGGCTCAGCAAGTGCCCAGCTCTTTCTTCTCTGCTTGGAGGTATAGTTCAAGCCAGAGCCCAGCTCTGAAATACGGCATTTCATCTTTGGATGGGGGTACATGTTGTCCGCTCAAGTGTAATGGCACAGTCAAAGCACAGCGCCAGCTGACAGACCCCAGCCAGACAGCGAGTAATTGAGCAGTGTTGCCAGGCTGGAAAGCATTAATGGCATCAAAAGGTCCTTTGTCCTATAGACAGTCCCCGGCCAATGGCTCTATCAGGCAATCATTCTTCAGGCCCTGTGCCAATTATAAATGAAGCTGGAAAGCTCTATTTTCCCAGTTACTGCATGACAGGGCTCGGCTACATGAAAAGGCAAAGCATGAGGGCTGAGGGGCTGCTTGATTGCAAATGCAGAGGATGAGGCTGTGTTTTACAGGCTCTGGTATGAGAGAAGGCAGAGGAGGAGAATGAGCATCCACTGAGCCAGGACAGAGGCTTTCTTGGGTCCAGCAGGGAGCAGTGAACAGCAACCCCATGTGTTGTAGGTGAAGAATCAGCCTGCTGTTTGTTAATAATGTGTCTGGGAATTTCGTGCAGCCTTATTTCAAATCAACAGGCAGTCAGAAATGAAGTACAAAAAGGGTACAAAAAGGCTCAACCATTTCCTGTAAAATCTGACAGTTTGTTCCTAACAAAGGAACAACAAAATCCAAAGTGACAAGTGGTGGCAGAGCAGAACATTATATACTCTGGGCTCCAGCTAATGACATGTAGCATTGTTGGACATTATGCAGTGGAGAGAAAATATTTATATTGGCCAGATTCAGTGTTAATGAGAGGAAAATTGCCACTTAAAAGAGGAAAGCTTATAATTATGAGATTGGATAGACTGTACACCTTCATGTTGTGTCTGTATTTGCAAGATCTTAATATTAATTGGGCGTATAGAGAAGTATAACCTTTTTTCTGATTATTTTTCTTCTCTTCTCTCTCTTAGTCCTAAAACTGAGTTCCTGTCCCTAGCAAGGTTGGTTTTATAATAGTACCACTACGGAGAAGACATACTTGTTGATTTAAAAATAAAAGTGTTTTAAAAAACGGGAGGAATAAAGAAGGAGGAAAAAGAATCTAAGCTAGTCTAAACATTGAGATCTAGTCTTACAGAGATCCTGGTTTCCAGTGGAAGGGAATTAAAACCCCCTACTGTTACCATGTCTTGACTTGCAAACAGAAAACAGCCCTGGCAGTCTTCAGAAACCACAGAGGAGTGGAAAGAGCAAAGGGATAGTCTGGATCAGTATGATCTGATTTAAAGGCTGGCTTGAGCTCTTTCAGGTGTACCGATGCATTCAGTGGGGTAGTAGTCCTCGGGTCAAGGTCCAGAGAGCAGCAAGAATTGGTCCCTCAGCTCACCACTCATGCACAGAATGAGAAATTTGGCGAGCCACCCATTGGGAAAGATGAGGCTGGTCCTGAAATAGGATCTCTCTCTGCAGTAGTAGTAATGAGAGTAAGAATACCACAGAAGCCCTGTTCCACACCATTCCTCTAGGTATTTGTTATTCATCGCTTTGAACTCTAGGTTTATTATGTGTCTACAGAAAGGTAAAGGATAAGATGAAGAAAATGGCTTTTGTTGGCTTTTCGTTAAAGGAAAATTGTCTCAGGCTTCTCTTTTTCTAAAGAAACAGCAACGTAGTTCTTTTCTGTACCAAATCTTACTTCTGTCTTTGCTTGTGAAATATAAGTTTTTGTAGGGAGTCCATGATGATGCTTCAAAGAAACATGAAGAAAACTGGAAAAAGATTTAACCTTTCAAAAAGCAGAAATTGCTTTGAAAATGAGGTTAAAGCTGTCCACTGCATTTTCCTGCAGATAAATGTAAAATGCACTCTGGGAGATAGAAGGAATAAGCAGGACACAGAGACAGTTTAAGAACACACTCTAGGAAACCTATAATACAGATATAAGTAGGGAGTAACAGCAGCTAACAGAGAGAACAAGGGCTTACAACAACACACAGAACAAAAAAGGTAAATATTCAGATATATGCTTGTATTTGAGGGCTACAAGCCAAGAGGGACAGTAACACCTTTCAAGTGTGCTATTCAGAGGATAGTACAGCATTGAAGATGCAGTATTTTTAGAGGTGTTTCTTTTAGGAAGACCATGGAAAGAAGGTAACTATAGCAATGAAAAGGTTAAAACCTGGGAACCACTACAGAATTATTCAGGATCAGACCCACATGACATTAAGCTTCAATTTATAGCTGGTTCTGTCAGGAGATGTCCATACTGGAGGAGCAGGGTGCTAAAAAAGGGCCAAAAGGAACCTGAGATGAGGTGTTGGAGACAGTCTGAACTCAGTATGGGGAGCTGAACTCCGTATGGGGAGCTGCTTCTCTGGATAACGAGCCTGCATGCAGTTCCACGTGAACCATCTCAGCTGAACAGTTCCTACTAGCAAAG
Source organism: Melanocharis versteri (assembly GCA_013397845.1). NCBI lineage: Eukaryota > Metazoa > Chordata > Aves > Passeriformes > Melanocharitidae > Melanocharis > Melanocharis versteri. The sequence goes on from VZTG01004626.1 coordinate 1,929,907, forward strand.
TTTGCTCATTTAAAGAGAGCTTCACTTTCTCAGTGTTTTTTTTTTTTTTTTTCTATGGAAAATCAGAAGTCATGCAGAAAGCCACAGAATAGCACTCACTCAAAAAAAGAAAAAAAAAAAAGGAAGAAAAGAAAAGAACCTCACAGCTCTTGACAGAGCTTCTAGGTACTAATTTACAGCCTGCAACCTCTTTTCTGCAGGGATTGGTCCATGGAAAGGAAAGTGCACTCCACGTTTTTAAATTTGATGCTGTCAGACCTGTCACCTTCATTGGATGATTGAAAGACTGCAGTGTCACAGCATCACTTCAGACAGCTGGTGTCTAATTGAGAAGGATTCCTCTATTAGCTGTGACCCTCCATGACTCCTCTCAGGCATCACGAAAAAGGGCTTTGACAAGCTGTCTGTAGCTCACAGGTTTCACAGTAGAAAGATGAAGATCATTTAACATGTGTTGTTTGGGGAAAAAAGCCATTTGAGAGAGTGTCCCCTATAAACAGAAGGAAACTGCTCATTAAACACAGGAAAGAGGCTGTGATGGGAAGATCTCTCTTGTTCAGACCCAAATGAGAGCTAAAGGAACATCACTGGCTTTCTGAGTCCTAGGTCACTGAAATCCTAGTGCATACAGGTGCTGCTTTAACTGGGGTAACTAAAGGCTTTAATACAGCATATCCCCCTCTCCTCTCTGCAGTACTGTGTCACTACAGATTTTTTTCCTTCCCTGACATCGGGATTGTGCCTTCCTGGGGTATATTCCACATGGCCACTGATACACTTTAATTAAGGCAGTTGGCATCACTGAGTCATACACAGGCAGGACCTCATTTAACCAGCATCTGGGGTGTACGAAAAGGGAATCCTGCCTTAGCTTTATGTGTTATTTTAAACTTTTTTCACTAATAATATGTCATTGTATTGCCTGATTGTTTTCCTAGCTCTTCACTTTCGGTTGGAGAGAAGACATCCGCCCCGGGGAGCCACTTCACACCAGGAAGTTCTGCTTCGATGCCATCTCGCACAGTAGCCCTGTCACACTGTATGACTGTCACGGGATGAAGGGAAACCAGCACTGGAGCTATAGGAAGGTCAGAGTCACTGTGGGGCATCTCGGAGGCTCAGACCATTTTGAGCCTGTATTCAGTTTAGCACAGGCTTGTATTTTCCCATCAAAGAATTTCTGTTTTAAAATCCACCACATTGTATTCCAATTTAATTTTGTGGTAATCTCTCTAGAATATGTTCCTTTTGAGCATTCAGATATTTAGGTCAAATTTAAATGAAAATGGATCTGATCCAGCTCAGAGGGTGTCTGTATTGGATCTGTTCCCTGAAAGGTGTTTTACCATTCTGGCGCTTCAAGATGCTTGTCTCATTTTAACAGAGGCACTGTTGGAAATATTTTCATCCAGTGTGACAGCAGCAAGACATGCTGCTCATGAGTTAAATGTTATTACTTTACTACATTTTAAAGGTTGTAAGTGGCAGGAAAGTCACCCTCAAAAAACCAAACCAAACAAAAAAGACCCAACAAAAACAAAACAAACAAAAAAACCCCAAAAACAAACAAACAAACAACCCAACATTAAAAGCACTGCTGTAAGCCCAAAGGAGGCAGGAGTTTATAAACTAAAGATAAGCAGCTTAGACACTACTTTGATCTGCTGAATCTCAGCCTTTTTTTATAAATCACTGGAAACAGGAGGTCAAGCTAGAAACTGTCAGAGCTTCAGTTACGGTAAAAAGTCCTGGTAATGCTACTGATTTGTTATTGTTGTTGTTGTTGTTATTAGGGTTTTTAAATGGTTTATCAGCAAGTGGCCTTGATTAAAGATTTCACTAATAACTTCTGTATTCCATTCAGGATAAGGATTTCTTTGAAGCACTGAGCATTTCTCTCACACATGCTTCAGTTTTCTTTGACCATTGTGCCTTGCCCTTCACCTTGCTTAAGCCAAAGTACCAGGAATTGGTCTTTGCCAGATAAACCTCAGTACTGTTTTCTAGTTTGAAAATATATATAGTAGAAAACTAATTCAGAACCATTAAAAATAGGTTTCTCCTGATGCTTTTTTCTGAGTGCTTGCATATTAGATTGTGCTTTTTTAACTTATTTATGTTGCAAATAGAGGTCCACCATAAAATTTTTCAGAAATGTAATCCCTTTGAAACTGAGGCATTACCTGTAAGAGAGTTAGAATGTGTGGGGCAGATATTTAGAGGATATAAATTGTGGTGGTTGTATTGCTGTCTATCTGACTTTACAATGCCATAATAATCCCTTCTTGCTTCAAAACCCTTCCGATTTATCTTTTTGCCTGCTCAAGCTGCAAATCAAAAAGCTTTCATACCTTTAGCACTTCACAGTTGCTTAATATAGCCGGTTCGTAAGACAAAATGCAGGTCTGGAGCTACCCTCTGTAATGCTCATCACCTTTGATGAGGACAGAATATAGCAGGTACCAAAAAAAAAAAGACATTTGGAAAAAATACACAGTGTAAGCTTTATTAAATTCTCTGCACAGCTTCATATTTAATTTCCAGAAGGCTGACAGGGTTCATATAAAAATTCTCAATGCAAGACAGGCATTTCCATCTCAGCAAGAAACACCACAAAGTTTTGTTATGACAGAAGTACTGACACGTTCTTAACTGTAATCCCAACCTGATAGCAAGCTGGTCAATTTGCATAAACCTTCAAGTTAAGAAACTGCATTGGAATAATAGAACTATATATGCATGGTTTTCTTTAAGCTTAGTTTTAGTTTGATACACAGTAAGTATTTTTTAATGTTTCCTACAGTCTGTTTCCTCAGAAAGAAGGCATATTTATATTAGAGATTTCTGGTAGTACAGCTATACCTCCAAAAACCTTATTTATGATATAATCCTTTTCCAGCTTTGAAAACATCTTGGCAATAGAACTTCTAGAGTTTTCCCCCCTACAAAACAAAAACTGATCTGTACTAGAGCCCTTTACCTAGGGAATGGTATGCTACTGAATCTGCACCCTAAATAAATAAGAATAATAATGTGGTTAAGAAAGAAGTGTTTCCTTTAAAAAAGCAGAGAGCAGGTCAGCCACTCTCTTCTGTTCTCTGTACCACTTATAGACACTGTAGCTTCCTAATGGTCATGTATCCATCCTGGCAAAAATTCTTCTCATGCTTTAGGAGAAATGACCTTGCTTGTCGATGTCTTATAAGATGTCTAATATTCAGGATTTCTCACCATGCTGTCACATTATGTCTATAAAACTAGAAGATAAGAGGTTTTTATTCATTTAAAGATGAGTCTTTTCTCATGATCATTTGGATCCTTGAGCCCCTGATAAAAAGTTACAGCTGTTAAGTGATTTCAGAGTGCTGCAAATGCAATTTGAAGCCAGGCACTATTTTCAGATTCCATATTCTTATAGCACAGAAATCCTAACAACCCGGTTTTGGATCCTGGCGAATAAAAACAGCTTAAATTTTTTAGTGGCAAGTAGAATACATTAATATTTTATTTTGGGTAAGGAGTGCTCTTCTGGAAGAAATTTACAGCCTATCCCCATTACATGCACTTTGCTTCTCATTGCAGTGCAGTCTCAGAGCGTGCAAACCACATTCTTTTCAGATGAATGAAGCCAAAACTACCACTAATAAACATGTGTCAAAAAACTGTTCTTATTCCCATACTGCTTAAACTACATCTGGGCAGCCATTTGAAAGTCTACTAAGTCTGCGATATTAAGTAATCAATTTTCTTAGGACCAATCTGAAATACTGGTCTACAGCCAAGTACACCTTTGAGAAAACCCTGTTAGAAGTAACAGAGCAGAATAAATCCAAGCAGTACTGCAAACATTGCTGTGGGTTGTAAGTAGAAGAATGTGAATGTGATGCCAGGACAAAAGATACTGGCACCATATTGGAGCAATGTAAGATATTAGATAGATAAATGTAAATAACCTGTAATTATTAGATATTTGGGAGAATGGCTTTAGCTTCCCAAGTTAAAGCCATTTCTTAGACTCTATTTGATATTCCTAAGCATGCCAGAGCCAATGATAAGCAGTGCCTACAAATTTCTGTTCCTCATAGTGAAGGAATACGCCTCTGGTTTTCAGTGTAGTACCATTCTGGGCTGACAGGTAGTGCACTGATTCTGATAAAGTATGATTCAGTTTATGTGCCACAGGCCCACTACTGCTGTTTGTAGAGCAGAAGTATCCAAGAGGGGGCTGATTTAGTATGTCTTTAAAAAGAAACAATTGTGCAAAATCAGTTTTATTATATGGTAATTCTACCCTGAGCCTAGTGATTATGGTAGATGCTAGACTGACTGCATCAAAAACTGTGCCCAGAAGACAGGGGTTTGCTCATAGTCTTCTGACAGCTTCAGGGACACACTGTAAGAGTCAGTTCACTCGTCACATGGGAGGTGTGCAGATTATTCCCTCAGACAGCCAAAGACATGGCATTGTGATAGTGTCATATGGACATCAGTCCTGCTGAAACTGCACTGGAGCTACCAACTAATTTCAGATAAACTACCACAGCCACCAGCTGATAATGACTTCCAGTTGCTCTTGACATTGGCCATAGTTATAGCAGTGACCTGTAAGAAATGAAAGGCTCTGTGTGTCATTACCAACCCCCCTGAACTGTCGAGACCAATTATCTTATGGAGGAGTTTCTCCTTCTGCAAATAATCTTCAGGCTTGCTTTCATGCAGAAGGAAAAAAAATTACTCTGCTGTTTTCAGATGTTAGAAATGTCTCCACAAGAGAGCTTGTGGTTTCTCAATATTGGTGTAAAGAGGAATTTATGTATTTCTCTTGTGAAGTTCTTCTCTGGCATGCATGCAACTGTTACCCCTTGAAGTCCTGAGCCTGTTTCCATTGAAATCCATGAGACCACCAGGCTTTGACCTTAAATCAGCATAAGCTTGAAATGATCAATTAATAGGCCTTTATATATAGCTCGGTCAGCCAGAAGTGGTAACTTTTCAGTGTTAACTCTGTCCCTATTCTTAAAAGACACTTTTCTTTCCTAAAAAGCAGGCTCTCTAAATAAAAGCACCAATAATGCTTCACTCAAAAATTGCCTGCCTGTGTTATTTCTGTAAGAAAGACTGCCAGCTTTCTGGGAAGGCTGGAGTGTTTTTCGTAGCAAGCTTTTTGTGCCGAAACCGTTTCCTTTCTTCTTGTACCAGCTATCTTATTAAAGCTTCTAGTATTCTAACTTTGGCTTTGTAATAGCTTGGCTGGCCCTCATGCCCAGCTATACTGCAAGGAAAACCATATGCCCCCTTCCTTCGAGGTCCCACGTCAGGCAGGGTGACCATGGCACAGTCACTATGTCCTGATTTTGGGCAGTGCCACTCCATCAAGCTCTTTTTAGGAGAGGAGGAGCTGGCAAGGTGCAGGTGAGTGCCTGCACCACCCCATAGGGTGCCTGGCAGTTCTCGCAGGCCCACCTCCTCCTAGCAGGGACACAATAGCCCTTTGTACTCAGTACAGTTACCCCCTTCTTGCAAGCTGAAGTATCCTTCCTGCTCTCCTTGTAGAGCACAAGGAAAAGGCGTCTACTAATTTGGTTTTGTCCAGTCAGCTTTGATGGCATCCCTCTGAATTTCAGTCTGGTGTGGGAGGGTGTGTATTCATCCACTGGTTTTGGGGAAAGGCCGGTGCTGAAGGTAAAACACAGTGTGAAAGGCAGATGTAACACCATCCCCCTCAGCCAGAGCACAAGGTACTTTTGACTTTGTTCTTTATTGCATGTATTAATTTTGAAAAAAGGCATTGTACCTTACCGTTTTTTCACAAACCACGAATCAATGAGTTTAATCTTTCCTAAAGTAAAAAAAGAAAAAAAAAACTTAATTTTTCAAAGTGGTTTTAAATAGCAGCTGTTCCTGTTTGTTTTCTTTTTTTTTTTTTAATGTGGGGTATTTTTAGTTAAAGAGAAGTTCCTATGATTGTTGCTCAGCACCCAGAGTATTTGTGTGAGTTTTTAATCAATTGCAATTTGACAAGTAGGGTTTTTTTCCCCTCTCGTAAACTGGGCAAGCAGGGACATCCTGGATTAGTATTAAAATACTGGCAGGGCATCATCAGCGTGGAGGGGAAAAGCCTGAATGTGGCTTACCAAGAGTAATCTGAAATTTATTTCAACAGATGCAGTATAGTCCCTGGAAACTTTCAAACCGTCTAATGACTCCCACATCTGTCTTTCTCAAAACACTTGCCTACATGAACGTAGTATATTGAAACTACCCAACTCACACATACCAGCTGCTCAACTGAGTAGTTTCTGCTTTAACAAAGATTCCAAGTCAGGTTACTTAATATTCTCTCCAGTGTTGTGAAGTAAAATTAATAAAACTAATCATCGTAAATATGCTTTTTAAAGCAACTTAATCTATGCTTACCCTCCCAAAATCTCCATATGGAGCTAAAACAGTGTTAGGATTTCCATCTTATTAGGAGAGAGAGCGTATTTCAGTGGCTTGTCTTAGTGAGGCCACAGGCAGAGTCTGCATTGAATGGGATGAGAACATCAATCCTGTGTCCATCTGTCCACCACTTCAGTTAATAATTCATTTTTAACATCTTCGATAAGAAAAACAACACTGTCAATAACAAGACTTCTCTAAAAATAACCCAAACAAATCCATTTTTCAGGTTCAGACATTTAAATGGGGCCCAGGCAAATACATGGTATGCAAAGATATTAAAAGACATTCTATTTTTTCATTATATTACATGGTTGTTAGTCAAAGACCAGATGATGTCTCCGTCTTTCTTGAATCCCCATTTTCATAAAGGATAATAGCCCAAGGGAAGAAAATACTCTGTTCTCTACAGCTTTCTAATAATAGCTGTAGTTATTACACAGGGTTAGTGCACAGAGACCACAAAATCATTTTGAACAGGGCTGTGTTAATCCATGTTCTGTAAAATTAGAACACTTCCAATGATTTGGCATTTGCTACTTAATTCTATTTTTTTTTTTCATTCCTATAGGACAAAACTTTGTTCCATCCGGTAAGCAGCAGCTGCATAGATTGCAACCCAGCTGAGAAGAAGATTTTCATGAACAGATGTGATCCTTTATCTGAAACTCAACAGTGGATTTTTGAACATATTAATATGACTGTTTTAGAAAAATTTAACAGCAAGGCCAGTTCTTAGAAGGAGAAAAAAATAAGAAAAAATGAAAACACCTATTTACATACAGACTGCAGACTACATTTTTGCCAGCATCTGGGTCAAAGGAGTCAGGAATTAAATTTCCTAGATCCAGGAAATCTGTTCTGAGGATTAAGAAAATGCCACAGCAAGAGCCAGCAGGCTGTCCTTGTGGATATACAGTATCTGGAGGACTTGGCCGAGAGCCTCACCGGATGCTGCTGAGAACTTCAGGCTGAAAATTCCCTTGCTGGTCAAGGGAACAACTTTGTTTAAAAACTGTTTAAAAGTACTCCAAGTTAATAAAGTAAAACAAAACTCTAGAGTTTCTCAGGTCAAATCCTGCTGTAGTGAGTAGCTCAGAACAGATGCTATAATTTGGGATGGGTTTATGGTGTGCATGACGCCTACAGGAACCTGAAGAAATCCCAGGTTTTAGAATTAAACATGCTGGTAGAAGAATTATGATGTCCCAGCACTCCCTAGACAAGATATATGCTCTGTTGACATCCTCTTAATAAAAAGTTGGGTTAAGCAGGTTTAACCCTCAGAACTGCTGCAATTAATTTTAAATACCTCCCTTTTACATTCCATTCATTACCAAAATAGGAATGGTAGAAATCTTAGGGTCTAGAATTACACTGTAGTGAAGCATGAAATAAACTGTATGGTTTTGCCCTCACATTTTCCCCCTTCAGGAAAAATAAAGCAAAGCAATCAAATTTCTATATATGATATATTTAGCAATTGTGATTCAAATCCCATTGTCACACAAGGTGAGATTTTTTTCAGTGACAAATATAACAGCAGCAGCTGCAGCATAATGGAAGGCTTGTGGACTAGCTGTCTTTTCTAAAGGTAGAATCCTTACCAACATATAAATTAAATTGAAAATAGGCTGGGGAAAAAAAATCAGGAGAGTGGGAAATAATTGCATACTGCACGCTGAACTAGGTTAGTCAAATTAATACTGGTATGCTGCCATCATCTAAAAGCGTGATAACTCCCTGCAGTGCAGCTTAAAAGATCTTACAGTGCTCTTGACACATGGGAGTGGAGAGAAAAATTGACAGGAAATCAGTTGGGTGTTTTTGGCGTTTTTGAAATCTGTGATGGAAATCATGTGAACTTTCCAGAGTGAGCAAGTGAATGCTATTGTAGATGTCATGAGGGACGAAACAAGAAGTGCAAGCAAGTCACACATTACAATATTTTGGTACTTTAGGCACAGGTACCATTCAGGGTAACACAGGCTTCCATCACACTGGTAATCATGATGGGTCTCTCAGACCCATCAAGCTGTTGGAGAGAGAGGCCTCTAAAATGTCTTAAGGAGGGTTTCTCTGGTTCTTCTCAGTTCATACGGATGTTTGGAACGTGAATGATAACTGAGATTGTTCAAGGTAAGAGTGACTATAAATTCATATCACATAAATACATGGCTTTTGCTGGAAAGATGAATTCACAGCTGGAAGTACTATAAATGCAGATAGATCACATCCTCAGCGCTGTAACTCCTTTCAGGTTCCAAAAATAACATTTGTAATTAAGTTGCTTATTTTGATTGCTGGTGAGGTGGCTGACTAACCAAAATACGGATGTGCAATCTACCCTGTTTTAAGGGAGTGGAGTGACTGTGTTTTGTTTATTTCTCCTTAAGCTCTGTTTATGCACAAAGAGCTCTGATTGCATCCAGAGGATGGTTCTAGTACCAGTGTGCTATTTTATGGCAGCATCTTGTAGTTGCAGGTCATATGAAAGTTTTAGGAGGGGAATGAGGTCCTGTAGCATTCAGGATGCATGCATTTGGGAAATAGTGAAATTTCCAGTATATTGAGCAATTGCTGCAAGTTATTGAAAAGATCTTTCAAATAATTTAAAGGGATGTGTCCATAGGGTTGTCATTTTATCATTTTAAAATAAGTGAGCTTGTTTAGGTGTTGTTTAATTTGAAGATATGGTGTGCTCGGAAACAGGAGCAGTAAGGTTACAGTATGAGGATACTTTGGGTTTGTTTAGCTGTCAGTACTCAGAACCAGCCTAGTCACTGCAAACTGCCAGCTTTCCCAGATGGGGTGCTCACAGCATCATTTATTTGCAGCCTGAACATGAGGAAAGAGGGTTTGGGAAAAGAAGAAAATGGCTGCCTCAAATATAAATGCAGCCCTCGAGCTGCTGATTGTAACTGGCCCGAAACTGTCAGTCCTGGAAGCAACACTGTATGCCCAAAATAGAGAGGCAAAGGAGGATTGCTAAACCAGAACAGATTGGTAGGGTTATATCGTTCAGTGTCTTACTGCATCTCAGTGGTCTGATTTTGAGATGTCTGATGGGAACTAGGCTGCTGTTAGGGCAAAGAAATTCTGTGCCTTTTACAGCCCTTGTTGAGTCATATTGCACAGCACCTGGTACTGCCAAAGGAAGCCTTCCACTTACTTGTAGCTGATCACAAATTGTAAACTCTATCAGTCCTCGTCAGAAAGCAATCCATATGACTAATAGTCAGATGTTGTGGTGAAAGAGAACAGTCCTTGCCCAGGACTCCTTCAACAAAAGTTTTATTAATAATAAATGATCATGTCTGCCTTTCAGTTAAAGTCTGTCTTGGGTGTTCTCCAAAGGTTTCCACTGGTAAGAGTCTTTCATTACTAATTTATCATTCAGAATTTCTTTAGTTCTTCCTGCAACCATATCTTTTCTTTCCAATAAACTTCTGAATGATTTGATAGGTTGAAGAGATGTATCTTCCTCTCATATTTCTCCAGGAGCATTTAACTCTAACACATGTTTTTTCAAAAGACTATGAAATTTCTTCACAGATTTTTTTTTTTAATACCAGGTAGTTCTGAATATATTTTAAACATATTTTAAACATGGTGCACAGGTGGCATTAACTGATGTGGGCTTATCGTTTCAGTGGAGCTATACTGATTTCCCCATCTAATGACGTGCTTTGGTTTTTTTCAATTGATTATTTTATGGCTTTAATCAAGATGTCTGAAAAGAAGATCTTTGTATCTCTAAGAGTTCATCAGCATCTACCGTAAATGTTTTCCATTTAAGCTTTGCTGACCTTTTTTTTTTGGGGGGGCCAGCAACCTACTACAACTGGAGAGAGCAACTGGAAAAACTGAAATAAACTCCAAGTGCAACTGAAACTCTAAAACAACACATATTTCCCTGCATATATTCCAGAACCTAAACTAAACAGGCCTTGGGGGACAGGGCTCAGAGGAGAGAGGAGGAGCTGGGAAACAAAGCCTTTCATGTGTGGGAGAGCAGCCTTGTTGCAGAGACATGACAAGACTTTTCATTGGCCACAGTCATATTTCAGAAAAATGGGATTGCTTTAGAACAAATGTTTCTGCAATAGGATGGATATTTTAGTGATATAATGCATTATTCCTGAGTGTGATCCGTTTATGAATAAATGGTCTCTAGCTGCTGAACTAAGTCTGCCTCATGATAAAGATAGGCTAAGCTTGAAAGGAATCTGACAAGCACTTAACAACCTTTGATTACTGGCAATTTACCAGGCATCAATGTCTCCAGTGACCTTAGTGAAATCTTATGCCACAGAGGATCGTAGCAGAAACATGTATAAATAGCTTGACCAAATTGATTAGATCGGTTGCACTTCTGCAGGAGTGGATGTTACGTTTGTTTAAAAAAAAAGTCATAATCACAATTCATTTGCGTTTTTACTGATAACTTCTGCAAGGGACTGAGTGAGGGGGACCCTTTTGGCCTACCTGGATGGATTGGGGATGGAGCATTTTAGGAAAGCAGTACTGGGAAGCTTTCAGTGTGTCTGACACCAGGGGTGCATCCATTTGCTATTTAAAGAGCATCTGTAATGCTGATAACCCAGTGCATTTCAAAAGAACACAGCACGTATGTTAAAAAAAGGAATATCATAATGGTTTTAGTTTTCTTTTTTAATCCATCAAGGTTGTTAGGGAAATAATTTCAAAGCCCTTGAAAACAAAACAAGCTGATCAGAAGTAACTTTTTTTATAGCTGGTATTAGTGTTATAATGTTAATTTATTCCTTTGTTTAACCCCCTTCCAAATCTGTTCCGTATCATCTTAGAAAGAGCACGAGGGTCCAAGAGTGCTTTTACATAACATTTTCAGGATCTTACCCTGTCTGAAAGTTTTGAAAAGCCTTTAAAAATTAGGAAATATAAACCAAAAGGTAACAAAAAAACCCAAAGGAAAATACCTATTATGTCTAGTGTGCCAAGAGATTTTGCTAAACTTGTGCAAAAATAGTATGTTTTGACTGGAAACTTTTAGGTGAATAAGTAACAGAGTTATTAAATTTTTAGTGTGTAGTACTTTCTATTTAAGATTTTAAATTTTTTTAAAAAATTAGTGAATTTCTGTGGTTAGTTGCTGACAGTTTGGTTTGTTGTTTTTTTTTAACCACGTGTAATACATAAATCTGTTCTTAGGTCTCCTGAAATATTTCTCTCCTCATACTTCCTTGTTACAATTCTGAATGCACTGGATTTAAGACAATCCGAGCATATGATAAAATCTCTAAAAGGTAAGAAACATATGTAAAAACAAATAATGAGAAACTTTAGCTAGAGCTGTTCGGAGAAATGCATCACATTTCCAAAGCTTCAACAGCATTCAGAAAATACATTTGCTCTGTGCAGTGGTTTTCTGTTCTTTCAGTGTATCATTAATATCAGTGGCACTACTCCTGGGGCAGGACTTCTGAAACGCGTGTTACTAGCATTTGTACAGCATGGTGCCAGAGGGAAAAAATCTAGGAAGAGGATCAGAAAAAATTGCATTCAAACATTGCAATCTGGTATGCCTTAAGGTCTTCCTTGTTTATAAGGTTCCTGTTATCTTAGTATTTTTTTCTTTTTCACAGGACCTGGCAGTGCAATAGGTGCTTCAGAGGCCCTTATGAAAACAATGCAGATGACAGGGGAACAAAGAGGGTGTGGGTTAAAACAATAATAATTTGTGGTTACCTAAAGATGTGTTTACCACAGCACTGTCCAGCAGGTTAGTTATACACAAAGAGAAGTTTGTATATTTTGTGCGGCCACTTTGGTAGATGCCCAGCTTCACGGAATAGATGAATGAGAAGGAGCCTTGCAAAGTGAGCCAGCAGAAAAGCTTGTACTCGGTTAAAGATATAGAAAAACTCGGAATTATCCATTTTAGAGAGGCAGATGAATAAGACATTGAGATAGATATCATGGACAGTATACGGAATATGAGGGGAGCTGCAGTAAGGCAAGTCTGCACTGGTGAGTGGTACTGTCTTAAAGATACTAAGACATAGGAAAAGAAAACTCAGCCCTCATTAGCTTTAGTCCTCATTAATCTTAGCAGGATCCCTAATGCTGTCAAAGTATTAGTTTATTTAATTAAGTTAATCCTTGATCTCCCCACTAAATGACTCAACCTGGAAGGAACCACAGTCCAAGCAAATTTCTGTTGATCACTCTGGAGCATCTAACCAGCAAAAGATATCATTAGGCACAGTTTAGTCAAAAACCCCAACTGGCACCAGAACTAAAACAATATTATCAGCCCAAAAGATCTGTAGGCCTCTGGCATCCCTCTGTGAAAAAAGATTTCACTTGCCTAAAGGAGTGATTGATGATAATGATCCTAGATTAAGAAGATCAAGAATTGTGAGCTTTCAAGGAGGTGAAAGGCCAAATGGTCAGATTAGGAGTTGGCAGTCTAATTGAGAGAGGAAGGAGGAAATAGGTGGTAAAAGGGAAAAAGTAGGAATCGGGTTTAATTCTGTATATGAAAGAAGTATGACCTACAAGGGTCAGCCACTGATAATTTTGGATACCTCTTCATAGCAGGGCTTGCGTGTTTATTTCCATCACAAATATTCAGAAACTGGGAGGCAACCAAATCTTTTTGTGAGGACATAAATTTAGAATAATGAGAACTGCCTAATCTGGAATGTATTGATTGTGAAATAAATGATCACAACAGAGAAAAGCTTTGCTGGACCCCAAGCGTGTTCTGAGTTTTCCACCAAAAGTATGTGTGTGTATTCCTGAGGTTACTCTTTGGATAGTATGTAGAAGCAGAACATTATGGTCCACTGTTTTACCTCAGTTTAATATTTCTCTCTGTCTCAGGCTTTTTTGAAAGAAGAAGTGTGTTTAGCTAAATTTTCCTAGGAAATGTCAACTTGGATCAGTGTGAAGTAGCTCTGCCTACTCCCTTTGCAGATCAAGATAACAAGTGTTTCTCTTCGGACATTGCATACAGCTCTTAAAAAAAAGGAACATTGTTGCTCTGCCTTCATGGCTCCTTGTAGCATTCACCTCTTTTATGCATGTCAGTTATTTTATGGATTTTTTTCCCTGTTCGGTGTTTCTTCCCTTCTGCTGACTCCTTATCTACCAGATTCTGCCAGAATCCTGGTCCTCTTTCTTCCCACCTTTCTGCTCTGTGCCAAACATGTTTCTGCTGTTGCAGATCCCTTCCTTCAAGATAAGAGCGACTAAAGCTGCTTTGATCTTAAGTTGGCAGAGCCACAAGCCCTTCTGCCTCGGGGTACCTGGCTTGTTCTAGCAGAGGGATGGGGAGGAGAAAGGCACCTGAGCAGAAGGGAGAAGTTCTGTCCTTATGGGCCAGTCTCACTGCACATTTGTCCATGGAAGAGTTATAGCTCATAGCACAGGCAGACAAACATCTTTGAGGGGAAAAAAAATGCATTGGTGATCTACTTTCTCATCCATTTTCAAAATTCAGTGCTGCCCAGAGAGGGCAGTATGTAAGAACAGGAAGCATCTTATTCAGTGGATATACTTTGTACAAATGTTTAGAAGCAGCTGAACTTCTTCTTGACTTCATGTTTTTAACTTTTGATTATCCATATTGAGCTAACATAGATACAAGAAACTGAGTAGAATTATTTGAAAAAGTGGTTTGTATAAGCCACCAAGGGGTTATAACAACTTTAACTGAAGGCATTATTCTAAATCTGAAGTGGATGTGTAATCTGTGATGAGTGCAGGTTAACCTCTAGTCAAGCTGCAAAGAGTCAGAAGGGCTTTATTTACAAAAAGAGAGAGATTTTCCAATGTGCAGCAGCCTTTTTCTTACAGACGTACAGGGCTCTAGTTTATTCCCCAGCATGTCAGCAAAATCAGTATCTATAACGATTCCCATTATCAAAGGAACATTTGCAGAGATGACAGTAAAACATCACCTTTTCCTTCCTACTAAAAGAGAATCCTTTCACTGGTTTCCTGTATGTCTTTATGCCCCTCCAGAGTCATTTATTTGCAACCACAACATATGGATAAAAGTTATACCCTGTCCCTTCACTAAACAAGTTCCTAGGAAACCAGAGTACCAGTGTAAAGGTTGTACAAATGCACTGTCCAAAGGATTGACAGCCAAGGAACAGGGATTTCATACAGAAGAAAAATAAGACTCCCTAAATGGACATCATCTGGCCATCTGCACTCCCAGCCCAGAAAGCCAGTCGTGTCCTGGGCTGCATCCAAAGCAGCGTGGCCAGCAGGGCGAAGGAGGGGATTCTGCCCCTCTGCTCTGCCCTGGTGAGACCCCACCTGGAACCCTGCATCCGGCTCTGGGTCCCCAGCACAGGAAGGACATGGACCTGTTAGAGCAAGTGCAGACCAGGGTCACCAAGTTAATTAGAGGGATGGAACACCTCTCCTGTGAGGAAAGGCTGAGAGAATTAGGATTGTCCAGCCTGGAAAAGAGAAGGCTAAATTTTTTACTGTGAGGATCGTGAGGTACTGGAATCAGCTGGCCAGAGAAGTTGCGGATGCCCCATCCCTGGAAGTGTTGAAGGCCAGATTGGATGGGGCTTTGAACAGTCTGGTCTAATGGAAGGTGTCCCTGTCCACAGCAGGGAAGTTGGAATGAGATGATCTTTGAGGTTCCTTCCAACCCAAACCACTCTATGATTCTATGATTCCGATTTTAAAGTTTGTTTTCCTTTATTCCTGTTATATCAGGCTCCAAATTGCAGCTACTGGTCTACATCAAAACATATCATGATAATCTACACATGGAAGGATAAAGATGCATCAGAGACCTCTGCTGCCAGTTTTTCACACAAATCTGCAGCATGGCTACATAAACCTGTTCTTTGGGGTTGGAGATTGTTCTGCACAGTTGTTATCCTTGCAAGGGGTACATTCCTGCCAACTTTGGCCTGACCTGTAGTTTTCCACCTCAAACTCTGTTGGTTGAAGTAGCGTGATATTGCCCAGCTCTCCAGGTAATGTGGTTCATTGCGTATCTCTCAACACCTCACAGCAGTCCAGTCCACACACACAGACACACACAGTTAACAAGTGCTAGGTAGCAAAATAGAAATATGTGGTCCCTTCTGAGCCTCTGAGATGCTTCTACTTACCAACTAGTCTTTCTGATGGTCAGAGTGTTTTCCAGGCATCTCTGTGAATAAACACACTTTCCTGCAGGTATCCTGCAAAATATCCATTTCTCTCACTTTTCTGAGAGTCTGGAATTACAGCCTTCACTTGCTGTTAAACAACGTTCAGGACAAAACATTTCCTGGCAATTCAACTATTATAAACTATATCTAAAGGGCCAAGAAGAACTGGAGACAACTTTGTGTAACCCCTGTCCAATGTCCCAGTAGGCAAGACAGCCAGTAATGAGCTGGGCTGATAGGCAGCTAGTAGAGATCAATCAACAAGTAAGATGGAGTTGTCTAATTTTCTGTGAAACAAGGTCAAATTGTTTGGTTATTGTGATTTAGGAAATATAGCTCTCTAAAAAAAATGGGGAAAATATTTTCAGGTGTGTGCATTTGAAGTATTATACAATAGGCTACAATTAGTAATATATACATTATAATAAGTAAAATGAAAACATACACTTCTGTGCTGACTAGTCTGAGATAGTTGGTTTAGGTGTTATTAAACAACAGCTGTAGAAACTGACCAACTTACTGATGCATTAAAATAATGTTTTCCAGACATGCTTAAAAGATTTACGGAGAGCACATGCCTGTAAATTTCTGGACTGTAATTAAGAAGCTGAACTATGGAATAAAAATTGTACACCTGTCCTATTTTATATTTGGATGTATTACATTACAGGATACAAAGTAAAAGATTGCAAAACAGCAGTTTCAAAAAAATTACCATGATCTAAATGAATAAATACCTCTCAGAAGCTACAGCATAAGTTTTTCAGTTTGTTGTACACCTCCTGCTGCTGAAATAACCTGCTGTGTCAGGTGAGTGAAGAGCTGGACAAGCCCAGGGCTGCCCAGGGCCATACGGCTGCTCCCATTCCCGCAACTCCGGCCATGCCAACCGTGTAATATCGACAGAAGGAGAAAACAAAGTCCTCTTCTTTAACAAAGAACACTGTTAGCTCTGGCAATACTGTAAATCATGTCTTGAATGGCCACCTAAATAAGGGAAATAAAGAAGTGAGGACAAAACAGTTGTACACACGTAATAGTCCTCAAGTGACAAGTAAGGAAGCATTGAAAAAGTTCGTGGGGATCTGATTTCAGTAAAAGGTCACGTAGGTTGCGATTTATTTGTCCCATTTCCACACCAAAAAAAAAACAAAAACAAAAACACAACAAAGCAACAACAACAAAAAAAACCCTAGAAATTCCCAGCACCACTAGTCCTTCTTCTACCTACAACTAATAAGACATAAAATACATCATCTTCATAAAGAGGATTAACTGCAGATTTAAGAGTCATGTAGAAGAACAGTATTAGTCAATCATCTTCAAAGACTAAGGAAGAAAGAGTTGATTATTACTTATTATTTATCTTTAAAGGAATTATTTTATTTTAATTTGTGTCTCTTTACTTTGAGTCCCATAACTTAATTTTATGCGTACCCATACACTTCAGTTCTTCAGTGTTGTACCTTTATCCTAAAACCTTCTATTCTAAATTAGTTGGTTAAATCCATCCCTGGCATCTACTGCATATGGCAGAGTTGTGGTAGGATTCAAGTGGACACAATCTAATTGTGTTTCTTTGTTTCTGAGGGAGCAATTAAAGTGAACATTGCTTCCAAAGACCTCTGAACATCAAAACTAGCAAAAAGAAGAGAGCTACAAGCATGCATTGAAAATGTGGCTGCTCCTTGTCTTGAGAGTTTAAAAGGATACTGTTGTCTAATGCAAACTGAAGACAGCCCAATAAGGAAAAAAAAAAAATCATCTTTTCTACCTAGCCTTTTCACTTAAACTGTTTGGGACTTATTTCTTACAGGCAGTTCTACTGAACAAACCTTGGTAAATATCTTCCCACTGAAACGGTGATTATAACAACAAAACAAATTACAAGTCAGGGGGATTTGACGAATAACAAAAACTTCTATTGAGTCCCTAAAGAGACTGAAGTCATTAACATTACAGGCACGACCCTTGGCAAGAGAACAGCTAGGAACAAAGAAGAATTATTATTAAAAGAACAATAAAGTGCTTTAGATACATCAAAATCAATTAGGCATTAGTTTTAATGTAGCCTAAAGTTAAAAGCCGTAAAACAACAGAGAATTTTCCCATTTGCATCATTTAAAGTTCACAGCCCAAGGAAAAATACCATGTATAAAGAAAGCAGAGAGCCTTCTGTGAATTGTGTGTCAATTATCTAATTACCTTTGATAACATCAGGTGCAAACCTTCGAGGAAAATGCTTTAAAGAGCTCTTGCAAGTACGAGTGTATTAGGAGAGTAATGAGACTTGTTGCAGGGAGGAGAGGAAGGAGAAGGAGCTGCATCTTGCTCTGGAATGAATGTTCTGTCCCTGGTTGCAAGAACCGGTGAGAGGCAAGAGTTGCACAACGGTTACTGGAGCATGTTTATCGACTCCAAATGCAGCTTCTCAGCTTGGGAAGAGGGACAGGGTGTCTGGGCGAGTTTCTGCTTTGACTTTTACTATAAGGCTGAGATGCTGCCATGCATTCCTGCTAGTCAAGAAGGAGGGAATCCAAGCCTGGCTCCTGCCTCCTGACCTCGCTCCCTCCTCCATAATGCCTGTGGATGGGGAAGAGTGAGAGCAGTTTGTGATCCTCCTGCCTGGGCAGCTCCTTGCAGAGGTAGCAGAGCTGTCTGACAGAGGAGGTCAGTGACAAGATCTCAGCCTACAGACATAGCTCCACTTTAGGGCTTGCATAGGACAGCTGCCCTTGAATTCCCATCACAAAAAGCCTGTGCACCACCAGCTTGGGCGATAGCTCTGTACATTAGCTGCTCAGTGGTGGTGTTTACCTCCCTGCTTTTCTGACTGGTAATTCCCTGCACCAGTTGGAGGAGTGTTGCCTGTCTGCACAATGGGAATTGCTTTGAGGTCCAGACAACATGCTGCCCCAGCCAGGTGGGAAGGAGATGTGTCTGCACTCCTGGTCAGCACCAGTATCTGCCCTCTGATTTTTGAAGGGAAACTGTAGTGACTTCTTCAGCTGGAAGCCTGGGTGAGTAGATGCAGAAGAGGGTGTCTGGTGGGATGTTTGTATTAGGATGATTACTCTAATTAGCTTTTTTTTGTGTGCTTTTTAAGATGAGGGGAAAAAACATAGGGGTGTTTAATACTTTTTTCTGTCTAAGTGATTCTCAAGTGATATTCACCACTGTTTTAATTAAACATGCCTCATGATTTAGAACTGATAAGCTTCTACTTCAAGGAAATGCCAGGGTAAACTTTTATTTTGGCAAGGGAAGCAAAACTGATAAGTAGAAGGATAGTGTCTCCTAACAGAAGGAGAAGCGAGAGGAGTTCAGAAAGTGCAGCTGGGGGAACTAACCCCAGCAGTAGCACCTGCAAACTAATCCCTTTGCCTTAGAGGTTGGCTCTGTAGCTACTGGCTGAACTAGAGGAGATGTGCACTCTCTCTGGACTACTTGGTTATTGTCATCTCCCCAGTGCTTCCCAGAGCACTGATGGAGAGCAGCAAACCAGTCACCATTGGACATCCCCCTGAAGTGCCTCCTTAGGCCACCCCACATGCTTCAGGTGACCCAGGAGGGTCCATGCTGGCACCAGCAGCACAGGAGACTGCAGTCAGGGGCAGGAACTGCCAGCTCCTCATCAATCCCACACAGCAACAGACCATGTCAAAGATTATATAATGCAGGTACATGCTCAGGGTTGGGGTTTTTTCAGCTGTTTCACTTGGGCTCTTGTTTGTACATCTTCCTTAGTGGCCAGCTGTGTCTTCTCCATTTTCATGACAAGAAACCTGCATTTGCGGCTCTTTGAGAAGGTATGACCTTGACTCTCCAAGGACTGGGACACACAGCTGACATGAGACCACATCAACCAAAAATCAGGTCAGTGGTTAAACTTCTTGATGTTGGCAAGTTAAGTGTCAGGATCAGAAGGGAGCTCATAAAGTCATTTGCGGTTGTAGACCTGAGAGAAAGAACTGTCTATTTAACTCTTTCTGAGATTGCAGCTTGTGGGAGGGGAAGGTAGGGAGACACAGCTGTTCTGTTCAGAAATGCGTATGTTGGTTTAGGAGCTGCCACTTTCTAATTTCCAGTAAGTGAAAAGCAACAATAAATTTTGTGTCCTGTATGCTAGCTACTTTTGGTACAGGGAATACTGCTGAATTTCTGTTCCATGGAAAAGAAACCTTTCACTTGCATTAGATCTTCACCTGACCCATTACTGAGATAATCTTCAGCTAGCTTACACCTAAAGGCTGGAGCTGTGGTGATTCTCAGAATGGTCTTGTCAATGCATATGTGATGAACTTAAGGAAAGTGTAGCCATGAATAAGTTTTATGACATTTCTACTTCTCCTGAGAGCTTCCATCAAACAAAACTATTTCCCTTCTAAAGCACATGCTTGAAGAAGGGGAACTAAATATTTTTCTATTATTTGCCTGCTGGAATACTCTTTACTTGGTGTCTGAGCACAGTGGTGGCATATACAAATATTGCAGCTCATCTTTTTAAAAAGCATTATTATATCAGTAATAAAGAAAACAGTTTGCATTTCAGATGGAGAGACAACAGTATATCACAAAATATTTACTCTGCCCAGAAGAGCAGCTATTTACAGACTATTTAACAGCAGTTTGTGTATGCATTTAAAGATTACATCTTTTTTATAACCAAGGTTTTTATTTGTGTGCTAAGTAGTTTTCTGTAAGTAAAAGGATTAGACTTTGTCTGGCATCTTTGAATTTATATTCTGTGAAAAGCAGTAGTGATTTAGATCTGAGTTTTTATAGCATGTGGCATGTAACGTGTGTTTAGCTTCTTGTGGATGATTTTTAGATTTTTTTTTTTAAATAGATCATAGTCTTTATTTGCTTTTCTGGGGAGAACCAACATAAGCTCATAAGTGTTCCACTTTTAAGCAATGATCAAAACCTAACCTCTTTGTTAGTTTAGTGGTCTTACACCATTTGCTAACATTCACAAAAGAAGAACATTTTCACTGAGAATGGATCTTGGTCCCTCTCTTTTTTCTGGTTTTCTTGAAAAAACCCAAAACAACAATAACAACAGCAACAAAAAATCAACACCAAAAAACCCAAACAAAAAAACCTAAACATATGATCTCATCAGTTGACTGGAAGGGAAAAAAGGAAGAAAAAACTACCTCCATACAGCATCTATTTTTCCAAAGATTATGGAGAAGTGAGGGGAGATATCAGCAGGGAGCAAAGAAGGGCTAGGAAGAGCCCAGTCAGTGCACAGCCCTGGGGCAGACTCTTGGTCCTTCTGTGTCCTGTGAGCTGAGTGAACTGGCACAATGGAATTTTGTACTGCTGTCATTAGGGTGCATCTGGTCACAAAACTGGATTGTAGACCTCTCTCTTAAGCTTTATTGATTGTGATGGGGACAGCTGCGTGCAAGGGTCAGATATGAGCTTAGGTGCATGGAGATGTTCCCACCTGCAAAGCCAAACCCCAGTGAAAGTTCTGTGGCTCTGCAGTGCTGGATGGTTTGTGGCTCTGACTGTGAACAGCTGCTGCTCCTGTGGAGGGAGCAAGAAGTCTGCTAGTTCTTAATGAAATACGGTTTACAAGGAGAATGCCTATTGGCACTCGGCTTCTCCCCAAAAAGATGGAGCTGCTGTAACTCCCCTTACAGAGTACACCACCACTCGCTGTTTTGAAGCACACGTTCTCAGGCCTCAGTGAAGTTAAGTATAGAAGAGCTCCCAAAGTGGACCTTTTGCATGACAAAATTCACAAAGAAGTAATTTGCTCCATAAATGATATAGCTACCTGTCTGTAGCAAAATACACCATGTCAGATAACCCAGGCAGCTGTAGTATATTCTCACCTAATTGCTCTATTACTTGTGGCAATGATGCCTCAGAAGAAATCCCCCAACCCTTTTGGCTGGAGCTGGAGCCCTGGCTCCCACTGCCATGGCAACAGAAGTGCTGCCTGCTGAAAAAGCTAGCTGAGTCCAGGAAAGGTCACCAGAGTCCTTTAGAAACCCTGGGAAACTTTATCTTCAAAGAAAGAGGAAAGGCACAAGTCTGAAGCTGGAAAGACATAATAGTTTGCCAATGGTGAGCATACAAAATTTCCAGTTTATCTCATAAAGCATATTTTTAATGTGTCTTTATTGACTTTAGGGGTATTTAAGCACTTTGCATGGTTTTGGGGGGCATTGGAGGGTGACAGGGCCTGGGGAGCAAGGATGGGAAGATTGTGGTTTTCTTCAGTTGTCACAGCTAGACTTTATTTACAAGGCTGTAAGGACTGAGGCCTTATGGAAAAAGCCCCAAAGCTGCAAGAGCTGGCACAAAAAAGGAGAAAATATCTTGCCTTTGGCTTCTTTTTTGCACTTTCCCACTTCAGCACTTGGCAGAGCAGATACAAAACACAGCATGCCGCTTTTGGGAGTGCTTGCTGCAGTACCAGATCTGGGGTTCTCAGACACAGCTTGGTCCCACCACCTGTGGCATCCTGCAGTTGTAGGGACCATTGGATCAATTTACCAGATCCAGGCAGGATCACCTTCTGAGTGGAAAGCTTTTTAAAGAATTACAATCCTTGAAGCATCCTTTCATGCTTAAGGCTGTATATGATTGCAGGAGTTCACTCTAGCATGCTTAAAGCATTTGTGTAATGCTTCCTTAAACCTGTAAAAACTATATCTAACAACAACTACGTTGGGAAGAAAAGCATTTTTTTTTCCGCAAGAAGAGGTGTATTAAGGCTGCTGGGGTTCATACAGGGAAGAAGGTGAATGCACAGCAGCAAAGGCAGCCTGGCTCACTGACCTGGAACATTGTGCTGGCCAAGGAACAAAAGTCTGGCTTGGGTCGCTTTTCCTTTGCTCTCCTAAAGCAGACATGCCAAGTCACATCACTGGGCAGCAAAATGAAGCAAAAAAAAAGATGCCACCACCACAATACTCCCCAAACCCTCTGTATTTAAAGGGGATAAGCTAAAAGGTGTTGGATGAGAATATGTGTTGCAGATTCAGACACATGCTTAGTACTGCAACCTTCTCCACTCCCAGTGCATGCTAAGCAAGGAGGTGATTCTGAATGTAGGAGACTTTTTTTTCTTCAAAATGAAAACACTTTAAGATACCTATAAATGCTTGGTGTGACAGTTGTATTACTAAGATGTAAAGGATTTAAAAAATAAGTATAAAAGCATAGTTGATACAAGGAATAGATAAGAATGAAGCCTTCTAAACACTTTAATGTGTGGAAATACTCAACAGTTCTTAACTTTTTTTAAATTCGTTACCTTTCTACCTGTCTTTCAGCTTTTCATGTCTATGCATGTTATTCTTGTAACCTTAACATTTTCCAGGGTCTGTAAAAGTCTGCAGCTAACAGTTCTGGTTATGTTTTCCTTCAGCAAACAGTTAATTCCAATGAATGGGTATTGCTGTTTTAATGATGGAAAAGTCAATATACTTATGCAGCCTTGGGCAGCATGACAGACACAGCACAAGCCTTAGTACCTTGGTTATCAAATTACTTAGGCATATGTGTAACTTTATGATAACAGGGTCATCTTAAAATGACTATCACAAAATTCCTGCAGAAAGTGGAAGGCAAATGAGGCCATGTGTGAAAACCTATACGTGTACTAGATAGTTGTTGGGGTTTTTTTTCTCTTCTCCTTCGCCCCCTTCCAGGAGACTTGAATAGCATTCTTATTCTCCAATTCTTTGTAATAATGTTTCCCATAGCTCATGATTAATGGCATCATCTAAACAAAAAGCTGCTGATGGGGCAAAACTGTAACACTCAGTCTGGTGATATCTTGAGGAAGCAGTAGCACAATATGCATTTTTGGTATGCAAGGGGCTTCAACACCTGCTTTGACTCGCTCAGAAGAAAGCGGTTTCATTGTGCCAGGGGAGGTGAAGGAAGAAAAAAAAGCAGCAATACGTGGCTGCATCCTGGATTGCATCAGGAAGTTGGATTTCAGGTTGACAAATGTCCCACAGCACCCAGAGAGAGCACACACAGCAGCGGGTGTGGCAGAGGAGTGCCGGGCTGGCCTCAGGCAATGCAAATACCCGAGCACCAGCCGGTGCAATCACTGAAGCGCCTCACCCTGTTTGGCACGCTGATATACTTGTGCTACAGCATCACTGCGAAGGCAAACAAAGGTATCCGAGGTTAGACTCAGCAAACCCAGCCCAAATCACCA
Organism: Melanocharis versteri; assembly: GCA_013397845.1. Classification (NCBI taxonomy): domain Eukaryota; kingdom Metazoa; phylum Chordata; class Aves; order Passeriformes; family Melanocharitidae; genus Melanocharis; species Melanocharis versteri. Next base: position 1,953,721 of record VZTG01004626.1, read on the forward strand.
AGTCGGATATACTGCAGGCAATAGTCGCATGTGAGATAGGCTTACTTGTCATGAAACTTGATTGGAAATAATAATAGAAAGTATAACAGACTATGAAATGTCAGGAACAATTGTCTGCAAACCCCAGGCATTTTAGATTAACATTTTGGGCATTGCTAACTTGAGGAATGTGGCACGAGTCTACCATTTTTGATTGGACTGAGACTTTCCATAAGATATCTACGAGTTGCTGCCACTTGTCAGTGGAAATGTGGTCAGGCAAAGAAAGAGAATTAGTTGCCTGTTAAAGAAATGCATGGTGCAAATATTTTTTGCACACAAATGCTAAGTGCAGAGTGGAGGCAAAGTGGACAAAAACTGCAGCATGTATCAGCTGCTGCTAAGGACGACACACCCTCAGATTATAAAGTTAAGGGTAGATGTTCACAAGCTCCTCAAGCATAATAAGTAACTTGAAAGAGAAAAGGCTAACTCGGCTGTAAAGGATCCATGCTCCAAGCACAGTGTTTACAAGCCAGCAGCACAAAGAAACTGATTTTTTGAAAATCTTTTAACTCTAAAGAGTAAATCTGTATAGCAGTGCAAGGGAGTCATGCCCACAAATCTCATTATTCAGAAAGCTGCTTAGAAACTTTAGCCCTTAGAGTCAACATACCACAATGCATTCAGAAGTACAATTTCAAAGAGTTACAAATGCTTCTAACAATTAGCTAATTAAAAAAAAAGAAGAAGAAGTAGAAGAAAAATTAGGATTTAAAAGGATTTACAAGGAAATAATTGGGGGAGGGGGTGTTATAAGTAAAGAAGGAGGTAATCGAAGGGGATTGAGAAGAGTACAGTAGGAAGTGGATGTGGTTAAGGCATTCACAAGATTAGTTAAAGAAAAGCCTGGTAAAACTGGAAGTAAGAAGCCAAATCCTTCCAAGGGACAAATGAATATAGTTTCTTTGATGTTTTTCAAGCTGCATGATTTATACATACTCAGCATGTAGCCTGTGGCCCTTAAGAATGATTGGGCAAATATAGTGATGAAAGCTTATTAAAATACTACCCAAAAAAGCAGTATGCACAATTTGATGCACAAAAGGTTCTTATACTCTCAGAGATTAAATACGTAGTCAATGGTCCTGAACAGCTGCAGGTATTTCAGCCTCAGGAGTCTTACAGAATTAAGAAACTTAACAGTAATAAAAGCTGTGACTTGCTATGCAAGCTCTTTTATTGAAAAAAAAAAATTGTCACAGGATTCATTACTGCTGGAGAAATGGATTGTGAGTTCGAAACTCATTTTCAAATGTCTTCACAACAAAGCAGAATGATATGAATGCTAAAATTGGGGTGGATGCAGGCAATTTGAGGTGATGAGTAAAGCTCTGGCACGCAAATGATACGGATTCTAATTAGTGCAGATACACCTTTTAAAATTCCTGCGGGGTTTTTGTATCTATAGAAAACATATTGAAATCCTGGATAAGTAGGTTGTGTGTGCATGTGTGTGCATGCCTGAGGTCTCAACTTCTTCCAGGATTAGGAGACTGCAAATACATGCCCCATCCTGTAGGTGCTCTAACAACAGCCTGGACTGGCCTGTGCTAGGCAATTGAGCAAACACAGGACAGGGATACACAATAGACAGTGTACCAAGCAAAAAGACAACAGAGAAAGATAAAGCGCTGAACCAGGTCAGCATAACAGTACCCAAACTTTGCACTCCTTGCTAAGCCTGCAGAGCTGCTAGGATCTTTTTGCATTTTGCATACTGAAATTTCAAAACCAGAAGGCGAGGTAATCTCTATCCTGATGTTAAGCAGAACCATTTCTAAGATGACTCCTATTTCATCTCCCTTGCTTCAGAGAGCCAGTGTCATGTTCAGAGCACTGTCAGCATTCAGGAAGAATAGATGAGGACTGAGAGTTTCATGCTCTTAAAAATAAACATTGTCAGCAGGATACGTAAAATAATGTATTGAATTTGAAACACAACATCACAGGAGAATGAAGAAAACCAGATGGATCTGCTAAGGATTTCTGGACAGATCGATTTACATAATGATGTTCTTTAACTATGCAACTTTATTTAGAAGTTGGACAGGACAGTGTTTCAGATCTGAGGTAACCATCAACAGACACCAGGCCTTTATTATGTCAAACAAAAAAAAAACAACAAAAAAAACCAAAAACAAAACAAAACAAAACAAAAAAAACAACACCAAGAGAAGCTCTATCCATTTATTTTGCCTTGGTTCAAAGCTCATCAGGATGCTCATCCCCAGAAACCCTGAGCTTAGACTTGGTGGAAGGTTGGGTGTGTTCAGACAACTCTGTGAAGATTTGTCAGCTTGATTTCTGCCACCTCTTTAGAGCTCAGGTTTTGGCACACAATGCAAGGATTGTTGTAATGAAGGCATGTGCTGTTATGCAGAGCTGAGGAATCTCAAAGCCATCAACTTAGGCAGGGTGCAGGTGTTTGTTGAGGACTTTGACTGTCGGAAGCTCTTGAACCATGACATCCATTTGCTGAGTGATTCTGCCTATTGTTTGCATATTATACCAGGTCTCAGGTTTCATCAGCGACAGACTGGTATCACCCAAAGCACTGGAGGCTTCTTCGGTCCCTGTGAGAAGCTCCTCCTACACCTGCAAGTAGCAGGGAGAAGGCTGTGACACTAGCTATAGAAAGGTCTAGCTTTTTCTTAGTCTGCGTAACAAGTGTAAAAACTGATGCTATTGCTGGTTCTTTCCATGCACCGTGGTGCAGGGTGAAACACGTGTCTTCCTAATGGTGATTATTGTGAATAATTGAATGGAGAGAATCATTTAACTGTACCCACATAATTGACCAGGAAACTGGAATCCTGGTATCAGGACCCTAATGAGGAATTCATAATATATAAAACAATCTTTTTCTTTCTTTCTTTCTTTTTTTGGGGGGGGCGGGGGAGAGGAAAGAATGACAATAACAGGAGGGCAGTAAAAAGGAAGGAAGAATTAGGTGAAGGCTTTGAATGGTCAGAGAGGACACTATTATGAAGCAATTTCTAGCATTCAAGGCATACAATGAACTGTTTTAATTTTTCAACAACAATGCAAGTTGTGCAGGCACTCATAAAAACTTAAAAGCTCTTTTTAAGATAATAGCATGCATTTTATGTGTACTATGTGTACTTTCTCAGACAGTGCAAGTTATTTATCATTCTTGTCTAAGTTAATAGTGCATCTCTGTCTGGATTGCGAAGTTTAATTAACTTCTGTAGGTGTTACAAGGAAAACTATGCCTAGCTGAGTTTAAAATCCACATTCTTGAATGTAGGGCATTTTAAAATTAACATGACTGATACACTTTTTGAATAATAACTTCATATTTTTCTGCTTCATACAGGGCAATAGCATTCCAAGTTTAGAGCCTGTAGAACCCACACAAATGACACACCTTTCTCTTTCTCTCTCTCTCTCTCTCATCAAGATGCTACCATGAAGACTATAGATAACTCCAATAACTGACTTTTGCTCTGCTACATAAGGCTGATGAGTTTGAGATGCTGGTCACCAAAAAGGTGGTGAAAATTTCGTAGCCTAGTGGGCTTTGTACATGATGGGGAGTGACAAGATTGGAGAGCATCTTGGGGTCTTCATCTTGCTACCACCAGCAAAGCACAGTTTGTACAGAGTTTGAACTGAGTGATGAAGCACAAGGGGTAACTCTCCAAAGCAAAAGGACAAAGATGCTATAATCTCTTAATAATGGTACTCTGTCCCACCCCATCAAGCTTATTTTGGTATCTTCCTTAATGCATAGTATCAGGAAGCTTATCACAGTTAAAAACACCAGTAGAAATCCTTCTGCTCTGAATTGAGCTGCATGATGAAAATGCAGGCAGAGACACATATGATTAAAGGACTCTTAGATACAGCCAGAAATGTGGGCCATGACAAAAAAGATGAGAGTCCCTCTCCTCTGGTGAAGTTCAGTATCATAGTAGGGGACTTGGTAGAAGAGAAATGTGAATTGTGAGGGCTTACACTAAGCTGGAGTGTTTTTAATATCACATCACCAGCCTGTGTGCATTTTTCACCTGTCAAAATGACATTATTTTTTTACCTATCTGTGGGTTCATGCTAAGACATTAAATGGAAGACAGCAGGATCTGGCACTTTCACTACATTGGCTATGGATTGCAATACACCTATTGTACTTTTGCTGCAGGTGCACTCATCCTACATCTCAGAAAATCTGCCTTCCTACTTCTAATATCAGCTAAAACATAAGATGACTTCCCAAACACAGGTGCTAAGTATGTCAATGACCCACAACTGCACATCTGAAGGGCAGGTAAATCTCAACCCAGGCAAAACTCATGACTTATACTGATTTGACTATTTTTTCTAGTGACATTAAAAAAAAAAAAAAATGAAGTTTTGCTATATGGATTTTTTAGTGTGTTAGTAATGAGCATTTATGAATAGCATTTCCTGCTTTAGTAATCAACTCACATAGGAAAGGAAAATGAGTATGTGACAAATCTGCATCTTATTTACATTTTTAATATTACATAATTCTGAAGGTATCAGTAGAAGCATTTAAATGAAGGGTTTGACAACAATCCTGTACAAAATGCAGTGAAAATCCTTTTGATATTTAACTAAAGGAGATTGTAAGGAGATAATTTGAGAAGTGGAGGGTGGAGTTATAAAACATACCTCACCCTCTGCAAAAATGCTTGGGCTGTTCTTTGCCTGTTTTAAAGTGCGCATTAATAGATCTCCAATAACAGGTATTTCTTGTTCTGCAAGCAATAAGTTGTCTTGTCACCTAGTAGTTTATCGTCATGTATAAGAAAAAATCAACTGGCTTTCTGCATAGATTAATGCACGTTTACAGAGCATTGATTCCAAAAGTCACGATACTTCACCCTCGATATCCAAATGTGGTACTGCTTGAGACACCCAGCACCTTGCATAATTGCATATAAATTTTGCATTGCTAATTAATGCTCTCTTTCTGATGCTGTGATTCTGTGCTTCACTATCGTGATCCACAGAACACGGATGCAGTGTATCCTTAGTTCAGTAAGTGCTCTGGGTTATTTTTCAGCAGCCACCAGTTGCATATCCACTGCTCTGCAGTGTTGGCTTGTCTTGATTTAAGCACCTCCCGGAGCTGTTATGTGTCTGCAAACTGTTTATGCAATTCTAGTAATGACCATGCCAGACTGCAGGCTGCAGCTTAAAGTGCAAAAATACAATTTACTTCCTTAACTTTTGCTGATCTCCAGTAACCTTTTAGGTGGAATTTTTATTGTATTTTTTAGATCTTTTGTCTTTACTGATCCTAGTTTGATTAAGCCCTTTGTATTCACATTTGGCTTAGAAAAGAAAAATATGTGATTCTTTGAATAGCAGCATCAAACTTGGATATGAGAAGTAAATTTCATCCTTAAAACAACTGGGGGCAAAATCTTGGCTCTGTTTACATCTGGCAACATTCCAGTAATTTCAAGTGAAGTTATTCACCTCTACTAAATACTTTACATCCTAAGGGCTCTGTGAGTTGTTGCATAAACATTATGTAGTTAGACAATGAAAAAAAAACCACTCCTATTTGCCTTTAGAAAAGGGAAAATCTTCACCTAAGGTAAAATCTTTGCTGCCAGGTTTCTGAGGGAGAAGCTGACAGAGGTAATCCAGCAGCGATGGAATATTCTGGGATTAATTAGACGTGGCCTAGATACACACTAGAGAGTATCAGAGCTGACCTAAATGCTGGGAGGAACAGTGCCTCTATCTCCTGCTTTCTGCTAATCAGCCCTGACACCAAAAACTTAGCAAGGCAAGTTTGGAGAGACTGTTTGGATATAAACCTGAAAGAAAGGCAAATTGTTACACTCATTTTCAGTCATATTATAAGTCTGCTTATTTAAATCTAAGATGTTCTGACGACATGTTCACTTCCTGTATCTTGGAGGTTAGTAAGAAGTCATACAGATTTTTCAAGCAGTTAGCCAACAGTCTACAAAAGTCCTGCTGTAAATCACCATGCTTTAATTGAATATGAAGTTTTCCTACCACTTCTGCTTTGTCCCAAAGCACCATTTGCGAGGAAAAAGAAAAAACAATTAATTACACAGATGCTGTGTTCATTTTTGGATATACACAAATGTTGGAGTTGTTGATAGTAAATCAGGAACGAAATAAACTTCACCTTGGCCTAAGGTTTACAGGAGCAGCTTTTATTACTCAAAGGATTAGTGAATGGGAGTAAGAGTAAATCAGTGATTCTTCAGTTTAATTTGAAATAATAATAATTGAATTAGTCTTCTGCTCTATAAGTATGCTTTTCAAGTGGAAATGAGTGATTTTTTTTTTTTTTAGAACAAAACTGTAAATCAACCTTTTCCCACTTTTTCTGTAAACTCTAACATCTAAACCTAAGGGATGTCCCTGATTTGATCAAACTACTCAGAACAAAGATTTAGTTAAGCCAGAGTAAAAATAGAAGTACAGTCTAGAGATCTGCTTCTTGGTAATTGCACACACCCGGGAATTTAGGAAAGTTTTTAATTGGACTACTCAGCCAACTAGTTTTTAAATCATTGCAGTTTGTCATGGATTCACCCCAGCTAGCAGCCAAGCTCCATGCAGCCACTCACTCATTTCCCCACCAGCAGGATCAGGGAGAGAATCAGAAGGGTAAAAGCCAGAGAACTCATGGACTGAGATAAAAACAGTTTAAGAGGGAAAGCAAAAGCCATACACACAAGCAAAGCAAAACAAGGAATGAATTCACTGCTTCCCATGACAGGCCAATGTTCAGCCATGTCCAAGAGAGCAGGGCCCTGTTACAGGTAACGGTGACTTGGGAAGACAAACACCATCACTCCAAATGTACTCCCTTTCTTCCTTTTCCCCTACTTTATATACTGAGCATGATGTCACGTGGTCTGGAGGTCAGTTTGGGTCACCTGTCCTGGCTGTGTCTCCTCCCAACCTCCCATGCACCCCCAGTCTCCTCCCCAGTGTGGCACTGTGCAAGCCCTGCTCAGCAATAACAAAAACATCTCCACATTATCAACCCTGTGTTCAGCACAAATCCAACACACAGCCCTATGCCAGCCACTGCAAAGAAAATTAACTCTACCCCAGCCAAAACCAGCACACCGTTATATATTAGAAAAAGAGAGGTGAGGGGCAGTGAGCTGAGAGATCTGGAAACCTGCAGTATTTGAAGATGGATGAGATCCTACCATTGTCACTCTTACTTGTCACAAATGACTGAAAAGCAGTGGAGTTTGGCTTGCCAAGATGATGACTTTATTACAATTCTTCACTTTCATTTCAATGTCTTTTTGACACGTCTAATAATTTTTTCTCTTAAGTTGGTTGTGTTTGGGATTTTTTGGGGTGTTGGGTTTGTTTGTGGGGAGTTTTTTTGTTTGTTTGGGTTTTTTTTGTTTTGTTTATTTTGAAAAGATGGAAAACATACTAAAAAAATTGAAATAATTATCTATATTGATACCTGAGCTAAAACTATAAAAGTTAGAAATCATTTAATTCATACCAAGTAGGGATACCTGTCTGTAGCTTTGGACCTGAGAAAAGGGAAAAACTTCCACAGAATTCTGCATCTACATGGTGTACTAAAGCCCTTATGGAATCTATTTCATTATGATTATATTTAGTAGAAGACTTGAATGTGTGCAGTATTATGATTCAACAGCTGCTATTGCTTGCAATTCCCACAAAACATGCCTTTTATAATGGAATCATTTCATTGAATTACTAATCAATACGACTTGGTGTCAGACGATACATAATAGAAATAATCTACTGTTTGTGAATTTCTCTCCAAATAGCAGCTCACTAAGAAAAGAGGCTGCTCAGCATTGTGGTGTTTGCTTCCAACCACCAATAACATCGAACTTACAATTTATGAAATCTGCAAAGAATTAAGAAAGCTCGGAGCTGCTTAGCAATGCTTTTGTGATTCACTGCTACTAAGACCCTTAACTTCCAGTTACCAGTTTGTGATATATACCACAAACTTTATTCAGCTAACAGCAGTAGTCTTGCTATCATTCTCTGTTGCAGACAGCATTCCCATCCCCCAGGACCCCAGTTTGAAAATCAGAGTCTGGCAGAACTCTGCAATGTTATTCAGTGTATAAATCTATCTACTGCACTGGTTTTTCCAGTAATTATTAATGGACCTTTTATGCATTTTTGTAAAATGAGGCAGGCCACTCTTTCTGAAATGGTGACTAAGCTGAGGAACAAAAAACATATACTGGTTTAACATCTAGTAACTGTTGTATATCCACACTTTTCCACGTAACCAATTTTGAGTGTCTTTTTTTATTTGTCTGTGAAACTTCATAAGGCTTTATCTTGTGCAGATTTGACATGTTGGCTTTATTTAACTTTTCTAATGGTTTACAAATGCTTCATATCTTCAGCAGTTAGGTTTTGTTTAATTTTGAACAACATAGCAGAATATATCCTGAAAAGAAATCTGTCAAACTTTTTGAAGGTTTATAGCTGATAAATGATACTGAATTGATAATACCCAAGTTGCCAGTTATTTGTTAAACTGTCAACAGTTTATCACTAAATATCAAAATTCTAAAGAAATACAAAAATCGAACTAATTTACAGTTGTAAAATTTTCCGTTTTTTCCCTCAAAGGCACTGTGGTTCTTGTTCAGACTGACAATTTCATCAAATTAACTCCACTAATCTAGTATACTTGAAAAGTCTTTTAGAAAAATAACTCAGCATCTGAATTTGTGGGTGTTTACAACATTCATTTTTTCAGCATAACAGAAATTGCAGCAACCTATTTCAATTTTCTCTGCCCTAGATCCAGGAAATGATGCAAGTTAATTTCTGTTTGAAATGCTCAGAAATATGGCACCTTGGAAAAGGAAATTTTCCAGACCTGAGACTATATGACTACTCATACTTTTGTCTGGCTCAAAATACAGGTGAGAGTTCATTTGAAAAGTAATTTAAAATATTTTTTTTACTTTTTTAATGGCAAAACCATGCTTAGAATCGTTCCAATTCTTCTCATACTTAAATGAAACGCCCACGTAACAGACCATCCCATCCACTATTTTAATGAGATCTAAATCTGTCAAGGATTGTCAACACTCATCAGTGTGGATATTTTGAGGACTTGTAGGTGCAAAAGAAGTTAATTTTTTTAGACAAAAGCAGTATTAATAATAAAACATAGTTCATAAACATTGAGTGGTACTCATTATCAGATAGGGCAGCTGGAAAAAAAATAATTTTACATTCCAATCTTTAGGACATTGGTAGAATCCAGAGCAGTACGAAATAATGAGCTTGCTTACTGTTGCTGTGTGGGAAAAGAGAAGAGGAGCTAGAGGTGATACTGCAGGAATAAAACAGACTAAGTAGGCATGACAGGAGTATGGGGGCTAAATGTAATGACAGGAACTTCACAACACATTCTTCATAAAAGTGACAGGAAAAGCAAAGGAGGCGAACAGCATTCTGCCAAAAGCATCTATTCAAATGCTGAAATACTGAAAGATAATTTTTGGTAGGACATGCATGGCTAAACTGCTGGCTTAAAAAAAGAAGGATAATTGAGAATTACAGGAAGAATGGTACTAAAGACTGAAGATCATGAACACAAAACAGTGAAGATTAAGCAATCATAGTCTAAGTTGCAAAAGCATATATTAAGTACTCCCTAGAGGCACTTATTTGATTAAAGTACTTTTAAAACAATCTCAGAAATTAAGAAGAATTTAAAATCTTGTACTTCAGTTCCTTTTTGTCAACTCTGAGCTTAAATATACACACATTGTAAATATTTAGGGCATAACTTTATATTCATCATAATATATGCCAAACTCTGCCGTTCGGATTATTCCTAGCAGTGACCACCTCATTAATCCAGAATCTCACTTCAAATCATTCAATGCTGGGGATGGTGTCAGAAGGGAGTATGAGCTTAACTTAAAGTAAGGGAGATCTGGCCAGGCATCTTCAGCCATGCATTGAGTTCCTGCCTTCTCAGATGAAAACTAGGGAAGGTGTGTCTTGGATTCCACCAGGACACCCCAGGACTCCAATATGCAGTACTAATCTGCTGTAGGGCTAAGACACTGCACGAGCTTTCCTTAAGTGTCAATGGCCAGTTCACCTTAGATCCAAAGTAACAGTGTGGAAAACAGCAAAGGCTTTGTTCAGAGATGACCACCTAAATGCAAGGTCGGGATGGGAAAAGAAATTACATGGAGCTGGAAGGTTTCACTGGAGCAAAGGTGTTGCTTGTGTTGAGAGTATTCCGTTTGGGAAGGCAAGTTACTTTCTGCTAGCTGGCATTTTCCAACGCTTTCTTTAATCAAAGCATGACCAAGTTTGCTGTTACATGAAGCCGAGAGTGTATCATGTAGGGAAATACTGCACTTAATGAAGTGCTGGTAGTTATATCTGGAAACGTATAAGGAAAGTGTAACTGTTTGAGGTCTAGAATCCATTTGTCATGGTTTAACCCCAGCTGGCAACGAAGCACCACACCACCTCTCACTCACTCACCCCCAGCAGGATGTGGGCGAGAACTGGAAGGGTAAAAGTAAGAAAACTTCTGGGTTAAGATAAAGACATTTAAATAAGTGAAGGAAAAGCCATGCATACAAGCAAAGCAAAAAAAAAAGGGAATTCATTCACCCCTTCCCATGGGCAAGCAGTTGTTCAGCCATCTCCAGGAAAGCCAGGCTCCATCACACCTCATGGTGTCTTGGGAAGACAGATGCCATCACTCCAAATGTCTCCCCCCCGCCCCAACCTTCCTTCCCCCAGCTTTATAAACTGAGCATGATGTCTTATGGTCTGGAATATCCCTTTGGTCAGTGGGGGACAGCTGTCCCAGCTGTGTCCTCTCCCAGTTCCTTGTGTACCCCCAGCCTCCTCTCTGGTGGGATGGGGTGAGGAGCACAAAAGACCTTGATTCTGGGCAAGCCCTGCTCAGCGACAACCAAAACATCCGTGTTGTGGTTTCCAGCAAAAAAGCAAAATATAGCCCCATACCAGGTACTATGAAGATAAACTCTCTCCCAGCCAAAACCAACACACCTTTGCTAATTTCAAAGATTTAATTTCAAACCTATTTACATGACAAAACAACCAGTTGTGTTTTGTGCTCTCTGCACTAAGTAGAAAGAAAATTTAGTCTCTGAATTGCAGATTTTACAAAGATTGTCTATTGTTGACAGAAGAAAACCCTCAAATGAGCAAAATGTGAGGTTTTATGTACAGTGAATCCTCTACAGCAGCTTGTTGTATTATGGAACTTTGTAACACATGACTTTCACCTTGAGAGGTACAAAAGCCTGTAGGAATTTCCTTTCAGACATTGTGTTATGAACAAGCAGAGTGTTTTATTGTGGCCAGCTATTCAAGACAAGAGTTAAGGGGTAGATCCACATCCAGACGCTTCTCCCATGCGAGCAACTGCATGAGGTTTTGACATTTGTTAGTGACCCTGCTCCAGACACCATCCCCCAAATCCCCAGCAATAAGGCAACTGCATGGCTTAGGGGATTGGTAATCGGATACCTCACCTCCAGGTCATCGTAGGTCTCTGGTTCAAGAGCAGCAAGTCTTTGTAATGACTTAAATGCCATTGCATATTTATTTGGAGTCATACATGGAGAAGTGAACATACGATTTCTGTGTAACAAGCAGTAGATGTCCACGTACAGATAAAAACATTGTGACAGTTGCCAGCCTGTTTGAAACATTTGAATGACTGAATATCAGTCTAGCAGAGATTGATTAATTCCCTAATAACAGTCAGAATTGTGTTTTGTTTTAATACTGTCTGTATAGTAAAAACATCATGGTTTATAAATACATTTATATATTATGTATTTATTTTACTTTTATATATACTTATATATTTATATATAAATTTATATTTACTTACATTTTGTAACTGAGTGAGACAAAAGCCTGTGTTTAACCCTCCCTCTTGTTCTCTCCAAGTTGTAAAAGACTTTGAAAAGTGGTTTTGAATAGTGCTGGAGGCAATCCAAAGTCAAATTTAATTTGATTTTTCTGTCTTAGCTGATACAAATTCAACAAGAGTGAAAATATATTCTGTAGGTCTTCTTAGGCACCTTACTACATAGGAGAAACTGTAAGTGCAGAATTGGAAATTTCAGCACATCCTTAATGAAGATACAACTGAAATAAAACTATTTCCAAGGTCAGTATTAATCTAATACTTCTGGAGTCAGACTGCATGGCCTGTGCGTGAGAAGGAAAAAGGTAGATGATGCTTGCTGTTGAGGAACCAGGGCAGGCAGGTGTAATGATCAAACGGCAACGTGACGCCTTCTCCAATCTGCTGTCATTGGTGGCTCCGGCAGAGAAAGGGGCTGGCTGGCACGAACACCCTGTCCATTGGCCCGTACTGCCTCCCAGTGGGCATCAGCTACTTCTCTTTCGGGATGAAACGCAAGGGGCTTTGAAAGGCCTGGTACAGAAGCCATCGTCCTCGGATAGCAAATGGGAGAGTTCACTGACAGACTTTGGATAGCTAGAACAAAAACGGTGAAACTATTGATCATCTTCCAATTGTGTAGCTCTCTGAGAAATCACGGATGCATGGTTTACCTTTGCCTATGGTTTCATGCGGAACATACACCTCTATACAAAAATATAAACAACCCAAACCCCAAACCAGTTTCGGCAGGCAGCCTTACAAATGTGAATTCTCCTCATATCAGCTTGCACGCAGAGGGCTCTGTCCCCACCACTCTCAGCAGCAGAGCAGTATCACATCCCATGGCTGTACCCTCCATGCAGTGCTACGAGTAACTTTTTTTTCTTCTCACTTTTCTTGAGTGTGCTGAGAGCAACAGCACAGGACATTAAAAAGGGATGCAAAGAATGAAGAATGAAACATGAGGAAAGAGGGAAAGAGCACTGCTTGCTGCAGTAAGTTCTCCAGGAAGGAGTGAAGGAAGAGTTGGGGAAATGCTTCTATACTACTTTAACAGCCTAAGACCTTCACAGTTTACAGACCCAACTTGCCTTTTCCTTCTGGGCTCCGCAAGCCAGAGGATCTGTTCAGAGCTGAGCACCTCAACTCTAAGTGTTTCCCATCCAAAAATCCCCTAACAGCCCCTCCCAACCCTGTGCAGATGTTGTTACCTACCTGAAAACAGTCACCTAAGTCTTAGTGTGGGGATATTTGTGTGGTTGCTGCAACTGCACACAGGGAGGGGGCTTTGGGGAAAACAGTTCTGTGCTCCTGTGGAAGTCATAGGGCTGTGCAAACACTTGTAAGGATTAGAGCTGTTGCCCATGCTTTAAACACTGCATTTGTCTACATTTCATACCTTGATCTTACAAAAGACATCATGCAGTGCTGTAGCACAAGTTATATGAATAAACAAAGACTTCTGTGTATAGGTGTGTCGAGCTACAAAGGTCACTTAGGTGTGGGCATTTTTTTCCTCCAAAGTTATCCTGTTCAAGGTGTAATATCCTGTTTCGTTTCTGCAGTCTTTATCATTGAAAGTTAATGTTCAGGATCCATGGATCTGATACCCTCTCAATGCACATAAGAAATAGAACTGAAAAACATCAGAGCAAGGGGATAGTACTGAATACCCAGAAAAGACAAAAGTAGTATGGCATTGGAAGTACTGTTTTTGCATCACTCTGGTTTTTGGAGAGCTTACATTATTAGGTTTCTCTGTGTGTGTATACATGTGACATTCCTTCAATGGGGGAAATAGGATGCCTAATATTTAGTGCAGAAAATTAGTAACAAAATAACACACAAGCTGTGGGGCTGATAGCATCTCTGTAATCTTGTACTTAATCTGCTATCCCCAAGAAAAATCTGTTGACTTTCCAGTTCTACTCTGCCCAGGCTGCACGCAACAATTAATGGGCCTGCGTTACCCCACGCCTGTGACAACCCCTAAAGTTAAACGTTTGCACCTTAATTTTTACAAATCGGTGCCCAAGCGGCGCTGCCCACCCAAGCCCACTCGAGGTGTCCTGCTGCTCCCCCCTTTCCCGGAGGGCTGCGGGCGCGGCTGGCCGCGGCCGCGGTCCGGGCGGGAGCAGGTGCAGGGGAGCGCACGCCCGGCGCTGTGCCGGGGCGGGGGCAGGAGCGAGCGGCGGCCCGGGG